>CM050171.1:118772186-119032186 GCA_027410445.1 Discoglossus pictus
TACCCATTATGGTTGGCCCTATATGATGAGATGGGTAACTTGTCATCCACACCAAATCTGTAAAAACATAATACCAAAACTATTAAAAGGACAACTTTTACAAGTTTCTAGTTCTGTTCTGCAAATACTTTTGTGATCAGTTTAATAAGACTTTTACAGGCAATTAAGTCTGATAATATAATTCATTCCACATTATGGAAAGCGCTGCTGCCAGTGGGCGCAGAACAAATGTAGAAAACGATCGAAACTTCCGCTGAGAGTTTTAAAACTTCAGCAGACTCCTCGCTCACTCAGACGGCATTATATAACAATTGATCGTCTTAATACCAATGTAATCTGACAGTATAATTGCAAAAGGTGTCCAATTAGGCTGGCAATTAAAACATCATTCCAACGCGCGTTACAAAACTGCTAAGAAATGACAAATGCAAAAGTGCAAAATTACAGATGAATAAAGTGCAATGTTGTGTTTTTTTTTCCAGGGGTAGGATTTAAAGGGTTATATTCCTACAGAGAAAAATAAAATAATTTCTAACGGATCCTTTATTCCCTTCTTATCAAAACAGAAGCCTTCATTCTGACATTTGCTGGCATTTAACGAGCTGGGCTAATGGAAGGCAAATTAAAAGCCGCCATCCTTTGGGGGCTGGAGTTATTAAGCGTTGTGTTTTACCTGCTCTCATACACAGGTTTTGCACTTTTTGTATCATTGTGTAAATCCAGCTAACTGCTTATCCTTTAATATCTCGCTGCGCTAAGTCATCTTCCAGAAGGTGACATGAAGTGAAGCCACCTGGAGACATTGCGTGCTGTGCCAACAAACAACAAACTTGCTCTCAGATATCGGGCCCCCTGATTACTGAGCCGAACACACAGAATTATTTTCAAGTGTGGAGGCTTCAGGAACAGATTGTCCATATTGCGTTGAGAGCGCTTCCCTCCCCTCCCTTTCCCAATTAAGTCTGTCCCACAGTGTTTACAAACATAATTAGGCAATCTTTCATAACTGGATTTGATCCATTTCTTACAAAACGTTGGGGGACATTTAATGAAACTAATAAAGTTTTCTGCAAGGGAGTTGAAGATTGTATTCCTGGGTGAGGAGATGAAACACTGGGATAATAGTCGTTAAACCTCTTTGCAGAAAAAAGGACAAAGATGACCCCATTAACAGGCTGGGGGGGGGGGGAGTGCTGTTAGGTCCTATAAACGATTAAAGTGACACAAGACTTTCAAATTTTTTGTCATGTATTTATAAGAGGACAGTAAATAAATATCTCTGCTCTCATCTCAAAATGCTCCACCATTCTCCCCCTCCGTTCTGCTAATCACCTTCTTCTTTCCTCCTCTCTTATCACCTCCTCTCAATCCTGCCTTCAGGACTTTTCTTGTGTTGCCCCTATTATTTGGATCTCATTACCTCGTTCCACTAGACTTTCCTCCTTCCTCAGAATTCAGAGAAATAGAGTTATTGCACTGCATTCTGGGAAACTGAGCAGGGGCATGGAAATGTGTCCACAATACATTTTCACTCTTTAATCCAATATCACTGTATACATGGCTACTTTTAGCATACGCCTACTGTATAACACAGATTTCAAGCATAGAATAGGATGGGTTGCGCACTCTACAAGATTGGAAACTCGCTACTTACAATCTGAAGTGGGTGGAAGAGGCAGAAACTGGGGAAGAAAATATAGAAAGGGTCTGGAAGGAATTGCAAATTTGCTTAGGTAGGAAGGTGTGCAAAGTTAGACAGGTTTTTCATTTGGTAGGATAGGGAAAGGGATCTGATAGAAAGTCATTGTGAGGTGGATATCTCTAGTATGTAATATGTTATTTGCCCCTAGTGGTCAGATAATATAACTTGCAAACAGGAAAGTTAGGAGGAAGGTAGTTATGGCAAAGTTCTGTTGAGCGAGGATGCAAAGTGAGAGTTCCTATAGATTTTGTGGGAATGTGATTTAGCTTATGAAGGACAAAAAAATGATAGAAGGCTTGACCATACAAAAGGACAGCAACCCTCATATATTTATTATGAAAATCGAGTAACCTGAAGTGCACGAATATTGTCTTCTATGGTCCAGAACAGACATTTCTTCGAACTACTATTAAAATGTATTGAAAAAAAATACATCTCAGATGTCATCAATGAATTATGACCCAAGTTGTAACGGAGCAGGAACACGCAGTCCAAAATCTCCGCTGGTATACGATAAAATACAGTTTCACCATCCCCGACCTCCCATATTGGACGACACACAATTTGGGAGTCAAATGAATACCGACTTTATTTTGGTATTGCAGAAATATTTATACCCATCTCTTCCCACAGGCAATACACATGCCCATATTTGGCGACACAATACACATAAAGAGAACAATAGGTGGGTCACACCTCCCTGGCAACTTTGATACAATCAGACATTGATTCAATTACACTTCTTTGTTCTTATCTGAGAATGAAAAAACTTTGGCAAATGCAAGGATCCTTTACAACTTTCTTATATCTTAAATCTCTGTAATAGGATTATCTATTAGCCTAGGTCTGCAAAAGTCTGGCTAATATTCTGCAGAGCATAAACCAGCATACATATTGTAGGATCATATTTTAACCATAATAATCATAAAACAGGGTAAAACAGTGATGGGTTCCGCTACACACCTCCCCCGTGACCATAAGCCGGCATACACGGTCTGATCCCAACGGATCGGCCTGGGGATGTCCGGACAAAAGTATTTGTTGGTCAATTCTCTAGTTTGACAACCCATCAGCATTACTGCAATTCACATTTACTCACATTTCCCATATCCCCAGATAGCTGGGATCTGAGCGCACAAAACTACCGAATAGCGCTCAGATCCTCTTCACACAGTTCAATTGCCATGTAGCTAAAGTCTTTCCCATAGTCTTTCATTATATGAATGGGCTTCATGGCACAGTTATCTGGGGTATCATGGTTCACACAGGGCAAGTACCGAATGACCCCCCTGTATGTAAAGGGCCAGAATGAGTGACATACACTCTGGTATGGCCGAACACTGGTTCCAAAGGGCAATATGTCCCAGGGCCATAGTCGCAGGGCAGGAGGCTGGCAAACAGTCCTCTCCAAGCCAAAGTGGCGAAGGGCACTTCGTCACACATCTCCCCTTTGGGGGGAAGTCTAAACAGGCACCTGGATATTTCGCTGAGGTGATGGTGCAACACGCTGAGGGGACTTGAGGGGCAGAGGCCAGCGGCACTCTGCCCTGATGCTAGCTCTTCTGCTGGTATAACCTGCAGGACCTCCTGCTCTGTACAAGGGACAAAGGGAGGGCAGAGGCCGACTGCACTCTGCCCCACTGTCAGCTCTTCTGCTGGGGTACTTGGGACATATTCCGGCTCAGTAGCCAGGGAAACGTGGGGGTCAGTGGGGGTTAACATTTCCTCTGTTAACCCTGGGGCCACATTAGAAGTTAGCTGGGGAGGGGAATTTGTACTTATCCTCTCCTCCGGTTGTCCCAGTGAGGGTAGTTGGGGATCTGGACAGGCTGCGGGCGCAGAGACCACGGTCCCATCTGCGCCGTCTGGGAGATTGATGTCTCCCCTGGTTAGGGTAAACTGTCGCTGGGGGGGAAGGACGACACCTTCTGCCCCCTGTGTTTCACACTGCCGCTGGGGGGGAAGGACGAAACCTTTGGCCCCCTGGGGTACCCACTGCCGCTGTGGAGGAAGGTCGACACCTTCTGCTCCCTGGGGTACACACAGCTGCTGGGGGGGAAGGACGACTCCTTCTGCCCCCTGGGGTTCACACTGCCGCTGAGGGGGAAGGACGACACCTTCTGCCCCCTGGGGTTCACACTGCCGCTGGGGGGGAAGGACGACACCTTCGGCCCCCTGGGGTACACACTGTCGCTGGGGAGGAAGGACGACACCTTCAGCTCCCTGGGGTACACACTGCCGCTGGGGAGGAAGGACGACACCTTCGGCTCCCTGGGGTACACACTGCTGCTGGGGAGGAAGGACGACACCTTCAGCAGTGTGTACCCCAGGGAGCCGAAGGTGTCGTCCTTCCCCCCCAGCGGCAGTGTGTACCCCAGGGAGCTGAAGGTGTCGTCCTTCCTCCCCAGCGGCAGTGTGTTCCCCAGGGAGCTGAAGGTGTCGTCCTTCCTCCCCAGCGGCAGTGTGTACCCCATGAATCATAGAATATTCAAGATATGTGGATGGTAATATGCATAGAGCCATTACAAATACAAGCAATGCAAATTAATAATGAATAATGAAAACAAAAACATAAAAGTTTAAAAACTTTGAGGTTAATTGCAACGAAAAAAAAATCCTAAAACTACTTTTGAATTAGAAAAAAATAATTTGTAACCCTTTACTCGACGCTGGATGAATCACTGACGCATTAGTGGAAGTTATGTATGAGAGAGTTGCTTATAATAATACAGCCTCTAATTTATTATATTTTATGCAATGATGCTGCTATGGACATTTTAGTTTCGGTGGTCTACATCTTTAGTTGGAGGAATACAATTTTCTTACTAGGGCAAAGTGTTTACCAGGCTGTACAAACTCTTTTAAGTAATGAAGAAATCAAATTATTTATTATGGGATCCTGGGATCTAATTATAAACTCACTGAGCATCCATATATCAATACTAATAGAGCAGCAAAACGAAATGATTTGTTCTGTAAATTTACAACATTAAGGAACATGGAAGGTTTCTATATTTCACTAAAAGTACTTAAAAGCTCTGTTTTATTATACCTAAAATCTTTAAAATAGTTCCCAACAGGTTTTGCCCTCTGCAGCTCATAAAGACAGTGTACTCATAGTAACCAATCAGTGGCAACATTCTGAAACATGCTGCTTGAGAGAGGTCACTGACAGGCTAATGTGACAGTCTGAGTATTCATGAGATACAGAGGGCAGACCCGAACAGGTAGAAATTGTATGATTCTAGGTAGAAAGAACAGAGCGAATAAGCACTTCTTAATAATTTGAAGTACATAAAAGTAAATAGATAAAGTAATAAAAAAGCAAATAAATATATTTTAGAAGCAATCTTTGCAGATCTGTCCTGCTAGTTCATTATGAGGCATCAAACTCTACATAGATTTGAAACTCCCTGAAGTAAATATGGAGAACAGAGAACTTTTAAATAATGCTGTGTCGAGTCCTGCCCAGTTTGTTACCTTTGACCAAGAGAAGGCTTCTTCTTTTTCTATATCTATTCTCCTACAAGATATTGGAGAGCGTTAATGCGTATCCCAGGTATATGCGCTAAATCTCACAACATCAATTTAATTCTCAAAGGCCAAATTATCCCATCCTACTGTTATAAGAGGCAATAAAAGCCACAGCTGACCTATTTTCTCCTGATTTTCCAGTTGCAGTTAATTTAGCTCATACAGAGCCATTTTACTACCGCAGCCACATGTAACATTGTAAAGTTTATAAACGACCCCAGAGCTAATTGCCATTATACAATACATGGGCTGTAACAAAAGCCACTCTAGGTCTGGCCTGTATGTGTGTCACACAAGTCAGTTTAGTACAAAATGCTCAAAAAAAAAAGACAGCTGCTACTTCAAGATAATCTTTTCTGTGCTTGTGTTTCAGGCACTTTCATGGAGGACACAATACAAAAAAGCTGTGTATACATCTCTAAATTTGACTAGAATGTAGCCAGTGTTACAAAAATAGCAAACCAAAACTAATCAAAGAAAATAATAGGCCTGGCTTTCACTGAAGCACCTTCTTAATTAATAAACTATTTTCCTCAGTAACCAGCTCTCATCCAGCTAAGCATGGGTGGAGCAAAACAAACAATAGTTTGAAAAATTCCTGGCCTGTATATTTCTCCAGATTTCCAGGTCTCCACTCTGCTCCAGGCAGTCATACGCTGAAGGCTGCTGTCTCACTGTGTGTGTCTTTCTTCTAGCCAGACTGCAAACAATCTGTCCATAAGCAGACCCTCCCATACTCCAGAAACAGTCTGCACAGGTGCAGCCAATTAACTGAGCAGAGAGGTTAACTCATTCAGTCCTCCTAAAGGGAACATAGCAATGAATCTGGGACTCATATAGATGCCTTGTATGACTCTGTCGCTATAGACACCTACAGCCTTATTAAATTGGGATTCGGTAAATTTAAAAGGGCTCTATTTAAGCACACAGCATATTTTATTTACAGAAGTTTTTAGTTAGTGAAGACCTTGCTTTTGGATAGAAGTTCACTAACTAAAAGCTTCTGTAAAAAAATATATGCTGTGTGCTTAAATAGAGCCCTTTTAAATTTACTGAATGGCAATTTAATAAGGCTCCAAATGTTCTGCAGACAAGGGAGTAGATTCACTAAAAGTTGAAGTGTGGGGAGCTTCAGTGTACTCCATGCAATGTCTAATCCCAATAAGGTCTACAAAAAGAAGCAAGCCTCACCTGCACTTTGCTATCTAATTTATAATCTAAATTGCCTAATGCCATTAATAACAACTAACATATCAGAAATAGGTTCTACTGAATATCAATGCTTATTTCTTAGGCCTATACATAATTCATCCTGCAATTTGTGTTATAATAGAAATGATATCTTAGAATAGGTATGAATATCCCAAATTAACTATACCAAGAGGTGAATTATAAATACTGTATGTTTAATAAGCATTATCTATATGATTTCCTTTATAATGCATTTATTATAAATTAATTATTATGGTAAAATACAAGTTGCTATCAATAAAGTAGCATAGAGAGTATCCAGCCGCGCATGCGCATTGCGGTACGGCCCCCGAAGAGGAGGGGAGACACACAGGGAAGGAGGGTGAAGACAGAGGAAAGGGGAGAGACACAGGGCAGGGAGAGGAATGGTGACAAACACAGGGCAGGTAGAGGAGGGGGATGAGAAACAGAGGAGGGGGGGAGACACACAGGGGAATGAGAAGGGGGGGAGACACAGAAGAGGGGGGAGAGACACAGGGGAGTGAGAGGAGGAGCGGAGAAGAGACACAAAGGAGTGAGAGGGGGGAGACACAGAGGAGTGAGGGGGGAGAGTCACAGGGGAGGGGGGATACACACAGGGGTGGGAGAGGATGGGGTAGACACACAGGGAGGGGGAAGACACAGAGGAGGGGGGAGACACAGGGAAATGAGAGGGGGAGAGACACAGAGGAGGGGGGAGAGACACAGGGGAGTGAGAGGAGGGGGAAGAGAAACAGGGGAGTGAGATGAGGGGGGGAGAGACACGGGGGGAGACACAGGGGAATGAGAGGAGGGATAGTCACAGAGGAGGGGGAGAGATCCAGGGGAGTGAGAGGAGAGGGGAACAGACACAGGGGAGGTAGAGGAGGGGGGGAGACACAGGGGAACGAGAGGGGGGGGGAGACACAGAGGGGGAGAGAAACACAGAGGGGGGAGAGACACAGAAAGGGAAAAAAGACACAGGGGAGGGAGGAGGGAGAGTGGGCAATAGACACACGGGAGGGAGAGGAGGGGGAAGAGACACGAGGGGACAGGGGGGAAAGATACAGGGGGAGAAGGGGAATAACAGAGGGGGGAAGGAGACACAAGGGAGGGAGAGGAGTGGGGAAATGAGACACAAGGGAGGAAGAAGAGAGAGCGAGAGACTCGCAATGAGTGCCAAAGGTGCTCATTGCAAGGCCTGTGATGAGCGCCAAAGGCGCTCATCGCAAGGCCAGTAAAGTAGAGGGGGAGGGAGAGGTGGGGAAAGAGACACGAGGGGACAGGGGGAAAGACATAGGGGGGAGAAGAAACACGGAGGAGGGGGGAAGAGACAAAGGGGAGGGAGGAGACAGATAGGGCTTTGAGATGAGGGGGTAGACACACAGGGGAGGGAGAGGAGGGGGGAGAGACACAGGGTAAGGAGAGGAGGGGGAAGAGACACAGGGGAGGTAAATGGGGGGAAACAGACACGAGGGAGGGGGAATAGACATGGGGAAGAGACACAAGGGAAAAAAAGACACAGGGGAGGGAAAGGGGGCAAGAGACATAGGGGAGGGAGAGGAGGCGGAAGAGACACATGGGAGGGAAATGGGGGAAACAGACACAAGGAGGGGGAGAGACATGGGGGAAAGAGACACAGGGGGTGAAAGAGACACAGGGGAGGGAGAGGTGGGGAAAGAGACATGGGGGACAGGGGGGAAAGATACAGGGGGAGAAGGGGAAAAGCGCAGGGGCGGAAGGAGACACAAGGGAGGGAAAGGAGGGGGAAATGAGACACAAGGAAGGAAGAAGACAGAGGGAGAGACTCGGAATGAGCACCAAAGGTGCTCATTGCAAGGCCTGTGATGAGCGCCAAAGGCGCTCATCGCAAGGCCAGTAAATTAGAGGGGGAGGGAGAGGTGGGGAAAGAGACACGGGGGACAGGAGGAAAGACACAGGGGGGAGAAGGGGTAAAAACACAGGAGGGGAGGTGACACAAGGGAGGGAGAGGAGGGGGGAAATGAGACACAAGGGAGGAAGTAGGCAGAGGGAGAGACTTGCAAAGAGCGCCGAAGGCGCTCATCACAAGGCCAGTATTGTAGAGAGGGAGAGGATTCCATTGTGTGGCAAACAACATTGCCAGGATTCATATTTTATTGCCGTCATTTTTGACAGGCAAGTTGCTAGTATATATAATATTAAGTAAATAAATGAATAAAAGCTACTTTGACCATCTCTTTGTCACTTGGAATACACCAACAGCCCTATTAAATTCCAAGCCCGTAAGTGCAACGTGAACCCGCAACGGCTGTAGGCTCTAAATTTGGTTGAGTTACAGAGCTATTAAATTCGAGCAGGGCGTGAGTTATGAGCTTGAGACGCAAACCCCGTAAACCATTTGTTGAACATGGATGCTGTGAACGTGATCAATTAGTCAAACCCGTAGTTACAGGTTTAGATGGAGCTAATGGCAACAGAGATCGTCATAATTACGTCACTTAAAAATGGAGGTGGGATTTCAAAGTCTTACAAATTTCAATTACGAGTTACGATCGGACCGACATTCCAGAAGTAATGCAATGTTGATAAAGCCGTAAATATGATATTCTATTACATGCAAGTTCCATTATATGTATTAACACATTGATTGCTGGGATCGATATAACACAGAATTGAAACATAAGAACAAGTATTTTTTATTACCGATTTGCGAACTTCAGAATGTTGTGCTATTTATTTCAATACCTAACATCACTTTCCTTTTTCATATAAGTACAGTAGTGTGTGTATATTTGCGTTTAAAGTGCTACGTATTAGACTTCACCCCACTTGTGGGTCCTCTCTGGTGCTCGTTGGCTTCTTGGCTCCATCTGCAGGTTACGGGGTTGAACGCCAGTGAATTTGTTGCAATTTAATAGCTAAATTGGAACGTAGCAGTTACGTGGTTGACAGAACAAAGGATTTGCTGCTGCAAAGTTCCACGTTCCACGTCCCGTAGGCCTCTTTTACGCCCTTCACCCGCAAATCGGCAGCAGCTTGTTTTACGGGGGCCAATTTAATAACCACAAGTCTTGTGGGCTATGTTACGAGCTACGGTTTTACACATTAGGGGAATTTAATATTAGCAGTGTTTTACATACAAACATGCCGACAACATTAAAGCAACAATACAAATAGGTTACAATAGGTCATCAAAGCAATTGAGAATATAGCGCAGAAAACACAGAGAGGGTCAGCTTATAGCCCATTGTTACATTTGCCTTGACATAGCATCAAATAGCACTGAAGGTCAAGGAACAATACTCTTAATTAATTACAGCATGCATGTATATTTTCTACCTTTTATAGTACTATTTATTGGCAGATGCATACATAATTATATCTGCATGTTTTTCAGTTGTTTATATTATAATAGAAAATGAGAGGTAAAATGTTTTACATCTGCTTCTATTATAATAGAAATCATGGAGCATATGGCAAATATTATTAAGTGGTATACATTTGCTGATGCTTTGTATGATAATATGTTGCAAATATACAGATCTAAAACCACATAAAAACATGGGAATAGGCGCATCATGATTATCATAATGGTGTTGGAAAATGAGTTTGTAATAAGTATAGAGAAGGACAAATACTTGAATACCATGAAGAGGAACTTAGGTTATGTTTTATATTAAATTTGGCCTTAAGGTGCCTCCATGGGGAAGACCAACCAAATGCCTGGGACTTATTGAAAACTGACACGGTTCAAATACTGCTTCTGGAGTCTGGCCCATTGCCTATTACTTAACTAATATATATTAACTCCAATGCCACAGAGATCCTCTAAATTTAAACCTCCCTCCACAAGGGTCTTGTAGGTATCCCCATGGCTCCTAATGAGCCCAATATGCCACTGAGGTCCTTAAATGAGCTCAGTGGCATCTAACAATAAACCGCCTTCCATGGGGGCCTCAAAGGACCCCCAAGGTACTTAACCCCTAGTACCATGGGAAAGGGGTTATATAGATATACGGAGAGCAGTTTAGAGTAGCTCTGTGCAACAGGATGAGTGGGGACCGTGCGGCTTAGCGACAACATGATAGCTACGTTATTGAAAAGTCTGTGGGTCTGGGAGCGCCATTTTGTGCAGCTACAAATCCAATTAGTATAGTACCCTAATATCAGTATGATCAATGCTGACTGAAAGGATTAGGGACTTTCATGCATTAAAAAAAGCTTAATTTTGCATGAAAGAATGGTGTATGACATCATAATAGGCATGTGGCATCTTAATGTATAATTCAGCCCACTTAATAACAACTAGGTTGTTACAGTATAATTTGTTTTACTGTATTTTGCTTGAATCTTTACAACATTTATACAAATGTAAAACTTTGTTTTCTATTCTTTTGGCCAAGGTATGATGAGAGGGCAAACAATATGTATATTATTATTTTTAAGGTTCAGAGTTGGTTTAAGTTGAGATGGTTAGTAATCTAGAGCATTTTATGTCAAATTGTATTGAGTAAGAAAACTGGTTGAATCAATGGAAAGTTGTGAAAACATTACTAGTGGAGAAGCGGAGGGAGAGAGAAGGTTAGCTAAATGGAGAGAGGGGAAAGATGGGAGGGAATATACATATATATTGGTGGGCTAAGAGTGATAGAAGCCCTCCACCATACAAAGTACCGTAGTACAAATAAGGAAAAGTACATTAGTGATTCTATTTGAATGTCTAAAAATACGTTGATGAAAACTTATTTCCTGCTCAAATTGCTCAGAAATACAGTATATGCACTGCAGTCTGGGAAAACTGGGCGGGACATCCAAATGAGACCACATAATGCACCGTCACTCTGTCAATCCAAACCATTTTAAACATGGCTCCTTTTAAGCATATGCTTACTGTATTTCACAGTTTTAGGCATAGCAACAGTTGGATTTTTCACAAACCAGGTCACTTAACCACATACAATACTGTTTCACAGTTACTGCCGATCCTCAGTATGGTGTGAGTACCTGGTTTGTGTGGTGATATATATATAAGGAAAATACTGTATATTCCCATTTAATGCAACAAAATAGAGCTTTTACTGCTAAACATTGAGTGACAGAATGGTTAGTGCAATATGGCTCCTTTATTACTTCACTGGCAGTGAGGACTTAGGTCAGCTGACTTATTCTCCTTCTTGTATCACTAATAAAGCAAATATACTACAGGTTTCCATTCCCCATGTGGAGGCTGGAACAAGTGGCCTGAAATCACTGCACTACTGGAGCAGATGAAGATGACAACAACATAACATGGCTGTAACGGAACCCATCACTATTTTACCCTGTTTTATGGTTATGGTTAACATATGATCCTACTGTTATACTGTATGTATGTTGGTTTATGCTCTGCAGAATATTAGCCCAGACTATTGCAGACCTTGGCATAATAGATAATCCTATTACAGAGACTCCTCATAAGATAAGGAAGTCTATTGTATAAAGTGTTTTCATTCTCAGACATAAGAACAAAGAAGGACGATCTAATCAATGTCTGTGTAACGGAACCCATCACTGTTTTACCCTGTTTATGGTTGTTTATTTCTTATGATTAAAATAGGATCCTACTATTATACTGTATGTATGTTGGTTTATGCTCTGCAGAATTTTAGCCCAGACTATTGCAGACCTTGGCATAATAGATAATCCTATTACAGAGACTCCTCATAAGATAAGGAAGTCTATTGTATAAAGTGTTTTCATTCTCAGACATAAGAACAAAGAAGGATGATCTAATCAATGTCTGATTGTACCAAGTTGCCAGGTAGCCTCAGGGAGGTGTGACCACACCTATTGTCCCTCTATGTGTATTGTGTGGTCAACTATGGGGGATGTGTATTGCCTGTGGGAAGAGATGTGTATATATATTTCTGCACATAACAAAGTCAGTAGTCTTGAACTCCCTATTGAGTGTGGTCCAATATGGGAGGTTGGGAATGGTGAGACTGTAGTGCCTCTTGGGTATTTTACCGTATACCAGCAGAGATATTGGATTCGTGTTCCAATCCTGTTACAATGGCGGCATGAGCTAATTGTCTAATATAGTTAAAAGTATATGGAAGGTTCCCTGCTAGTAATATTAACATAAACTACCAGATCTAAACACCATTTGCTTAACAAGTATTAAACTACTCTGTTTTTATTCAATGAAAACTACCAAATGGTCCCTACAAAGCTCTGACCTTTGTCATTCAGTGCATTTGTAGTACTAGATGTAATAGCCAATCACTTAGCAGCCCTTCAGAACATACTGTTGAGAAACAGTCTGTGATTGGCTAGTACATCTAGTATCAATAGAAAGACAGTGTGCATGGGCTGCTAGGGGCAGATTTTTGCAGGGAGTATTTGGAAGGTTTCAGTGACTAAAAACAGAGCTTTTAAGCACCTGTAGATACAATGATCCCCTTCTGGATCCCTACCTTTTCATCGTGAAGGTGCTTGTGTACCTCAGTGAAGATGTGAGCTATACCATGTAGTGTCACCCAAGATGGGCAGGTCATAGCAGAAAGGTCAGATACATCATGGTCTGCTAGAGAAGGAACTGGCAATCCACTCCAGTATCTTTGCCATGAAAACCTTATGTATCAGCACAACCAGATACAAGATTTGCTTGGCATGCTGTGATCCATAGGGTAACGGAGAGTAAGACACGAGTGAATAACTAAACAACCACAAATAAAATGATGTTTAGATATGTAAACAAACTCTTAGGTAGATTATTTTTTAAATATAAAAAATCCCTTTAATTAAGATAGTAGTTAGTTAGTGAACTTCTATCCAAAAGCAAGGTCTTCACTAAAAACTAAAAAAAAAAAAAAAAAAAGCTCTGTGCTTATATAGAGCTCTATTCAATTGGCCGAATTGCAATTTAATAAGGCTGTAAATCAGTAAGTGGATGTTTTACAAAATAAAGTTCTGTAAAGTAGTCAGAAAAGTCTGTATTGTCAGCACAAAGCTGCAGCATCATGTGGGAAGCTTTATGTTGCATACAAGTGAATTAAATACATTACAATCACAAAGCTGTTTTCATCTAAGCTTAAGCGCAACATCATTAATATGCAGTAGGGGGCAAAAGCAGCTGATTATCAACCTACAAAAGTAAGAGCCTCCGGCTCTGGGAGTCTGGGTAACATCCTGTGGGGGATCGATTAGGTTCAGTAATATTACCTCTGTGGTTTATTTTGTTACTTGATGAATAGAAACATTTGCAGGTGTTTCTTTCTTCTAATGCAGTGTTTGTCTGGTAGATTAGGTATTTATATTAGGAGCTAACAGTATCATTTAAAAAATAAATTGATTTCTACAGTCTGGATTGTTAATGCCAAGCAGCAGCTGCAAAGGCAAGTAAAATATTAGCATGTATTAAGAAGGGTATAGAAACAAGGGAAGCAAATATTATTCTGCCACTATACAAAATCGCTAGTATGCCCTCATTTGGAATATGGAGTACAATTTTGGGTACCACTACATAAAAAGTACAAAAAAGGGCTTCAAATCTAAAAAGAGGAATAAAGGGGCTAAATTATGAAGATAGACTAACCAAATTACACTTATTTTCTTTGGAAAAGGCATCTAAGAGGAGACATGATTACCTTATATAAATACATCCAGGGTCAATATAAGGCTTTGTAAGCGGAGCTTTTGTGCCAAAAGGTTTCCAACTGACAAGGGGACATCCTCCAAGATTAGAAGTAAAAAGCTTCCACCTAAAGAAAGATAAGGATTCCTCACAGCAAGGGTGTTTAATCTGTGGAATTCTCTACCAAAGGAGGTGATGACAGTGGATTTAAAAAAATAACTTTAAAAAGTGGTTTGATATATTTTTTTAATAAAAAGGGCATTCAGAGTTATCCTGGATAACTAGAGAGGGAGTTTTGATCCAGGGAGGAATTTTATTTATTTGCCCTTATGAGACAATTGACAATGGTTCAATAGGCTTTTTCTGTTTGCTTCCTCTTGATCAATTAACAATTAATCAGCATATTGCAGATCAGAAGAGATGTAATAAGGTTGAACTTAATGGACTAAAATTATTTTTTCATCTTAAATTAGTATCTAACTATGTAACTAGGGGCCTTATGCTAATCCCTGAAAAAGCATTTACGAGTGCCCTAACTGCAGAGTAAACCCAATATAGCTATGCTAATCACCCATCCCTAAAACATTGGGAGCAAACTGCATACGGGTCACTGCTCCAAGTGAACTTCACGACGCCGCCAAAAATCAAGGCATAAATCTCCATTGAGTTTTGCACTGACAATAGATTGCAAGTTACTCCCTGACACTTTGACACCCCAACCCAATGCTAATAAGATTTTACAATCACTCGCAAATCAGGGCACTGATGTAACTGAAGACAAATGTAGGAGAAAGTTTTACGAGTACCAAAGACTTTCAAGTAGTTTAAGCCTTTGCTGAGCCCCCCAGAAGCATTTGCCTAGGAACAAATGCTCTGATACCTTGTCTATAGATATATCATATTTTAACACAAAATAAACACATCTTTATTTATTGAAGCTATAAATACAATTGTCACATTTTTCACATCAAAATATATTAATGAATAAAAAACAAATATTTTAAATATGTATATATATATATATATATATATATATATATATATATATATATATATATATTTATAATAAGATAAGTAGCCGGTAATTTCTACATATCAGTAAATGCTGTCTGTAGTTCAGCCTCTATTAGAGGAAATATCTGTTATCTTAGAGCTGTATTATAAGTAAACCTTTGAAAAGATGGAATTTGTTCCCTTGGTTGGAAAAAAACATCCCAGTACAAAATGCAGTTTTAACTCACTATATAAAAACAAAATAAAAGATAATTTCTAATTATTTTAAATGCATAATGCACAAACATGCTCTATCCAGGGTAACATTGAAAACAAAATAAAAATAACATAAAAGTATACAGTGGCAGAGCTTGCTAATGGGGGGTCTCCCACCTCTGGGCCACTTTCTGGTGCCATTTCTTCATATATTATATCTAAGCCTGTCCTAGCAGGGAAGGCATAGCAATGCAGAGGCTGGTTAGGCTGATGGGGAACAGGGGTGGGGCCAGGTGGGCCCAGGATGCCGAGATCCAGGGGGAGGGGATGCCCCAGAAGCAAATAAAAAATAAACCAATAAACAATTGACAGCACTGGGGTTTCCCTCATAAGAGGGCCCTCCCACTGTATTTCTGTGAACCATACTATGTCTACAGCTTCGGCCATGCAGGGGAGGAGTTGCTATCATGAAACCACAAATCTGTCTCTAAATTAATATTTTATAGAATGTTATGCTGGAATTAGTATTCATAATTACACCTTTGCTTCCCATTAGGGAGAACTCATTGCTGTTGGTGTGAGCCACCGACGTGTACAAATACCAGACTACATTTTATCACCTGCTTTAGTCGTTTTTTTTACTGATGAACGTAAATCCAATCTAGCAAAACCCTACAACACTAATGTAATTGAACTCTGAAAAGCAAGTCATGGAATACTTATACATAAGAAATGCTTGTGTTTGAAGTCGTTCACTTCTGCTTAGAGTGGGGATATTGGGCATATTTTCATTAAAGACATAAGTTATACAAGGGGTTATGTGAGCCACTGACTTTGCAAAACTATCTTCTCCTAATTGGACTGAAGTAGTTAAATATCCTGCTCAGCTGATTCGCTGCAGCTGAACAGTCCTGATTGAAGGCTGCTCCTGGAGTATGGGTGGTGCTGGAGAAAGACACAGACAGAGAGACAGCAACTTGTAGATTATGATGGTTTGGAACAGACTGGAGACCTGAAGAAAGATACAGGGCAGTGAAGTTCAAACGATTGGACTTGTGGCTTTTCCTCCATCCAGGTTTAGCTAGATGAGAGCTGATTAGCTAGGAAACTTTATCAGTTAAGGTAGTGCTCAGTGGAAGCTAGAGATATTACTTTCTTTAGTTTGGTTTGGTTTATTATTTTTGTATCACTGGCTAAATTCCAGTAAAACGTAGAGAATTATATACAGCCTCTTCTATTGTTCCTTCATCAAAGTGCCGGATATATGGCCACAAACCCAAAGGAGACTTGGAACTTGTCATATAACATATAGTGCTTGAGATGCTCTTGTGGCTGAACATGACACTACTTTACCACTTAGATAATTTCAACAATAATAATCTAGAAATCTGCATTTTGTATTTTTATATCAGTATTTTTTGTACTGAAATAACCAATTTTCTTTCATGCATTTAAAAGAGCAGATATGATATATTGTTAAAGTTGTTCCTTTGCATTAAAATATAAGTTCTGCTTATGTTAAAAGATCACTATACGATAGGAAAAACTTTACTTGTTTGTGAAGTGTGTAACATAAGCAGATACAGTATGTATACCATGAGCATAAAAGCATTCTTAGAGAAAATATAAATTTATAGTTATATATTGGACTTCTAACGTAATGCTTGCTGACCTCAGCAATGGAGGGTAGATTTGTGGCTTCATTAGTGGATGAGTTCCACTTTTATTATTTAACAAACCACAACACATGATCAGAAATAGGCAGTTGCACCACAAAATAATTATCTTGCGTTCTCTGCTCTGTACCTACCACTCATTGAATGCAGAGTAATTTTGTATCAGAACAAATAGAATGTGGCAGCTACACTTGCCATTGATTTCATCAGGAAAATTTAAAAGTTCATTAATTTGCAAAGATATATCCCCATGAGCAGTAACGGAGCTAATGAATGGAGGGACGTTGGGCAAAGAAAAATATATACCCCAGGGGTAAGGGGCCAACATGTTTTTTTTCTGTTAAGATCCTGTGCCAACACTATATATACTCTCTCTCATCTCTCTATCCCATCTTTCCTCCCCCTCTCAAAACTTCCCTCCATCTCTCACCTTCCCCTCTCTCTCTCACCTTCCCTCTCATACCTTCCCTCCCCCTCCCACCTTCCCTCCCACCCCCTCCCTCCCTTCTTCATGTGTCCTCCCTCTCTAACCTCCCCTCCCCCTTTGACCTTCTCACCCTCCCCTCCCTTTCTCACCTTCCCTCCCTCTCTTACCTTCCTTCACTCTCCCTCTCACACCTTCCCTCCCCTTCTCACCTTTTATCTCTCCCCTCCTTCTCTCACCTCCCCTCCCTCTCTCCCCTTCCATCCCCTCGCTCTCTCCTTCCTTATTTCCCCCCTCCCTCTCTTACCTTCATTCCCCCTCACCCTCTCATCTTCCCTCCTTCCTCCTTCCTCTCTCACCTTCCTTCCCCCTCCCTCTCTCACTTCCCCTCTCTTCTGTCTCTTACCTCTCCTCCTTCTCTTTCGCACTGCCATGGTCAAGTGGCTCCCACCCATCAGAAGAGGTAGGGAAATGAGGCAGAGGGTGCACAGTGGAAGTTGACAAGGCTGCTGGGCCCAGGGGAATAAACATCTTACTGCACTGGGGCCCCTGATAAGCAGGGCCCTGGTGCATTGCACCGCCTGCACCGGCGGTAGCTCTGCTAGTGCTCCTGAGGAAAGCAGAGGGTAGGATCTCACAATCAAACCATGTAGTGAAGAAAAAATGAAAAATAAATATTAAAAAATATACAGGTTCTCTTTATTTTTATTTGTTTTCTAAATATATTAAAAATAATTAGTTGATCAAATAATAGAGTTTTGTAGAAAAAAACTAATTCTGCTGGCTGTGTCTCCACAGGGACTCCACCCAAATATATATTTCTTTCATATGGCCATCCTGATTTTGTTGCACAAGTTTTTTTTTTATTAAATAAAGACGTATGCGATTTAATTTGAAATTTAAATTTTACTCTTTTAATTTCCACACTTTGGACTATATTTCAATGGCAGCAGATAATAATGTTATTTGCAGTGCATTACCTGGTAATTGTACCCAAACTTCCACAATACTCAGCAAAATAAAACATGAACATTTGGAAGAACAGTAATTAATAGTGTTGAATAGGAACAGCAGCAAACATTATTCAATAGCTTGATTTTTTACTAGACATAATCAGTTACACTAATTGTCATATCTGTCAGCGTGCACCTTTGTCACATAGTCAATTAGTTTTGTTTATCGTGCAAAATGTTTTGTCTATGAACATAATAAATAAAGATTGTACAGTTCTTCAAAACAGTTGAGTCAGGTGTAATGGGTCTTTCCCTGAAATAACTTATTATGCAACAGAATGGGTGAGCAATTCATTATTTATTGCCATCTAGCTCATGGCAAACAGCAATCTCAGTTCCTGGAAAATAGATGGGGAAGAAGTGGAGGCAGTGATAGAGTTTATTTTCCTGGCATCCAAGATCTCTTCAGTTGGTGACTGCAACCATGAAAATAAAAGACATTTGCTTCTGGGCACAAAAGCTATGGCAAGTCTGGACAAGCTATTAAAAAGTAAAGATATTACACTATCAACAAAGGTCCACATTATTGGAACTATGGTATTCCCAATAGTAACATACAAGTGTGCGAGATGGACCATAAAGAAGAATTGACGCCTCTGTTTGTGGTGTTGGAGAAAACTGATTAGAGTTCCTTGGACTGCAAGATGTGTCAATAAATCAATACTATAGGAAATTAAGACAAATGGGTCACTGGAAGGTTTGATCATGAGGCTGAAACTCAAATATTTTGCCATATCATAAGAAGACAGGATTCCCTTGAGAAGACTCTGATGCTCGAAGAGATTAAAGGCAGGTGAAGAAGGGGGATGCAGAAGTGGAGATAGATAGATGCGGTCATTGAAGTATTGAGCATCAGCTTGATGGAGCTTAGAGGGGCAGTGGCTGACAGATGTGCCTGGTGCACTGTACCTCATAAGGTCACAGAGTTTAACATGATTAAACAACTAAGCAACAAATTCTTCATTCTTGATTGCAACCTGGTACCAGGTATAGTACAAATAGAAATGCTGGAGTGGTGTCAGCTCAACCAATAACATGGGAGAATCAACTAAGGACTGAGATAACATGAGAAAGGCTATTTTCCCCATAGGAAATAGTACATAGTAAATCAGGAGATAACATGGGAATGCACTTGAGATGCTTAGCAAATTTCCCCCAATGAATGATGCCAAGACATGACCCTCATGGACACAAGGTCCAATCCTAAGAGTGACTCCAGTCAGCACCAAAACAACTGCACAGTGCAGTGGAATTTATCATGGACAGTCACTGTGATCTTTCACCTTATTGTAATTAAATAAAAGGTTGAGTTGTGACACTGAAATTAGCTGATTTGCCACCATGAATAGGCACAACCTATAGCTGAAATCTATGCAGTTGTCTATGTGATAACACATTTTTCTTTATGCTACTAAAAACTTATAATTGTAAAGGACCATTATCTGTCTACCCCTACAGCATCCTTTCATAACTTCAAGTGTCCTTTAAACTCAGTTTTGGAGAAACATAAATGTTTTAGTATTGCTGCAGACATATCTATGTTTCACTGTAGGCTAAACTGATTAGATCTCAATTAACTCCATTTATTAAAGCGCCACTGAACTAACTGTAAGTTCTCTTCATGATGTGAAAGAGCACACAATTGTATGATAAAATGATGTTTAATTATGCTAATAACAGCTACAACATATTATTTACATACAGTCTATCCTGCCGTTTGGCTGTTGCATGAGCAATTAGCAAAATGCCAAGTGAAGTGTGCCCTGTGTGGAAGGCTGTGATTGATAGGCTAACTTAGGTTTCACTGCACTGGCTAGTTTACCCATAGATTTCCTGTTTTAGGTGAGTACCAGTCTTCCATGCCTGTACAGATAGATATGAAAAAGGGTTAAATGCTTGTTTGTTGGGATCACTACATGGAGGAATAACCCCAATCCTCCTGAGCTGGACTAAAAGCATAGCTCAAAATCCAGAGAGTGCAGTAACATAAGAAAGAATAAGCTTATTACAAGTTCTGTTTTTGATAATTGTTCCCTTTAAACTGCAAATAGAAGCAGTCTGACAAAAACCTTACTATTTACTTGAATGGGGAACACACCCTGGTAACCTGATTGGTTGCAGACATGGAGCAGCCTGTGGGCAGTCTGTTACACATGTAAACACATATTTTATTTTATTTATTTTTGAAAAAATCAAAACATATTTCAATATACTTCATGGTCTATATTGGGCTGAATTAAGTCGCACTTTAATGACTGCCAAATATTAGCTGAAACAATTAAATACTTCTCTGCATTCAAGGTCACCTCCCACCTCCCAGATGAACAGGAACACATGGCTGCTTCTACTGTAGCATCATTTCATAGCTTTAAGGTTGCATTTATTTTTTAGCATTCTAGAAAATCCTATGGCCCTTTAAAGATGCAGCGGTGACATTTAGAGTGTCATTGTCAGAGTCATTACTGTGAAGGAGAGAGCATTTATTTCCAACACATCACTCACAATCCATGAAATAAATACAAAGAAAAGGACAGGATCCTCGGAGTAAAGAATTTAACAGGCTGCAGAGAGAGAAACAAATAACGGCAGCTAAATTACAGCCTTCCAGCTCATTATCTGGGATTACATTTGCTGCAGTAACTCAGTCCTATTAATTTCTGCATTAGGAAGAGAATTGTAACTTTGCTGTGCATTGCAAGTGATATTAACATCATCTAACAAATAGTTTATTTATGAGCAGAAACTTTAAAAAGCCACATAAAAGACTGGATAATGATGATCCTTTTATCGTTAAATGCAGACTTTACAACTTCATCCTTGCAAGTGCATAATTTGGCAAATGCTTTATATCATTCCCTGGAAGAGGGGTCTGCAAAGTAGCCTATTTGATATGAAGGGTTAAGATGATTAAATATAATTTGGACATTTTGTAGGTTTTAAAATGAGGATTTTTTTTGAGTGTAGGCAGCAAGATTGTAAAGTTGCTCAAAGGAAATGTATGTAGGCTAAATATAGTTATATATAGTTATAGTTGTATGATATAGGTATTTCCTATTTTTGTCAAATTATTGATACAATAGTTTGTTAGCATAAATTGCCAAGCAATATATTTATTCTTATAATAGTTTGTATGATTTATTTTATAATTTCCTATATCAACTAATGGAGTCTCTGTAAGAATATTTAATTGGTCTTATTTATCAGTTTCCCACTACTATATAGTTTTCAATAAGTTTTGGGTGCTTAAACCTACGTTAAGCCTTCCAGAAAGGAGGTATCCCATTGGGGATCATAGCCAGTGGCGGAAAAGTGTATGGGGGGCCCGGCGCAAAAAGAACCCCCGCACCCCCAGGGCCTAAGGAGGCTGCAGAGGGACACAGAGGGCCATGGGGGTCGCAGGGGGCCATAGAGGGCCACAGGGGGGCACAAGAGGCTGAGGGGGACAAAGGGGGCCAAGTGGGACCATAGAAGGCAGAGGGGGCCACAGGTGGCTGAGGGGGCCACAGGTGGAGTGGGAGGTCTGAGGTGGCTGCAGAGGACCACAGGGGCTGGCAGAGGGCCGCTGGAAGTCCGAGGGGGCTGCAGGAATAACACAGGGGGGCGCAGAGGGTTGTAGAGGGGCATTGGAGGGCTGCACTGATCTTAGCTCCACCTCTGATCATAGCAATACCCCTTAATACAACCGTTATTGACCTAGGTTTATAACTCTCAGTGTATCCATTTCTAATATTGTTGCATTGTTGATATGTACAATAGAGTTTTCCGATTCCTATTCTATGAGTTGCATACAATTTGGTGTTATGCACCTGGACTATATCTTCATCCATAGGCTAAATATAGATAAGAATTTATGTGCCAGTATATTCTGCCCATTCTGTAGGCTAAGCTCAGGCTTTAAGGTATAGTGTCACACAGCAATAAATTGGCTTTATTTTGAAGCAACATTATTTGTTTCTGAGAATTGCTCTTAATTCCATTAAGATGTATGCAGTGAAGCCAAATGTCAAGTAATTTGTACAGTTTTGTGTTATTTTTTAAATTAATGCATAATCCCAGGGAAGTGATGAGGGCTTTTTAGGTTGATCAGATACTCAGATATCAAGTTTGTAAGAAATCAACTTTTTTTTAAAATCTTCTAAAGGACAAAGCAAATAATCCCAGAAGACCAACCTGCACTCAATGGAAGCAGATAGCGAGGATCACTATCTTGTCATGGTGAAGACTTGTGTTCCTCAGGGAAGCTGTGAGCTTTACCATGTAGGGTCACCCAATATGGGCAGGTCATAGTAGACAAATCAGAGAAATTGCGGTCCACTGGATAATTGAACAGTGATTTGGCCTATATAGCCTTATGGCTAAGCACAACCAAAGACAAAAGGATAGATGTGCCTGGCATGCTACAGTCCATACGGTCATGGAGAGTTGGGGATGACTGAATGATTAAACAACAATAGGTGAAATTTACTCAACTGGAATTAAATCTGTATCCATTTGTCTTACAGCAAATCAAAGTCTGCACATGGGGCGTATAGAGACTTCTTATACAGTTAAAGTTATGTACACCAAGAACTTCCAAGCATGGATGTCATACTGTTATATTTGAGCTCTACCTGGAGTGATGCTAAAACTGGCCTT
Source organism: Discoglossus pictus (assembly GCA_027410445.1). NCBI lineage: Eukaryota > Metazoa > Chordata > Amphibia > Anura > Alytidae > Discoglossus > Discoglossus pictus. The sequence goes on from CM050171.1 coordinate 118,795,186, forward strand.
GGTTGAGATTCCTGCAATTCTGTCTAGTCCTCCCAGATATTGCCTGGAGCTAATATAAAATGTAAATCAGTCCAGATCTGTAGCTCCTCTTCTCCACACTATACACTGACTCCTTGATATATACTGCTTATATTTCAAGATTGGTTTCCTGACATACGGCCAGACCATAGTCAGAATAAATGTGTTATAGCAAGCTTAGCTAAATAAAACATTTGTTGATCTTGATGGGTATTGTATTAAGTAAAGTTGCTGATATATTTAACCAGGAAAATGTTAACTGTCTTTTGTAAAGTTATATGTGTTCTAGTTTATCTGGAGTATAGTTTAATTTTCTCACTTGGAATCTCAGGGAAAGAATTGCTGATAGTTCCTGGATACCACCAGAATATCTCCTGGATACCTCTCACTAACAGAGGATTGGAGAAAAGCAGTTGTTGTTATTTTATATAGGAGGCAAATGCAGGGAACTATCGACCAGTAAGCCTCATCTCTTCAGTGGAGAAGCCCTTTGAAGGTATGCTAAGGAATTGTTTATATAGCAAATCTAGGGGTATCAGATATAGAATGGGATTTAGGAGGCTTGTAGACAAACACATACATAACAGTGCTCAATGTCAAGCAGCATCTGCAAAGGCAAGCAAAATATTAGCATGTATTAAGAAGGATAGAGAAGAAAATCCCTAGTATGACTCATTTGGAATATGGAGTACAATTTAAGGCACCACTTTTAAAAAAAAGAACATTGTATGCCTGGTTTAGGTACAGAGAAGGGCACAAAATGGATGGACTAAGAGCCCTATTAAATTCCCCTTTTTGTAGTACCCGAAGCCCGTAAAAGAGCCCGCAAATGTTACGGGTATTAAACTGGTCTCTCTTAGCTACCCGCAAAGGATGTAAATGGCAAAGGTAGCCAAAAATCCTACTGGTACTAGAGAGGACCCGCAAGGGGGTTAAACTCCTGTCCGTAGCACTGTAAAAGCAAATATAAACACACTACTGTATTGTGAATTACAGGGAAAGCAATGAAAGTTATTAAAATTAATAGCACAATATTCTCAAGCTCGCAAACATGCAATAAAAATACTTTTATCATGTTTAATTTCCGTGTTATACTGATCTCGGCAGTCAATGTTTTAATACATATAATAGAACTTGCACATTGCATTATTTCTGGAATGCGGGATGGGTCGCACCTCGGACTTCAAATGATTGAAATGTAACCTCCATGTTTTAGTGATGTAATGATGACGGTCTCTTTTTCTATTGGCTCTGTCTAAACCCATAACAACAGGTTTGTATAATTTCTCATGTTCACAACCTGGAAATGCTACGTCCCGAAACACGGTTTATGGATTTGGATTCCAGCCATGTCGTTGCAGGCTTTTCCAATTGAATCGCTCCGTAACTCCAGCAAATTTAAAGCCCATAGTGGTACAGCCCGTATGTCTGGAAAATAATATGGCCCCAAGTTATGAAGAAAGTGAGGTAAACACAGTAGGTCAGAAAACAATCAGATATTCTTTTAGACAATATGAATAGACACCTAAGAAATTTTTATTTTACTCTGTGGTACTATAAAACCATATATGTTTTCCTAGGCCTTGACTGTTTTGCAGAAATATATCACTAGATATCAGTAACAGAAGATTTTTTACCATTTAACCCCTACCCTAGCCCATGAACGTAAATGCCTGATATACGTCAGCCTTTCTAGCAAGAGGATATTCACTTGTATCTGTAATGTATTTCTAGACTGTAGAGCCATTCTGGGTACACATGAAAAACTTAATTATAGGATTAGAATCCAGATGTATGAACCTCAATTTCATAGTGAAAGTCAAGCATTAATATTTCACACAACAGATCTGCTATAGAGCTCACCTGTTTTCATGACTAGCTGAGCTTATCCTATAAAAAGCTTCCCTTGCAGTTACTGCAGCAAAAACCTGGAGGTGATAAAACAGATAACCTTCTAACTCATTTGCCATAATTTGCTCTTAAGTATTGCTCTGAGGAAAGGATGTAAAATAAGATTAATTTGTGCAAAGTATAAGCAAATGTCAAGTAATGTTTGCAGTTTTCTACCATTTATACTATAGCTACATGAACCCAGAGAAGGGAGGGATATTTGTTTTGTCTCCGTTATGATATATTCAGATATCAAACTCATGTTTGTCCTTGGATACTAGGTGACCTTTCAAACTGATATAGTGTGTTATTGAGGAAGAACAAGCGTTAAAAATCTTTTAGATAACCAATATTTGCATAGTCACAGCTGATGCACCAGTGGGTTAGAAGCTGCTTTTGATTGGATGATAACATGTTGTTATCTGTTGTTGTTTAGTGATTTAGTTATGTATGATTATCTGTGACTCTATGGACCGCAGTACGCCAGGAATATCTGCCAGCTTCTGCTCCTCTGAGATTCATCATGCTCATGTTCATTGCTTTAATGACCTGCTCTATCCATCTCTGCCTCTTCCATCGCCTTCTTCTTCTTGTGCCTTAATTTTTACAGTCTTCTCTAGAGAATCATGTTGTCTCATGATATGGAAAAACACAGGCCAACTTTTGCACTCTCTTCTTTTACCCTCATCAATAAGTCCTTTAGTTCCTCCTCACTTTCAGCCATAAGTGTAGTATCATCCGCGTATCTGAGGTTGTTTTCCCAGCAATATTGCTTCTGGGTTTGGATTCTTCCAGCCTGGCCTTACATGTGATGTACTTGGCGTATAGGCTGAATAAATAAGAACAACTTTCTGAAGACATCTAAAAATATACAAGTGTTCTGTTTTGATGTGCACTGACTTGTTGATTTGATACTGGCAAAATATCTCAGCAAATAAAAATCTTACTTTAGGGAAACCAGACAAAGATTACATCTGGGATGAATTGGCACAGACTTTCCATTAAAAAACACAATGAAAACAGTTATTGTGCCCCAGTTGGACACCATTTTACCAAGAATGATCACTCCATCCAAAACCTGAAAATACTCAGAGGGAATTTAAAAAACATCCAGGAGAGAAAGGCATTTGAAATGAAGATAATCACATTCTCCAACACTAATGATACATAACAGTGACTTGGGAAGGCACTTGTGTACTTCAGTGAAGCTGTGAACTATACCATGTAAGGTCAGCCAAGATGGACAGGTCATAGCAAAGTGGCCAGACAAATCCTAGTCCACTGGAGAAGTAAATGGCAACCCACTTCAGTATTCTTGCAAAGAAAACCTAATGGATTAGCACAACCAATCACAAGATGTGCCTGGAGTGCTGAGTTCCATAGGGTCACAGAGAGTTAAACACAACTAAACAACTAAACAACAACAAATAAATATAATACTTATTTTAAATTCTATATTTTTTCATATATAGACACATTAGTATATATATTTTGAAATCATTTTTCTATAATTATAAAAGGTTTCCAACTCCTGGCCTAGCGCATAAGTCAACCATATGGTAAATTTTGTGTGTGTTTGGTTTAAAAATAACACGTAAAACTTTAACAAAAAAGAGTCACGCTGGGCTGGAGCACCTTCTGTTGTTCCTCCTTAGTGCTGACTTTTCATTCCAGTAACTGAATTATTAATCCAAGCAGAATGTGTGATAGAGCGTGCAGTCATGTTTCCCAATTCACAAATCTAAAATGACAAATAGGTGCACTTACAAAGAATGCTACCGCAGCCGGGATTTCACCAGGGGCTAAATATATCCCACAAAATCAGACAACATCACAAACTCATCTATTTCTTTGCTGCAGAGTAATCTTTGTGATGCAGAAAATCCCTCGGGGGCGTAGGCAGCCGGACCGGGAGGGAGCCTTGAAATTAAGAACTGTGCTGTGTGGATGTAAATTCAATGGGTTTCTTTCATATTATGAGATTATGGATTATAACGAGGACGGAATGACCTTTTCTGAATATAAATCATACACTGCAATTACACAGTGACATGTATGCGGTCAGAGCAATGGAATATTTCATGTAGATCTGAATGGGAAGTATAATAAAGGGATAGGAAAGGTTCCTGGGTATTACTAGGTATATAATATCCCTGTGAATTTATTTACTGACATGTACTTTATCTCATTAAGAAGTGTTTAAACGATTAGTGGTTACTGCCTAAAACAAACAAATAGTCCCTGTATGAGTATGTCCTCATCAGCTCACTAAGACACATAGGGCCTCATGCAATTGCGATTTGTCCAATTGAATAGGGCTTATTATAAGCACAGAGCATATATTTTTACAGAAGTTTTTAGTTAGTGAAGATCTTGCTTTTGGATAGAAGTTAATTAACTAAAAACTCCAGTAAAAAAATATGCTCTGTGCTTATAATGAGCCCTATTCAATTGGACAAATTGCAATTGAATGATGCCCATACACTGCTGTACTTGCTGTGCAGTGTCTTATACAAACCAATCAGTGACCATCTCTTAGCAACATTCTGCTGAGACGTGGTCCCTGATAGGCTAGGACACTATACTGCAAATCTAGCACTACAGAGTCTGTGTTTGCATACACTGCAGGGGGTAGACACATACAGGCACTATTTCTTTGATTTTCGGTAGTAAAATAAAAGCACATAAAAAGTGAATCTTTGCAGATGTTCCAAAAAAAAACACAATGAAAACTGTTATTATACTCTGGTTGGATACCATTTTACCCAGAATGATCACTACATCCAAAATCTGAAAATCAAAATACTCAGAGGGAATTTCAAAAACATCCAGGAGAGAAAAATATTTGAAATGAAGATGGTCATATTCTTCAAAACGAAAGATACAGAACTTAACAGTGACTTGGGATTTTAATTAAATTATCACAATTTCTTGTGATCCTGCCACACTCCTTCTCATGCTTTAGATATATTATATACAGTTGTGCTCAAAAGTTTGCATATCCTAGCAGAAATTGTGACATTTTGGCATTTATTTTCAAAATATGACTGTTCTGGAATTTTTATTTTATTTTATTAAATGATAGTGATCATATGAAGCCATTTATTATCACACAGTTGTTTGGCTCCTTTTTAAATCATAATGATAACAGGAATCACCCAAATGGCCCTGATCAAAAGTTTACATACCCTTAATTCTTAATACTGTTTATTGTCCCCTTTAGCATCAATGACATCGTGTAGACTTTTGTAATAATTGTCTATGAGGGTCCTAATTCTTGCAGGTGGTATAGCTGCCTATTCGTCTTGGCAAAATGCCTCCAGGTCATGCAAAGTCTTTGGTCGTTTTGCATGAACCGCACGTTTGAGATCTCCCCACAGGAGACTGTGATGGCCACTCCACAACATTCACCTTTTTCTGCCATAGCCACTGGAGGGTCAACTTGGCCTTGTGCTTAGGGTCATTGTCATGCTGGAAAGTCCAACAGCATCCCATTCAGAAGAATGCAAATTGTCTGACAGTATTTTCTGATAACATGCTGCATTCATCTTGTCAAAGATTTTCCCAAGATTCCCTGTGCCTTTAGAGCTCACCGCCCCCCCCCCAAAAAAAACAACATCAGTGAGCCACAACCATGCTTCACAGTGGGGATGTTATTCTTTTCACTACAGGCCTTGTTGACCCCTCTCCAAACATAACGCTTATGGTTGTGTCCAGAAAGCTCTATTTTGGTCTTGTCACTCCAAACTTCAGTGTGCCAGAAGCTTTAAGACGTGTCAAGGTGTTGTCAGGCATATTGTAACTGGGCTTTTTTTGTGGTATTGGTGCAGTAAAGGCTTCTTTCTGGCAACTCGACCATGCAGCTAATTTTTGTTCAAGTATTGTCGTATTGTGCTCCTTGAAACAACCACACCATCTATTTACAGAGCAGCCTGTATTTCTCCTGAGATTACCTGTGGGTTTTTCTTTGTATTCCAAACAATTCTTCTGGCAGTTGTAGCTGAAATCTTTCTTGGTTTCCCTGACCTTGGCTGGGAATCAAGAGATCCCTGAATTTTCCACTTCTTACTAAGTGTTTGAACAGTACTGACTGGCATTTTCAAGGCTTTGGATATCCTTTTCAATCTTTATGAAGTTCCATTACCTTGTTACGCAGGTCTTTTGACAGTTCTTTTCTGCTCCCCATGGCTCAGTATCTAGCCTTCTCAGTGCATTCACATGAAAGCTTACAAACTCATTGACTATTTATACACAGATGCTAATTGCAATTTAAAAAGCCACAAGTGTGGGAAATGAACCTTTAATTGCCATTTTAACCTGTGTGTGTCTGTAACAAGGCCAAACATTCAAGGGTATGTAAACTTTCTTCTGTTATCATTATGTTTTAAAAAGGAGTTAAACAATTTTGCATGGTTAGTCATATTTTCAAAATAAATGCCAAAATATCACAATTTCTGCCAGGGTATGCAAACTTTTGAGCACAACTGTATCTAGTAAAATCTAGAAACCTTCAATATCCCTTTAATACAGAGAGATAATTGCCTTAAAATTCTGAGTAGGAAATATGTTTTTTTACTTTTTTTTAGGCATTTAAAAGTGAACACAAATGTATTATTTATTTACTGTACTCTGTACGGTGGAGGCTTCTGTCTCTCTTTTGCCCACTGTAAGAAAAAGGATGTTGTGGTAAATGCAAGAAAGGAATGGTGCTTTCCATGGTCCTGAAATTACTGAAATGATTAAATCATGGCAATTATACACGGTATGCCCCAAATCTGTCTATTGGGACATTCTCATGTAATTACAGGATTTAACCCCTTGAGGTTTTATTTGCAGGCTGTGATGGACATTATATGTTGCAAGGTGCTTATCCTGCTGCGGTGTCTTCCCAGCAGTTTCTCTGCTTCCTTTATCCTTCTCTATCTCCTTGCAAAAGAGCGAGTCCAGTAAATTGAATTGTAATGGTTTGCAATCTATTTCAATTTAAAAGCAATATAACAAAATGGGTAACATTATCTTACATGAAGTAGCAAGTTGGCTGGTGCAGATGGAGTAAAAAGCAGGTCAGTACTCAGACATCTTCTAATCTGAATTTATCACTCTCACATACTGATTAGTGACACACAGAAATGCTGCGGCTTTAGTCTAAAAGTCTTGCAGTCATGATGCTCATGAGCCCGCTACATCCCAGGACTGATACCGAGAAGCCCAGAGCTGGGAATGCTTCGCTTACCAAGAGGGTCTGTGTTATTTTTATATATATATTTTTTTTAATTCCTTACATTTTCCATTTATCTCACTTCCCTCTATTTTTCTAACAATATCTCATCTTTGTCACTCTCCTCGTTTCTTTCTTATTTGCTCCATCCAGATAACTTGTTAGACGAAACAGGCAACAGCATTTATTTGTAAACATAATGATGGAAAACATCAACATTAACAATAAATAAATTAATTAATTAATTAATAAACAATTGAGGGGAGGAGCCATGCCAGAGACAGTACCCCTAAAGCCATGAACCCACGTCCAGGACCCACTGGCCTGGTAACTCACATCCAATGTGCCACTGTGACAACATATAAAACATTCCTTTATTATTATGTTTTTTACAAAGAAATTAATACAACATTATTAAAACTGAACCATAAACTCTAATACAATTCAATTTAGCAATAATCCCCTCTCTTTCTCCTACTGGATGGGCAGGTGGGTACCTCACTTGTGGCTATCTGGGGACAGAAAGGCCAAGAGGCATGAAAAGACTATATAAAAGAGGTAATCCAAAGAAATGACTGGGGGTCATCAGGATGGTCAGGGATGACTGAGGTCAAGAGAATAGTCAAGTTCCCAATATTAGGTAAAATCAATAAATCCATACTAAAAATCCCACTGATAGTATACCCATGGCACATTTGTCGTAGACATTTCATAACTGCACCATTTCAACCACAATCCATTGACCTGGGATGATGCACCCCGCTGCAGAATGTGAAGCAACATTTGGACTGACATATTTTAAATCTGTTGCTGGGAAAGAAGAAGGGGACAGCAGAGATGGAGATCAGTCAATAAATCAATGAACATGAGCTCAGAGGGGCACAGATGTGTCTGATGTGCCACAGTCCATATGGTCATGGAAAATCGGATATGACTGAACAATTAAACAACAACAGTGAAGTGAGGTGCAGCTGCACTCCCTAAGGCACAGTGATAAAAGAGTCCATGTCTGGAGCGCCTAATCACCCATAAGGTGAGAAAAATGAAACAAAAAGATTCAGAGGCTCTCAAACTGAGAACTAGCCACACCATTTATAGTATAGTTCACATCTTTATTGAGATACACAAGCCCTGTCACCACGACAAGATAGCGATCCAGAAGGCAATTCCACCTTTACAACTGAAATAAAATAAATTCAGAATAACATTTACAAACACATTTCAGCACTTGCACATCCCTCGAGACAAAAATAATTAATTCTGCTCCCAAAGTCTAGAATTTCCCTAATGCTTTTATGTCCAAAACAGTATATGGAAATGAGTAAGATGCAGCGGGCCTGTCAGCAGGGTCCTGTTGGATGTCGGTCTGTAGGACCAAGCCAGCGTGATTTGCTGATTTGCATGTGACGGACCATCACAATCAGTTTAGCTTTTAAGAGATGTAGATTTGACTTTGAACGACACGTGCTGTCCTTATCCATCAAACTGTTTACTCGACACATCACTTTCTAGCTTTAATTGGACACATTCAATCATTCTTTAGTTTGGGTCACCTAATGGTACTTTTAGGGTTCCTTGGTGGTCCAGTGGTTAGGATTTGGTGCTTTCACTGCTGCAACCTGGGTTTGATTTCAGTCAATGAACCAAGAGGTCACACTACCTGGAAGCCATGCAGGAATTGGCCTGGTCAGTAGCTGTATGTTGTGGCCCACCGGAGAAGGAACTGTCAACCCACTCCAGTATCTCTGCCATGAATACCAAGTGGATCAGCATGGTGTTTTATGGTCCATGAGGTCACAGAGAGTTGGACACGACTGAATGACACACATACAATGGGAACTTTTAGACTTTTACTTTTAGTGGCCTTTTATCTCACAAATCCAGCACCAATATTCCATGTGACCACTCAGCTCCAGAAACCTAAACTATTTAATGTATATATTATGTACTGGGCATCAATGAACTCTATCTATCTCCAACAGGCCCGGATTTAAAGGGACCCTGTCACCCATAACAGAAAGTTTATTTCATTTTAAAGAGCTATCCATTGTACTAGATGTTTTTTCTACAGTAAATAATTTCTGAAATATTTAGACTGATTTTTGGCTCCTGTATACTAATGTGTGGCTCAGAGTGCTTCATAAGGGTGGGAGAGGGGTCTAACTGCCAAATAACATTGGTGGTATTTATTTTGGTCACACAGAGACAGACCAGCAGACTGTAATCCTAATTAGTATATCAACACAACTAATTAATATGCAAGAGCCACTCAGTTGCATATAAATACAGCAACAACAACATGGAATTCCCCAGGACTGTTTGATGTTGTTTTTCATACACTTTAAGAATAACCTAATAAAAAAAATGATTTTGGGTGACAAAAACCTTTTAATGATTTTTCTGCTGGTGTTCAGGTGTGTCAATAATAATATCTCATTGATGAACAAATCTGAGCACATATAGCATAAAACCATGGCCTGTTGGGATATTCCAAAAATTGTGCAATAGTCTATGGCAGGGTCCTGGAGAGCCAAGTACAGGCCATGATTTGATGATTTCCTTTTTGTGCACAGATGAGTTGCTATTGCTTCTTCAGTCATTCTGATTTACTCACCTGTGTACATACAGGAAATCTTCAAATCCTGGCCAGTGTGTAGCTCTCCAGGGCCAATTAGCTTCCCCCTGCCCTAGATTTGTTATGTTATCCCAAGGGGATAGATTCATATGTGAGAATGGGCTCCTTTGTTATTTTTGTTGTACCCCACCACGGGTCTATGGACTTTTCTTACTCCTCCCAGCTGTAAGTCATATACATTATTGCAATAAGTCTTTTATGTGTAGTGTTTCCTAGCAATAACACAATGCTATATATTACAGTATTATGCATGCAACACATTACCAGGAGAAATAATTAAAAAAATGTTTAATAAATTACTCTAAAAAGAACTTAGAGAATATGTATGTGTAAGACTAGGGGTGGATCTGTGTGTGTGTGTGTGTGGGGGGGGGTTCAGAAATACTTTGGGGTGTGTGAAAAAAGAGCATTTTTACCGAAGCTCCAACAGGTGGCAGTGTGGAGCAGTTCTTCACGCTGGGGATGTGTATCAGGGAAGAAGGTAAGATAGGTTGGGGACGGGTTCTGTGAGGCAGAAGCAAAGGACATTGGGATGGGTGCTATGTGAGGTGGGTGCTCAGAGGGGTTGGGTGCTGTGCGGGGATGGATGCTAATAGGGGTGGCTGCTGTGTGGTGGTGATATTTGTATATGTCTATATATTGTATGTGTATATATGTGTATATATATATACTAGCGACTTGCCCGTCAAAAATGACGGCAATAAAAACTGAAGCCTGGCAATGCTGTTTGCCACACAATGTAAGCCTCTCCCCCTCTACTTTACTGGCCTTGTGATGAGCGCCTTTGGCGCTCATCACAGGCCTTGCAATGAGCCCCTTTGGAGCTCATTGCGAATCTCTCCCTCTGTCTACTTCCTCCCTCGTGTCTTATTTCCCCCCTCCTCTCCCTCCCTTGTGTCTCCTTCCACCTCGTCTACCTCCTTTTGTATCTCCTGCCCCCCTGTGTTTTTACCTCCCTCTCCTCTCCCTCCCGTGTCTCTAAACCCCTCCCCTGTGTCTCTTTCCCCCTTCTCCCTCCTATGCATCTCTTCCCCCCCCTGTGTCTCCCCCAACCCTCCCCTGTGTCTGTTCCCCCCTGGCCTGTGTCTCTTTCCCCCTCCACCTGTGTCTGTTACGGCCTTCCTCGTGTCTCCATTTCCCTCCCTTGTGTATCTTCCCCCCTGCACTCTCTCCCCTGTGTCTCTTCCCCCTCCTCTCACTCCCCTGTGTCTCTTCCCCCTCCTCTTTCTGTGCCTCTTCCTCCCTGTCTCTTCCCCCTCACCCTCTGTGTCTCTCCCCACTCTGTGTCTTCCACCCTCTCCCTCTGTGCCTCTTCCCCCGCCTCTCTCTGTGTGTCTCGCCACTGTGTCTCTTCACCCCTTCCTCTGTCCCCCCCCCTCTGTGCCTCTTTCCCCCTCTCTCTGTACCTCTTCCCCCCCTTCCCTCTGTGTCTCTTCCTCCCTCACCCTCTGTATCTCTCCCCCTGTGTCTCTTCCCCCCTCTCCCTCTGTGCCTCTTCCCCCTCTCCCTCTGTGCCTGTTCCCCCCTGGCCTGTGTCTCTTTCCCCCTTCCCCCTGTGTCTGTTCCCCTCTCCCCCCCCATTTCCCTCCCATGTGTATCTTCCCCCTGTTCTCCCTCCCGTGTGTCTTTTCCCCCTCCTCTACCTCCCCTGTGTCTCTTTCCCACCTATCCCTCTGTGTGTCTCCCCCCTCCCTCTGTGTCTCTTCCCCACTCTCCCTCTGTGCCTCTTCCCCACTCTCCTTCTGTGCCGTGCCTCTCCCCCCCCCCTCTTCCCCACTCTCCCTCTGTGCCTCTCCCCCCCCCCTCTTCCCCCCTCTCCCTCCCCTCTTCCCCACTCTCCCTCTGTGCCTCTACCCCCCCCCCCCTTACCCACTCTTTTATCTGCTCTCGGGCCGCGCTGCGCGCATGCGCGGCTCATGCCGCGCGCCGCGCTCTGCGCATGTGCTACTCGCTCTGCGCTCTGTGCAATGCGCAGCAGTTTATAATTGTCTAACTGCGATTCGTCTGAAGCTTGACGACGAATCACAGTTAGACAATTATAATATGTGATGTGTACATATATATTCGTAGAGGATGTCACAAAAAAGTGAAGAACACGTGCCCTGGAGCTCTGCTGCAGGCAGAGGATCTTCGCACAGGCAGGAGCACTGAGTGATTTGTCACGGCGGGGTCAAGCACAAAACCTTTTTTAGATCCCCCCAAGGGGGGCCCATATTTTTTTTTCACCAGGGCCCTCCATTCTCTAGCTCCGCCTCTGACCAGAGACATAAGACTGTGCTAAGATTTATATAAGATCTTAATATTCTACATTGGTAAATGGAAAGATTCAGTGGGTTGTTGCTATTAAACACTTTTAGAAAAAGTAAAACTATGTTTTTTAAATATATTTTCAGTTCGTAGTGGTGAGTGGTTTTGAAGAGTTTTATAAATTAATGATTAACTAGAATAGCTACTTATGAAGGATATAAATGGACATGGCTAAACATTTTTGTACTTTAAAGGGACACAGCAAATGTCCCATTTACCACCACACAAAAATATGAAAAAACAAGCAAGCGAGAAAGAATGAATACTCTGATTTATTTCTGGGTTACCTGATACATATTTGAACTGGTTTCTATATTTCAGCAAAGAGGACTTGGTGTAACACTGCGAGCTCCTGACACTGAGAATGGAAGATCATCACTGAGTTATCACTCGGCGCAGTAACATGTTCCAGGCGCACTTCGGGGTCACAGACCAGGAAAGAACAGAGGAAGCTTTTGTTCTCAGATGGGAACCTAATATAGATAGAGTTGAAACATGAATGGCTTTTGGCCGCCCCGGGTCATTCCTTCACTGCTAACGGCAGGTACTGGATTGAAGATTTCCCAGAGGGACAGGAGATATTAAATGTACAAGAGCTGCACGGTATAGTGTGATGGTGTTATATTATGATCCTGATATTTATAGTACTCCGTCACTTGCTTGAAGGACCTTTGTCGTGCTCAAACAAGATGATTTAGGTGTTTTAGTCGGTATTGATCACTCATAAAATGAATATTAAATGTAATAAATCAGTTTGTATATTTTATACCACATCCTGAGAGCTGGACTTATGGGGTGGAGTGAGCAGACAGAAGTCCAGAGCTTTGGTTAATATGGGTAAGATTAAAATTGACACCACACCCCTCCCCCCTCACTGGTCCAGAAGCAAACACACTGCATAATTCAATCAAGATATAGCTCTAAAGAAAAGTAAACACCCAATGTGGGATGGATCCCTCCAGTGTCAAGCATCATTTTTTTTCCAAATTAAAATTAGCAGATAATATTATGTTGTACTTAATTATGCTTGTAGTCTAAAGACTGATAAAGTTGAAAGGTGTGTGAAAAAAGTATTTTCCTCCATGAAATTGCTGCTGAATTAATAAAGGCAATTTGGAAAGGTTGCAAAAAAAAGTTGCTGTGCAAAGCAAGATATTTGATCCTACCATTAATGTTAAGAGAGAGGGAGGGAGAGAGAGAGGAAGGGAGAGAAGGAGGTAGAGAGAGAAAGGGGAGAGAGAGAAGGAGGGAAGGAAGTGGTGAGGAGAGAGAGAAATGGAGGGAGAGAGAGAAAGGGGTGGAGAGGGAGGGAGGCAGAGAGAAAAAGGGGAGAGAGAGAAGGAGGGATGCTGAAAGAAAGAGAGTGAGGCAGAGAGAGGGAGGCAGAGGGAAAAGGATTGAGAGAGACAAAGGGAGAGAGAGAGGAGGGAAGTAAGAGGTAAGTAGAGAGAGAAATGGAAGGAGAGAGAGAAAGGGAGGGAGGGAGAGAGAGAGGAGAGGGAGAGAGAGGGAGGGGGAGGGAGGGAAAGAGACATGGAGCACACAGAGCACAGAGAGAGGGCTCACATAGAGATAGGTTACAGAGAGAGAGAGGGAGGGAGGGAGAGAGAGAGAAAAAGGGGAGAGAGAGACAAAGGGAGAGAGAGAGGAGGGAGGGAAGAGGGAAGTAGAGAGAGAAATGGAAGGGGAGACAAAAAGGGAGGGAGGGAGAGAGAGAGAGAGGGAGGAGAGGGAAAGAGAGGGAGGGGGAGGGAGGGAAAGAGACAGAGAGCACACAGAGCACAGAGAGAGGGCACACATAGAGAGAGGTCACAGAGAGAGAGAACAGACAATTGATAATTTATGACGGGCAAGTTACTAGTATATATACCCCCCCAAAACCCTCAAAATTCCTTTAAAAAGGCATTAGCACCTAAACTGGGCCATTTATGCCCAGAAAAAAGAATTAGAAAAAAGTTTTTTTTTGTTGCAGTCTTGAACTGCCAGATAGTGCCGGTTTTACCGGTTTAGCAGGAGTTTTGTTCAAATGAGGACTTGATGCCGGTTGCTTGAGAGTGCCGGTTGGTTAGGTGCCAGGTAACTGCGATTTTACTGTATATATGTATATAGATGTGTATATGGATATATAGATATTCATATATACTGCACTCAGTGAAATTACTTTGTATATAACCTTATAAAATTGTCCTCTTTAACCTTAAGAAAGTTAACATAAATATTAAAGATCCTTAACAATAAGAAAGTCATTTTTCTTATTTATTATGATAATCCATTTAATGATATATCATGTTTTTAAATCTTTAATTATAACATTTGAATATCTTATGCATTGGTACATTGAGACTGTTGGAAATGTGTATTTCTGATTTTGTAAAACCTAAACATAGATAGATGGATGGATGGATGGATAGATAGATAGATAGATAGATAGAGATGATAGATAGATAGATAGATAGATAGATAGATAGATAGATAGATTGATGGATGGATGGATAGATAGATTTTAATATGAAAAAAAGTAATTGCATGCTAGAAAATGTGCCAGAATTCTGCTTTCTGCAATGAAAGAAACAACTCCCCACAAGTTCTCCTGTATAGTGTTTTATCCTTTTGCTAACCCTCTGATTCCAGGCTGTAATTGCTTTACTGCAGAGTCCTGGTACTTTGTGGATATGAAGGCGTGTGACGCACTGACAAGTTGATTGGATGCACGATATGCATGTCAGCAAAATGCCCAAAACAACTAAAAGGATTTTCTTATGTACTTAGCTTCAGCTTCTGCTGAGTCTGAAGTGAAACAAAGACCAAGATCCCCTGACATGAAATATTACCTTCTAGATCTATGAAAGAGCCAAGAAAATACAGAAGACACCAATAACCCCATGAGTGCTGGTAATAAATGTGCAAATGCTCTGTGTCCTTTTGATATTCACTTGATTCTGAGATAAAATGAACAAAATCCCACTATATTACCATTTTTGCGACCCATTTAAAACTAGAAATACATATAATTTTTGCAGAGATAATTGGCAAAATCTCCTTTTTTTCCATATTAGTTAAGCTGTGTCTGTAAGAGATCACTATTCTTTAGTCATTCAGTTGTGTCTAACTCTCTGTGACTTTATGGATCACAGCACGCAGGCACATCAGTCAGCCACTGCCCCTCTGAGTTCAATGCAAGCTCATAGTTTCAATTCAATTAGCTAATCTATCCATCTCCCCCACTGCCGTCTCCTTCTTTGTGTGCCCAATATTTCCCTCCATCAGATTATTTTCTAGGGAATCCTGTCTGCTCATGATATGCCCAATATATTTGAGCTTTAGCCTCAGGATCAAACCTTCCAGTGAACAGTTTTTCTTCTTGAAATCCAAAAGACAGTAAGCCATTTACTCCAACACCACAATTGGAAGGTGTCAATTCTAAGGCGCTCAGACTTCTTTATGGTCCAGTTCTCACATCTGTATGTTACTACTGGGAATACCATAGCTCTAACTATGTGATCCATTGTAGATAGTGTAATATATTTGCTTCTTATCAGCTTGTCCAGACTTGTCATAACTTTCGTCCCCAGAAGCTAATGTATTTTAATTTCATGGCTGCAGTCACCATCTGATGAGATCTTGGAGATCACTACTTGAAGGTACAGACTAGAGACAGTATATTCCAATGAAGAGATTTATTCAACCAAATGCAAAACTAAAAGGTAAAACATCTATAATACATAAAAAAATAGCAAGTTTAAATGAAAAATTGAGTTCTGCAAGTGGTAAAAATGTTCTTTTAAACCGTGCATATTCTGTTTTGGTGGAAAAGTAAGGACCTCCTTTTGATTTTTTTAGCAGTCTCAAGTTCATCCAGCAGTGGGAGTAACCATAACTCAGCTGGTGCAGGGCACGGACATGCCTTACACTGTCAGAAGCAGGCTGTGACTGAGTTTCAAAAGCAGTTTGCTCAGGGACTACAAGAATATTTTTTAACTCTTGCAGTGCTTTTTATGCAAACATAATATTTTGTAATGTTTAAAACATGGTTCTTTAAATACATAATATTATATATATGATTTCAGTGTCTATTTACGTTCAGCTACAAAAGGAAACATAAATGCTTTTCAGGGTACAGCAAATGGTTGTAAGTATAGGAAAACCAAACAGGTTATTTCCACAAGCTAAGACACATACATGTTTATTTCTTAAGTAGCTCTCTCTCCTTGGCTCATCTATTCCAGCAACTGCTTAGCTGATAAAGAATCTTCCCAATGAACTATGTGTCCACCACAAACCACTTCTGTGTCACGCTTTCCCACCTGCACTTCCTTTCTAATGTCTCTTGCTGTTTTAACTCTCTCCACTATCCATAATCCACTACTCCTTCATTCACATTTTAACCCCTTTACCTTTCTCTTTCCATTTTCCACACTATGACAAGGGTCTTGATACCCTCTTCAGTGCCTTGGATCAAGACCAAGTAACAGCTAATCTCTCCATCTCAGCAGTATCTATTCCCCATCCTTTGTCTCTTGCCTGAGCCCCCTACTCCTTGGACCTATCCCCCAGTTTTGCACACTTCCACCTAGTGGCACCACCAGTCCTTTTTTAGGGCCTCATTCAATTGTGATTTGGCCAATTGAATAGGGCTCTATATAAACACACAACATATTTTTTTACAGAAGTTTTAACTAAAAGCTTCTGTAAAAAAATATGCTATGTGCTTATATAGAGCCCTATTCAATTTTCAAAATCACAATTGAATGAGGCCCTTACACTCCAAGTGGAATATGTGCAATCTACTTTTGGCGGGAGGGAGGCGGGTTAATAAGGGACCAGACTAACTGGCATCACCGTCACACCCTGGCTTTCTCCATGGAAAGTAGGCACCTTTGGATTGGCTGAATTCAATTCCTTTGGCATGGTGCTCTCTGCCTAATTGGACAAATGGATACTCCAGAACCAGAAATCTACAGGAGTTGATGTCAGCAGGTCCCTGATTGGGAGAGACTTGGGGGGGGGGGTGTCATGTTGGGTAGGTTGAACTTGGAACTGTTGACTTTTGTTTAATGTGTGATTTGCCTGTTTTTCCCTTCCCTATAAAATGTTCACCCATCCCCCCAAATAAAAGTTGTTGTTCTAATTAATGATTACAAGTATGAGAGCTGTATTTTGTTGCAGAGCCAAAAAAATTACTCTACTGACTGTTGTCTTTACCTGCAAGTAGATGGTCACAATGACAGGCTTACCATTTTACCGATCCAACACCAGGATCTAACCGGCGCTGGTCCTTTATAATAACATTTATTCTTTGCATCTCCATTACTATCTGCTTCTCTTTTTCTCTTACCATACATATCTACCCATAAATATTCATAAAATTGTAGACATTTTAATCATTAATTGAATAAATGTGTTTGTGCAAACTGCAGATGACTCCTCCCCAGATATGACAACCCACAAGGACAGCTGATAAAATGACCTCTGTAGTCTGTAAAGCAATAGCACAAGAAAATCCTAGGATACTGTTTTGTTGGATCAATAAATGGTGTCACATTCTGTTAACTTATTTGCTTATTCCAAGCTGCATGGTCATTTTAATTGAATCTCCAGCTGATTTATTAAATTCCATTTTTATATGTACGACACAGTTATGAAAGCTCAGAATAACTAAGCATTAAGTCATCTCACCCAGGTTTACAAGATCTGAGACACAGTCCAAGACTTTTTTATATTAAATATAGAAAACAGAGAGATGAATCAGATGAACCTAAATCACCAGATACTGTGTGTTTACTGATTATTGATTTCTCTTGCGGCTTTGCATTTAAAGTGCATTTTAACTGCCATGACGTATCTGCCCATAACAATTCAGCTCCTCGAGTAATCATCTCTTGTAAATACATTGTGTGTTCCTCTCAGTGCATCCAGACAAAGCCGTGAACAATGTAACATTCCCCGAAACAACTGCAGTTTACACATTCAGCATTTTATTTTAATCGAGAGGTGTAAAAATGCTTGTAAGTTTTATGGTCCTTCTACTGCAACTGTGGTTTGTGAATTAAGCCGACACGACTTTAATAAAGGCCTTGAGAGCAACACAAAAGTAAATGGAACAGAGTTTGAATATAACGAACATTCAAACATGTTTAATTATTATTATTATTGGTGTTTAGAAACAAGCATCAATATTTTCTGTTACATTAAATTCAACTGTTATAGTATATTAGATTTGTCACAATAATAAAATGTAAATGTTGATAAAAGCTTAGAATTCAAGATGTTCATAAAATATAACAGTTTAATAAACTTAATAAGTAAATAATAAAGGCATTAATAGGTTCCAATGTATCAAATGCGTTTCTATAGATACTTTTGCATATTATGAAGCGCTATGTAATACAGGTAGCCGCTAAATTGACATAGGTAGAAGAGACATAGGTAGAAGAGATACCCCACAATCACTAATCCCCCTGTATATATACAGTATATATATATACATATATTATTTTTTCAATAATGGGATACATATGAGACGAAAGATTAGGTATAAGGTAGCCGCTTTGCTATGATGTATTATTATATGCATGTTTCTTTCTATGGATACAAGGTGTCCTATTTTATTACGGGGGTACTGTACACTTTAAACATGTTATCCAGAAGTAGTACTTGATTGTCTGAGCCATAAGAAATGTAAAAAGTGCTAACATGCCTGTGTTGAAGGCACATGTTACATATTAAAGGCACGTGTTGAATATGTGATAAATATTGCCAATGAGGCAGAGGCTATAGAGGCCATGAAATAAGCTTTAATAAAAGATCACATTATTTTATAGGGTATACTAGGAAATTGCACGTCAAAAATCATGGGATTAAGGCTGGCAATGCTGTTTGCCACGTAATGTGAGGCCTTTGCTCCTCTGAGCACCTTTGGCGCTCATTGCGAGCCTCTCCCCATGTACTTAAACTTTCCTTCTTTGCACTGATCATCTTCAGTGCTCATTGCAAGCCTCTACCGCTCGTGGCACTCATTGTGACCCTTTCCTCTCGCCTACTGTATTATATTTGTTAAACTATTTTGTTTGTTTTTTAGGTTTTTAGAGTTATGCTCTTGGCTTGCAGTTGCAACCCTCGCAGTCACATGCCTAAACTGCTCGCCTAGCTTTGCAAGGCTCGCAGTAGCGTGAAACTGCTCAGCACCTAAGTACCATGTGCTTCAACTGCTCGCCTTGCTTTGCAAGGCGAGCAGTGCAATGAGCGCCTTCGGCCTTCGCCGCTCATTGCAGCCTAAGTCCCGAGTGGTCGACGGCTAGCCTCGCTTTGCGAGGTTCGCAAAGTGTGACCAACATCGTAATCGTTCCGGAAACTATATATGTGACTAGCGGCTTGCCCGTCAGAAATGACGGCAATAAAATTTGAAGCCATAGCAATGTTGTTTGCCACACAAGGCTTTTGCTCCTCCGAGTACATTCGGCGCTCATTGCGAGCCTTGCGCTGAACGCCTTTGGTGTTCATTGCAAGCCTCTCCTGTTGTGTACTTTTGCTCCTCTGAGCACCTTCGGCGCTCATTGCAAGCCTCTCCCCTCGTGTACTTCAAGTACAGTGTTAAATATACATTTTTCTTAGTACAGTGTAAATTAGAAAAAAAAAATCAGGTCTCAGAGCATAACAAAGTGATTTAAATATGTAACTGCTTTGAGAGTCCTATCGCTGGCAGCCAATGAGCAGTAATCCACATACCGTAATATAAGTGCAGTGTAAATTTTTTTTTTTTTTTTAGTGCAGTGGAAAGTATACATTTTTATTGTCCATTACTAATTAATAATTATTAAGTTAATGTACGTTAATAATTAATTAGGAATGAATAAATGTATTAGGAAGTGCAGAGCATTAATGTACTGATAAAATAACGGCATTGTCAAATATGCTATTTAGCGTTTTTTTTATTTTTTTATATATATTTTTTAATATGAATGAATTAATAAATTTATATACTTTACCTATTTCTAATTAATATATCCAGCAATCAATATCCTGAAGAGCTAACACTCTCTTTTTATTTTCCTGCAGCATACAATGTACATTTGGACTGTTGCTGCCCTGAGGAGAAAGTGTCAGCAATGTGGCAAGTGTGCAGTGTAAATAGGCTGCGTGCGTGAGGCCAAACCGTTTGTTTCGTTGGGTAAAGCGCAATTTTAGATGCGTAATGTTATCAGTTGCAAGTTAGTTTTTTAAAATGACAGCGATTGTCTATGGCGGCTTGCAAGCTTTTTCCATTCTTTCTAATAGTGTATTTTGTACCTCGTGCGTACCTGCCTGGCGGTGTTTTGTACGGTTGGGGGTCGTGTAGCTTTGTTTTAATTTTTTTTCGGCTGCCATTTTTTTTCTCGCTTTGCTGATTTTCGAGTGCTGAAACTCTGCAAATTCGATTAAATTCGCATGCAACCTCCCTCGCAGACGTCCTGGCTGTCCCCCCATGCTGTGTGTGAGGTTTTTTTCTTTTTTGTGTTTTTGGTTTTGCATGGTTCGGTCGTTAACTTCGTATTTTTCCGACCTTGTAATTTTTTTTTTCTACGTTCCTCAACTGCTTGTAGCCAAAGGCAATCCTGCGTTTCCTAACTGCTTGGAAGCTAAGTCCCCCGTACTTCAATGCCTCAACTGCTCACCTCGCTTTGCAAGTCTCACAAGAGCGTGCCTCAACTGCTCATTGGCTAAGTGCTCTGAGCTCGGAAAACTTCTGTGCCTCAACGGCTCACCTCGCTATGCAAGGCTCGCAAGCATGACAACGAATCACAGTTTGACAACTATTATATGAGACTAGCGAATCGCCTGTCACAAAATGACGGCAATGAAATTGTAAGTGAGCTAATGCTATTTGGTGTATAATAATAAAATAACTAATAGATTAATAAATTAATATACTTTACCTATTTTGAAGTATTGTGTTGAAGAGCTGCAATCTGTTTTGATGTTGCTGCAGCATTAGTGGTGTGGAGCTGCTGTGTAAGCGTGACGAATGTGTGCAGTGTAATAGTGTGCGTGCGCGAGACCAAACCGTTAGCGAAGTTGTGTAGTTCCGCATTGTTCTAAAATGGCGGCTAATGTGTGGTATGCGTCTGTAGCGGAATATCCGTAGGTGTTTTGTGGTGTTTTGCGAGTTTCTTGTGGTTTTTTGCGTGTTTAGACTGCTGTAGCCTCGTTTTCATTTTGTTCGGCGGCCATTTTTTCTCTCGCTTAGAGAATTTTTTAGTGTCTAAACTCTTTTATTATGAGTTAAATGAAGGTGTAACTTCATTTTTTGAGGTCCTGGATGCTCCCTCTTGCTGTAGGTAAGCTTTTTATGTATGTGTTGTGTGTATTTATTGTGTTTTTCATTTTTTCATGTCCGCAGGTTGCGGACGATTTTTGCGAGTCCGTAATGTGTGTTAACGTGTCTCGTATGTTGTTTGCGTTGCGACTTAAAGTTTGCGAGGGTTGCAGTTGCTTCGCGAGGGCCGCAGTTGATACACACACAATATACACACACATTATATATACACACACAATATACACACACATATATACACAAACAATACACACACACAATATACACACACATTATATATACACACACACACACACAATATAAACAAACAATACACACACACAATATACACACACATTATATATATATATATATATATATATATACACACACACACAATACAATACACACACAATACACACACAATATACACACACATATTATATACATACACATGGTGTTAATGATCAGTGTATAAGTAAGACAATTAGTTTATATGGCAGCTCTCAGTGATTGCACATCTTCCTCAGACCACATAATCTCTCTGTCACTCACAGTCAGCTACCCAGGCCCGGCTCCTCCAGCTCTGAGGCCTGCTCCAGTCCGCGGATCCCCTGTGTTTCCTGTTCCCCAGGCTGGCCTAGCCCCGCCTCCCCAAGGTAGCCGCACTGATCAGAGCTCGGAGCTCCGTGCGCGGCCTGAACCTCCGCCACTACCCGCGCTCTCACCACATTCCCGCGGGTTTGCTGGGCTCCGGGATGGTTCGGCTAGTGGCAGTGGTGGCGTCTGGCTCCCCCCCTGGAACCCGAACCGGGGACTGGGCGGCCCTGCGCGGGGCATTGTGGGGAGGTGGTGGCTGCTTCATCCCTACAACTGAGGCCCTTGCACGCAACCCTCGCTATGCGAGGGCCGCGGCTCGCTGTGCGAGCAGCGGGTTCGGCTAGTGGCAGTGGCGGCGTCTGGCTCCCCCTCCGGAACCCAAACCGGGGACTGGGCGGCCCTGCGCGGGGCATTGTGGGGAGGAGGTGGCTGCTCCATCCAAACAACTGAGGCCCTTGCTACGCGAGGGCTGCGAGCAAGGGCAGCGAGGGCTGCGGGCAAGGGCCTCAGTTGCCCTTGCCAGCAGCCCTCAATACGCGAGGGCCGTGACTCGCTGCCCGAGCAGCGGCCCTCGCCATCGCTTCGCGAAGGCCACGGGCTCGCTACGCGGCGGGCAAGGGCCTCACTTCGGCGCTCCATCCCAGCAACTGAGGCCCTTGCCCGCAGCCCTCGCTATGCGAGCCCGCAAGCGTGAGCAACGGCCCGTACGCTCACAACTATATATGTGATTACAGGATATAAGTCCCACAACACTATAAGACAGAAGAGAACTAATTTGGCCGTTAAATATATACTAGGCATTAGGCAAAACAATAATACTATGAATCACCCTACACTGTGTACTACTTGGGAATGGACATATATTGGTGCCAGTTAACACACGGAATGGTAACAAATGTAATTTAACCAAGTGCAGCTAAGCAAAAAATCTTTGAATGAAAAGAAAATGGCATGCGTTTAAATGAACTTGCATTAGACATAAGAAACATTCTATTACATGAAAAACTAGTGTTCTGGTGCCCATCAATCTTATTTTTTTATCTTGCAACACTAGTTGTTTTTTGATGGAAATGCCACATCCTAATATATCTCTAAGACTAGATGTCTCTTATCCAGGATTGTTGTGACCAAATAAGATCCCCGGCTGTAACATCTGATTAGTTATACTGAACGCTTTATAGATTCTTGATGGCGAATGGAGCTGAGCTACAATATAAAACAATGTAAAACATAGGACTTTTATTATTATCATTATTATTATCGTTTATTTGTAACGCGCCAACATATTCCGTATCGCGATACATAATATGTTACAGGCAATGACAAGTTCAAGATTCAGACATTGCAATGAATGGAGGGCCCTGTCTTTGAGCTTGGAATCCGGTGTCCATAGCGCTTTCCCTAAAGCACTGCGCAGGATGGAAACTCGCAGAATTTTACAGCAGGAACATCTACAATTTCCCTCTTATCTATTAAATCTTAATAGAAAATCTTAATGAGAATTTTGTTAAATAACTTAATTAAAAATTTAAAGTAACATTGTCTTATGTATTTAATGTTATTTAATTACAAATCTTTAATAAATATACCTATTAATTATTATATTTGTAAATGTTTAAAACACTTGCATTTTTTTCATTTGTTTTCACTCTCTTTGTAATAAATGTATACGTTCCCAAACTCACCGGTCACATGCAGCGTCCTACATTTATAATTCATAGAGTCTCAAATCAATTAGATTACAGGTTCAATAGGAAGATTTATTAGAAAACAAAAGGTTCAGCTGGATGCTGAAAACGCGCACAGCCTTTCACCTTCACATTTCAATCTAGAAATCCATTATTATTCTACTTTCTCATAGAAATAAGACCTATGCCTTCCACCCACTGAATATGCAGATAATATAGCACTTAATAAATAAAACATCATCATTTATGCTGAGTTTGCATCCTCAACAAAATAGCCAAGTGCTATGGAGGACAAGTAGTATACTGGAAAGGCACACAATATTGTTATATACGAACGACCTTGACTAATTAGTTTGCTTCCTATAATAATTACCTCACTGCAAAAAGTTTACTTAAATGCCCTTGAAAATCAATGGAAGATAAAGATTCTCTATCATTTATCACTTGTATTAAATCATGTGATAATGTTTTCCCGTTGTGGTGTCTTGAGCAGGACATTCTAATTAATCAATCTTTAAAGGAGAAGGGGTTTAATGAAACATGTAGTGTGAGCTCGGTGATGTTGGAAAAGGTTTATACTCAAACCAGATGTAGTATAGTAACATGGTAACATGACAATAAAACATAGCACCATTACAATATGGTCAGAGATTGGCCATATAATCCACCGTTGTGACCTCAACACCATAGCTAGTGGATGTTTCAGAGCTAATTTACTGTGGTCCATGGTTTGGCAAAATCTTTGATGGAGAACCTTCCAGGCTCTTCCAGATTCTTCTTATACAAAACTAAAATCCATTAACAGAAATGTGATACCAGCACCTGTATAGTTTAAAATCAAGATAAATAATTAAAATAAATAAAAAATAGCTAAATCTAATGGGACAGAATAAAATGAGGCACAACTTGCCATAGTAAAATTTACAAATAAAGTCTAAAATGTACACGTAGGGATAAAATGTAAAATATATACGTAAATATCAAGATATTACTTATTCATTTGCAAAATTGCTTAGTGGTTTGTTAATCACATAATTAATTTATTGATTGTACTAACAGATAAGAGAATGGTTTAGAGAACCTGGGGATCTAGGTGTTATAGGCTTGTTACTATGTGACATATATGTTACCTGGAGTACTGAATGTCATTTCAGGCTTTCTCCTTGTTCAATATAAACAGTTTAAAAAACATCAGCCTTATTAAATTGCAATTTGGCCAATTGAATAGGGCTCTATATAAGCACAGAGCATATATTTTTGCAGAAGTTTTTAGTTAGTTACTTCTATGCAAAAGCAAGGTCTTCACTAACTAAAAACTTCTGTAAAAAGAAATATGTCATGTGCTTATATAGAGCCCTATTCAATTTGCAGAATCACAATTTAATAATGCTGCATATATGTACTTACATTGATGAGCCTGTAAAAGTGTTTATTATATATAATGAGTTTATCTGCTCATCCAGGGAGAAATACGATCGTCAGTATCTGGGGTCAGGAAGGAATTTTTTTCTCTCCCTTTGAGACGACTGGCTAAGTCTTACTTGGGTTGTTTTATTTCTGTTTGCCTTCCTCTGGATTAATAATAAAAAAAAAATAAAAAAAAAAAAATTGATTAATAATAAATTAACAACTAAGTAATTAATATTTAATCTGCATATTGCAGATCAGAGAAGATCTTAAAAGGTTGAACTTGATGGACTGAAAGTCTTTTTTCAACCTTAATTACTATGTAACTATGTAACTATATAATATGGGATCCCGACTCGCAGTGTTAACAGCTTATGTATGTGCTAACTCTTCCACTGGTTATAGTGACATATATTTTCCTTAAAGAAGATACATACTACTAGTTTTGTTAATGTCATTTATTTTGTCCCCCAAAAAGTTTATATATTCCACATTGCCTTTTATGGATCATTATATCTCATGGTTGGGAACTACCAGAATTACTAAGACCTCTTGTTCTTCCAATATGACCTTCAAGCTATCAGGAAGATTTATAACAATGTAGAAAAACACTGAGTACGCTCTAAATTATTTGTATACTAACACAGCAACATTGATTATGTGATAAAATAACATGGAACCCTAAGTGACCGTATGATGTAACATCATCATGGTGGAAAATGGCAACAGAGTAACATTTTGACATCACCTGGGCAATTTTTGCAGGTGTTGAGTTCAACAGGTGATCTTCTCCCAACCCGCCTGTTGCGCCGTGTAGTGTAATTTATTTTAAGAAACTAATTTACTTTAAGAAATAATGGTTTCCCTGATTTGTAAGTAAGTTCCTTTAACATCATATTTTCAATTAATTCCATAAATAACACCAATATTTCCCCATTTACTCGTTTCAGGATGTCTTTGCTGCCCTTTTTGGTCTGCTGCCCGTGACTGTACGCTGAAGGAACATTAAATTTGTAATTTTTCTGGGATTTCCCTCATGTCCACAAAGAGTTGGCCGAGGGATTTTGTGTCACTTAATCAGTTACATTTATTTTAAACCAGCACTCCTTCTTTATTGGCCTGTATCACTCTGCCTGTGAGCCGGTGCCCTTTTCATATTGCTTCAATGTTCCACTTGACATGAGTTAATAAAATAGCACTGCTAAGCCTGAGGTCCTCTCTGTCCATCCTCCCATGTCTCAGTCTCAGTGGCACCAAAGTTTAGCGTTACTGATGTAAACTAAACATAATAAAAGGAGAGCATATAACTGGTCGGGAAACGCATAGCCAGGAGGAGAGATTTAGATTTTTAATAAAAGATAACTGAACTGATCAAGACCTCACAAGAGATAAACATCAGATTATATGATATATTTTTATGGTTTGTATTAAACAATCAAATAGATTTTCCTTGTTCTTGCAGTGCTCGTTGAGATTGGGCACCTTCTTAAATACAAGCACAAATATTTTCCAGTAATGTAAAGTTGGGAACTTATTTAAAATACATACATATATTGTTTATGAGATGTAAATCGGGTCATTTCTACAAAATGTGGCCTCAAGGGAAGAAACTCAAAAGGTGCCTCCATGCCCATTTGAAGTTTCAAATAATTTCCTTAATAATAAATGCTCAGACACAAATCATTATTTTAAATCAATATTTTACCCAATGGTATTTAAAATTCTAAATAATTAAAGGATTATAATATTTATGCTTTACTGAGATTTGTAGTTTAGGTGAAAGGGTCTCTCTGAGGTTTTATGTGAATTTATGTGAAGTGGGAGAAAAATATATTTCTTATCTAAAAATAAACTAATTAAACCTTAAAACGAATGGGAATTTCTAACAGCATTACTAATGAACTAGAGACTTTAAATACAAAATAATCTTAGTTCATAGGACATTATACATGCTCTATAATCCATGATACATGGGTATTATTGAACATGGAGAACCCATTGGTTTTGAATAAAGATTTCTATGACACAAACACGATACCCTGTGGATTAATATCATACAGATTAATAATTAATTTGTGAGACCGACAGAACGGTGACAAGAAACAGGTTTAATAACACAAGTGACTGCTCCTACCTCTCTATACCATTAGCTCCCACCATTCACTTTCATTATCTGCCTTCTTTTTTTTCTCCCTTTTTCCTTGTCTCTGTATGGCATCCCAAGCCCTCTCCATTAGTCCTATATCTCCCTTTCTGAACCTTTTTCCATTTTGATTTCTCTCCTGTAATTCTTGCTCATTCCCATTTTCTCCTTATCAAAAAATGTTTTTTAATGTTTGCAGCAACACAACACCTTCATTACACCTGGGTGATTGCACTGTGAGTGTTGCCTCCACAATAAAAATGTAAATATCCATAACATATCAACACCAGAAAATAAACACTTCACCTGTGGGTCATTCTAATGAAATGTTAGAAATGTGACGTCCACAATATTTTCATAGTTACATTATGTTTTTTTTTAAAGAAATGCACTTAACAATGAGCAAAATGTTATTAGAAAGCAAACAAATAGATATAATCTTCCAAGCATCACTGTCATCCCATATTCCTATATTGTCTTTTTTTTTCAATCCATATATTTTTATTATCTTTTGCTTCATACATCTTCAGAATTTTACAATAAAGATACATTGGGAAAAAATATAAAAGAAACATCACACACAATTCCATTCAAACAAACCAACACAGATTTTCAGATAACAAATATATTGACTCGTTATACAAAGTAGAAGAATGATTGCTTTCAATTAAGAAGGTATGTACAGAGAGTCAGTAACATACGATTCCATTATTGTATTATTGTTTATTTTCCTCTACCCATATAGACCATTTTGTTACACATTTTTATTTTTGAGTTTTATAGCGTAGAAGACATTTTTCCAGTTCCCTGTCTCTCCCAACTGTTCTTTTAATGTCTAACCAAGAGGGGACTACATTCGACTTCCATGATTTGACAATAAGCCATTTACATACTATTAAAATATGAGAGATCAACCTACTATGTTGTATTGTTGGCAGATCTGAGAAAATGTGAACTAGAAGAAATGTTGGACTCAAGGGTACCTTTATATTTGTAATTCTACTAAGTTGATCTATACACATTTCCCCAAAAGTTTGCATCACAGGGCAACTCCATCATATATGGGAGTGGGAGCCCTTCCCTCCACATTCTCTCCAACATTCATCCGAATTTGAAGGGTTCATTTTATTCATGGTGGTTGAGACAAAGTGCCACCTCTGAATTCATTTGATATATAATTCTCTGTAAGACATACAGACGGAAGTTTCCTTAATCAACTTACAAATTTTAAACCATAGACATTCAGAAATGGAGTAAAAGTGGAATACTAAAGATAGGGGCTTTATATGACAATAATGCTCGTATGACTTATTAAAGCATGCTGCAAAAATTACAAGGGCTTAACATTACATGGTTGGAATATATGACCATTAGAACTGAAGTGATATTGTGTGGATTCTCGTTGGATGATAACAGAGAATATTCACCTCTGGAACTCATTCTAAATTGTCTTTTGAATAACAAAAAGTTAAATCAGTAATAATAAAAACACTGACAGTTTTAGTTGCCACTTTTCCATTCTGCAGATAAAAGATTTGTCAGAATACAGAATGAGCCCCATCAGCATACTCTGGAACCCCCACCGGTTATGTCGTCATCGTATGGGATAGGTACAGTATGTCTATCCTCAGTGACCATCGGGCAGAGTGGAGATATTTTCTTCTGATAGTAGAGTAAATTTAATTTAAAATAGCTCCCTTTTCTAGCGAAACACAACTCCCATGTTTGTGATTGTTAAACTGAACAACCTTTATTGGGGGGACTTATGAAGATCTTAAAGACAATCAAACTATTATTATTATTATTATCGTTTATTTGTAAAGCACCAAGATATTCAGTAGCGCTATACATAAATTTAATTTCCAGGCAAAGGCAAATATTATATATATTTATATATATATATATATATAAATATATAATATATGAATATTAACACATTGCAAAGAATGGAGGGCCCTGTCTTTGAGCTTAATATCTGGTGTCCATAGTGCTTTCCCAAAAGGGCCATGCAACTCACAAACTTATAATAGGCAAGTCATTGAATGAAAAAACAAAAAGTCCAACTATCCAATTTGAACATCCCTCCCCTTGAGTCTCTCCCAATCAGGGACCTGCCAACATCAACTCCTTTCGGATTGTCCAATAATGTAGAAGGCAACATGCCCGGGAAACAGAAGTCAGCAGATCCAAAAGTCTCCTACTTTACATGGGAATTCCCTGATGTGGCCATGGCACTAGTAAGTCTGGTCTCATATTTTATTTCCCCCATTGCACTTGTAGACTGCATGTAGTTACATCTCCCACCCGGGGTGTAAGCAAGATATGGTGGCACCAGGTGGGGGTGAAATAGGAGAGAGGTAGAAGAAGTAGATCATGCAAAACCAAAAGAGTGGATTCCACTGCAGCATAAGTTCATTTACAACCATTATAAGTCAAAGACATTTTTCTTAAAACACATCAATCATTGATAAATGCAGTACTTCAAAAGAGTATGCTTAAAATATATTTGAAAATGTTTAAAATGAAAAATACCTTTTAAATATAAAGTATAAAGTCCAGTGTGGCTCTTTCATTTATTGGCTAATATATGCAATTATTCTGGTGTGTGTGATTTTTGTCTGTTTATCTGCTTTTACAGGTTAAAGGGGACTATTCAATTGATATGTATCAATCTTAATTGCTAGAGATTCTTGTAGCGTTAACTATAATCTAATTAGCCTACAAAATCCTTCCCCAATGGTAAAGTAGCTCAGCCAAGCAGTTCAAACAAAGCTCTAGCTGTCCCAGTAAAGGAACACTGGATAAAAGGTTTCATAATTGAAATGGACATGGAACACAATTACTTTTTGTGCGTTTAAAAGACCATGCTGTAATCATTACCAATGTTGTGTTTTGCTTGAAAACAATATTGATTAAAACTTTTTAAAAATAAATTGAAACAAACTGAATATACACAAAGTACATCTGTAGATTTTCTTGGCAGACAAGTACGACTCAAACTGCCAAGGGCGTAGGAACTGGTGGGATTAGAGCGGACAAAATAAATAGCAAAATTAAACTCAAACATGCATTACCAGATTTGGCTACTACATAATAAGTTGGTATATATATATATACTAGCGAACTGCCCGTCAAAAAATGACGGCAAAAGAATTGTAAGTCAAGGAATGTTGTTTGGGCCAGTCATTATTTTTTATGGTGGTCTGAGATCTCGTCGCTGATTGGTGGCGCTTATTGCAAGGCTGTCCCCTGGTGTAGTTTGTGTGAGCTATGAGCAGCGTTGACGCTGGTTGTGAGGAGCGCATTGAATATCTTTTGCGTTTATTTCAATAGTGGGTTTTTTTGTGTGTATATGTACAGTGGATATAAAAAGTCTAAACACCCCTGTTAAAATGTCAGGTTTCTGTGATGTAAAAAAATGAGACAAAGATAAATCATTTCAGAACTTTTTCCACCTTTAATGTGACCTATGAACTGTACAACTCAATTGAAAAACAAATTGAAATCTTTTAGGTGGAGGAAAAAAAACAAAAAAGAAAAATAATGTGGTTGCATAAGTCTGCACACCCTTTTATAACTGGGGATGTAGCTGTGTTCAGAATTAAGCAATCACATTCCAAATCGTGTTAAATAGGAGTCAGCATACACCTGCCATCATTTAAAGGGCCTCTGATTAACCCCAAATAAAGTTCAGCTGCTCTAGTTGGTCTATCCTGAAATGTTCTTAGTCGCATCCCACAGCAAAAGCCATGGTCCACAGAGAGCTTCCAAAGCATCAGAGGGATCTCATTGTTAAAAGGTATCAGTCAGGAGAAGGGTACCAAAGAATTTCCAAGGCATTAGCTATACCATGGAACTTCACCAGAAGAAGATTAAAGTTTTGTAATGGCCCAGCCAGAGCCCAGACCTGAATCCGATTGAAAATCTGTGGGGTGATCTGAAGAGGGCTGTGCACAGGGGATGCCCTCGCAATCTGACAGATTTGGAGTGTTTTTGCAAAGAAGAGTGGGCAAATCTTGCCAAGTCAAAATGTGCCATGCTGGTAGACTCATACCCAAAAAGACTGAGTGCTGTAATAAAATCAAAAGGTGCTGCAACAAAGTATTAGTTTAAGGGTGTGCATACTTATGCAACCCTATTATTTTATTTTTATATTTTTTCTTCCCTCTACCTAAAAGATTTCAGTTTGTTTTTCAATTGAGTTGTACAGTTTATAGGTCACATTAAAGGTGGAGAAAGTTCTGAAATGATTTATCTTTGTCTCATTTTTTTACACCACAGAAACCTGACATTTTAACAGGGGTGTGTAGACTTTTTATATTCACTGTATGTTGTGATGCTAATTAAATAAGTAGTAAATTAATACATTAATATACTTTACCTATTTGTAAGTAATACATGCAAGAAGCAATGTGCTGAAGAGCTGACAATCTGTTTTCATGTTCCTGCAGCATCCAATGTAGGTTTGCAGTGTTGTGGAGCTGAGATGTCAGCAATGTGTGAAGTGTGTAATGTAAATAGGCTGCGTGCGCGAGGGGAAGCCGTTAGTGTAGCAGGGTACTTCCGCATTCTGTAAGTTAGTGTTGTAAAATGGCGGGGATTGTGTATGTGGTAGGCGGGTTTGTAATATGAAGCGTCCTTGCTTATGTATGTTGTAGGTCGTACGGGTTTTTGTAAAAGCCGTATTTGCTTTATGTAATCTAGCTGTTTTAGGGGTCGTGAAGCCTCAATTTCATTTTCTTCAGCTGCGATTTTTTCTCTTGCTTAGGAGATTCTCGAGAGGTTAAACTTTGTAAATGTGACAGAATTTGAGATTTAAGCAGTGTTGCAGAGGTCCTGGGTGTCCCCCCTTGGTGTGGGTAAGGTTTTTATGTTTTTTTTGTGGGTATTTTTTTTTTTGAATGTTTTCCGCTCTGCGCGGTTTGTCCATTTAGGTCATATTTTTGCGAGTCTGTAATGGATTTTTTCGAAGTCCCGCGGCTCGTATATTTTTGTGTAAGTCCGTAGTTAGTTATTGCGTGTTTGTGTGTTTTTTTCCAAGTCCCGCTTGTGTGGTCGTTTGTAACCGTTTGTGAGGCGCCGTAGAGCTACCAGCTCCGCAAATGCGACCCCTCGATTCTCGAGGGTCCGCATTTGCAGCCTGCAATGAGCCTGTGGCTCATTGCAGCCAACGTGGGAGCCTCCACCTTCGCAAATGTGGCCATTCGCTTTGCGAGGGCCCGCATTTGAGGTCGGAAAGCCGTAGGGGGTCTTAGGGATGAGTGTCTACGGCGCTCATCTCCACCAACGCAAGGAGCGCCTTTGGCGCTCCTTGCCAGCAACTGCTGACATATACAAACACATACATTTTATTGGGGTCAGGAGAATTTAAACAAAGAAATTAAGCTTTTGAGGGGCAATGAAGTAAAGGGCCCCCCAGAGCAGGGCCTCAGTGCACTGGGTGCACCAGTGGAAGATCCACCCCTGCTTCCTGTGCTGCTCATAGAGATTATTATGGCCCCAGACTTTTTTGGGGCTCATACACCCTGTATATTGCTATATTGATGCTCATTGGCTGACAGGAGCAAGCCCCCAAGTTAGTTTAACATTTGAAACCAATTTATTTCTGCTTGAGAGCATAAATTAAAAAAAGAAAACGCAAAGTAATACATTATAAAATACCCTCTTTCAAATGCAACAAAGAAACAATGATTTCAATGTCAAGGCTGTAATAATTATTATTTTCTAAAACATTTTGCCCATCATTACCTCAAGTTTTTAAAAAGAAAATATTGTAAATATGGGACGACAGTTTCTCTTTACTGGATCATGAAGGTATCATTTATAGTGTGCTCTTTGAAGAACTTAATTTAATAAATTGGTAAAATGTTTTTTATAAAATGTAAATAAACACAAATAACATTTTTTTATTCCATTTTAGCTTTAATGGCAGTTGACATTTTACCTTCCTATAAGGAATAGAAATCTTGGAGGAATTGTTGGAACCAATGATTCAGAGAAGGTCCGTATTGATGTCTATTTAAAAGACTGGCACTTGACTCCATAATATCCTAAGACAGAAGAGTTATATAAGATTTTCTCTAAACATGCAATTATGCTCCTGGATTATATACTTGCTAATGTTGTTACTTAGTTATATGCTTAAAGGTATATGGAAGGTTTCTGGGTTGCACAAGGAATATAATATCCCTGTGAATCTCTTTTACTTTTATGTACTTTATTTTATTTAGAAGTGCTCAAATTCTCTATTTTTCTGCCTAAAATCTTACAAATAGTTACCACATGATAATAATAACAAATAGTTTCTGATTGGTTTCTCCCCTCTGCAGCTCAGTACAGGTTATACTGTCTCGTAGTAACCAATCAAGTGGCAACCTTCTGAAACATGCTACTTGAGAGAGGTCACTGATTGGGTGATAGTAAACACTGCAGAGGGCCGGTTTAAATTGTATGATTTTAGGCAGGAAAAAAAAACAGAGTTTATAAGAACTTCTTAATAAAATAAATTACATAAAAGTAAATAGATACACAAGGATATCATAGTCTTAGTGAAATCCAGAAACTATCCATTAAAAGGCCATTGGGAGCCAATCTAGACCACATACAGACATCAACACTCTAGGTTGGTATTAATTTCCCTTTAAATATAAAACATGCTTTTTAGGGGCATGTTATTATATTGTGAGTAAACTCCAGAATAAACCTCTATACTAATGTAAGTCAGGTGATTTGTTTTTTTTAGAGCACTGCGCTGACTTCTCACTGGGGTACAATCTCTATAGTAGGGATGAATTGCACCTTAATGAAGATGGTGCAGGTGTGCTAGGGGATAGGATGGTAGAAAGGCTGGGGGAGTTTTTAATCTAGTAGGTGGGGTAATGAACTAGATAGAAGTAACAGGTAAGAAAGTGTAGAGGGGCTAAGGGATGATATAACTATTCATGGGAAAAGAGAAAGGGGGATGATTAGTATAGTAAAATCAGAAGTATTGGTAAGTAATTCAAATACAGTAGCAAGTACTTCAAGCCTGCTTAGATATAGCAGCCTAAAGTGTACGCTTGCCAATGCATGAAGCTTACCACAGAAAATGGGAAAGCTAGAAGTATTAACAGTAAATGAGAAATATGATTTGATGGGCATTACTGAAACACGGTGGGATGATTTCTATTATTATTATTATTATTATTATCGTTTATTTGTAACGCGCCAACATATTCCGTAGCGCTATACATAAGTTAAGTTACAGGCAATGACAAGTTAAAGATTCATACATTGCAAAGAGTGTATGGCCCTGTCTTTGAGCTTGGAATCCAGTGTCCATAGCGCTTTCCCTAAAGCACTGCGCAGGATTGAAACTCGCAGACTTACAATCTAAAGGTTAAAGTTTGTATCTGGTACAGTAGGGAGAGAGTAGTGCTGAGCAGTGCTGAGCATGTTAGGGAGGAAGGTTATAGGCTTCTTTAAAGAGGTGCGTTTTTATTGATGTTTTGAAGGATTTAAGGTAGGAGGATAGTCTGGTGAAGCGAGGCAAGGAGTTCCAGAGAATAGGGGCAGCGCGAGAAAAGTCCTGGAGGCGGGAGTGAGAGGAGGTGACAAGAGTGGTAGAAAGAAGAAGGTCGTTAGCAGAACGAAGAGGGCGTGTGGGGGAGTATTTGGAGATGAGAGCAGAGATGTATGGGGGTGCGCTGTTGTTGAGGGCTTTATAAGTTAGGGTCAAGATTTTAAACTTTATTCTGGAGGCTAAGGGAAGCCAGTGGAGTGATTGACAAAGAGGAGCTGCCGACACTGAACGATGTGTACTGAAGATGAGTCTGGCGGAGGCATTTATTATGGATTGAAGTGGGGAGAGGCGAGTGATGGGCAGGCCAACAAGGAGCGAGTTACAATAGTCAAGACGAGAAATGATAAGAGAGTGTATTAGAATCTTAGTATTGTCTTGTGTAAGGTAATGGCGTATTTTGGATATGTTTTTTAGATGGAAAAGACAGGATTTGGTTAGAGACTGTATGTGTGGGATGAAAGAGAGGGCAGGGTCCAGTAGAACCCCGAGACAACGGGCTTGGGAGGTGGGAGTGATGATGGCGTTGTTGACAGAGAGAGAGATGTGAGGAATTGAAGCTGTAGTAGAGGGTGGGAAGATTAAGAGTTCAGTCTTAGACATGTTGAGTTTCAGATGGTGGGTGGACATCCAAGAGGATATACTAGAGAGGCAGTCGGAGACCTGTGCTAGAAGAGAGGGGGATAGATCTGGTGCTGAGAGATAGATTTGGGTGTCGTCTGCATAGAGATGGTACTGGAACCCAAAAGAGTTTATTAGGGTGCCGAGTGAGGATGTGTAGATGGAGAAGAGGAGGGGGCCTAGGACTGATCCTTGGGGTATGCCAATAGACAGGGGGTGAGGAGAAGAAGATGTGCCGGAGAAGGAGACGCTAAATGATCGTTCTTGGAGGTATGATGAGAACCACAAGAGAGCAGTGTCTCGAATGCCGAGGGAGGAGAGAATGTGGAGTAGAATTGAATGGTCAATGGTGTCAAAGGCGGCAGAGAGATCCAGGAGAAGCAAAATAGAAAAGTGGCCTTTCGACTTGGCGGTGAGCAGGTCATTGGTGACTTTTATGAGGGCTGTCTCAGTGGAGTGTTGGGGCCGAAAGCCGGATTGGAAAGTGTCCAGAAGAGAGTTAGAGGAGATGAAACTGGTGAGGCGGTTATAGACGAGCCGCTCCAGCAGTTTGGAAGCCAGGGGAAGTAGAGAGATAGGGCGATAGTTAGATGCAATGTCAGAGTCGGATGAGGGTTTCTTGAGAGTGGGTGTAATTATGGCATGTTTTAGAGATGATGGAAATGAGCCGGTGTTTAGGGAAAGGTTAAGATATGTGTGAGAGCTGGGATAAGTGTAGTAGAGAGGGGAGGGATGAGCTGAGATGGAATAGGATCTGAAGGACAGGTAGAGAGGTGAGAGGATGATATTAGGATGGAGACTTCATCTTCTGTTGCAGGGGTAAAGTAGTCTAGAGTGGCTGTGGGAATGGAAGGGGGGGTAGATTGGGTGTTGTTGGTTAGTAGAGTTAGTTGAGAGAGTGAAGTGTGTGAGCCATGGTGGGAGGAGAGTTCATTGTGGATAGATTGAATTTTATGTGTAAAATGGTTGGCAAAGTCTTCAGCCG
Organism: Discoglossus pictus; assembly: GCA_027410445.1. Lineage (NCBI taxonomy): Eukaryota > Metazoa > Chordata > Amphibia > Anura > Alytidae > Discoglossus > Discoglossus pictus. The sequence goes on from CM050171.1 coordinate 118,831,545, forward strand.
TGAGACAGGAAGGGATGGGGGGAGGTGGTGGGCGAAGGAGAGTATTGAAAGTGGCAAAAAGACGTTTTGGGTTAGAGGACAGAGTTGATATTAGTGATGTAAAGTACTGCTGTTTGGCCAGGTTGAGGGCAGAGGAGTAGGAACGTAGCATAAACTTGTAGTGAAGGAAATCTGCTGCAGAGCGTGATTTCCTCCATAGTCGTTCAGCAGTGCGGGAGCACTTCTGAATGTAACGTGTGTGTGTAGTGTGCCATGGTTGTGGATGAGATTGAGGGCGTCTGCGTGTAGTTATGGGGACCAGAGTGTCAAGAGTGGAAGTGAAAGTAGAGTTGTAGTGTGTGGTGGCAGTGTCAGGGCAGTTGAGGTTGGTGATAGTGCTGAGAAGAGGTTGGAGCACGGTGGAGAATTGGGTAGGGTCGAGTTCTAGCAGGTTTCTGTGGGTTATTGTGGCTGGGGTTGAAGAAGAGTGATAGGAGGAAGATGTGTTGAGGTTGAAGGTAAGGAGGTGATGGTCAGATAGAGGGAGAGGGTGGATGACTAGGTTGGAGGTGTGGGTAATATTGGTAAAAATAAGGTCAAGAGAGTGACCAGCATGGTGAGTTGAAGAATCTGTAAGTTGTGAGAGGCCGAGGGAAGAGGTGAGTGCAAGTATTTTGGCGGCTGCTGAGGAGGTGGGGGTGTCAATGGCAATGTTGAAGTCACCAAGTATCAGTGTGGGAATGTTGGAGGAAAGAAAGTGTGGGAGCCAGGCGGAAAAGTGATCGAGAAATTGAGAGGAAGTACCTGGGGGGCGATAGATTACAGCAACACGTAGAGAGATAGGAGAGAAGAGGCGGATAGTATGAGCTTCAAAAGACGAAAATTGGAGGGATGGGACAGGGGGTATGAGGTGGAACGTACAGCGAGAAGAAAGTAATACACCCACACCACCATCTTGTTTGTTCCCAGGTCTAGGTGTGTGACTGAGGTGAAAACCCCCATGCGAGAGTGCTGCAGGGGAGGCAGTATCAGAAGAGGAGAGCCAGGTTTCAGTAAGAGCCAGTAGATTGAGGGAGTTGGTAGTGAAAAGGTCGTGAGTGAAAGTGAGTTTATTGCAGATAGATCGTGCGTTCCAGAGAGCACAGGAGAAAGGAAGAGTGGAAGGTTTGTGACAAGTGATGGGTATCAAATTTTGTGTTTTTCTGGTGTTTTCTGCCCTTGGAGTAGAGCGTGGCTGAAAGCAAGTAGAAATGAGGGAGGGACCTGGGTTAGGGGATATGTCTCCAGCAGCTAGCAGAAGGAGGAATGAGAGTGAGAGAATATATATTATTTCTATGACTGGACAGTCCATTTGGAGGGCTATAACCTATTCAGGAAAGATAGGTACAATGATAGAAGAGGAGGAGAAGTTTGTCTTTATGTTAAACTTGGTTTAAAGCCTAAAGTCAGAGAACTTAGTTATGGTGTAATTAGTAATAATATTTAAGCCTTGACGGTAGAAATAAATAATAGAGGAACAAATTCAACAAATTCAAAAAATATATATTGGAAGGAACATTCTACAAACCCCCAAATATAAAGGAATAAAGAATTGCAATAACTGCTAGAGACTGGTAATTCAACTAAACATGGGCAAGTTCTAATAATGGGAGATTATAACTGGATAAACTGGATAAATGAGAGCAGCAGTTCAGCTAAGGGGAGCAGGTTCTTGAGTACACTCAGGGGTCATTATCTGGCCCAGGTAATACAAGAGCCTACTAGAAATGAGGCTATCTTAGATTTAGTTATCACAAATAATATTGATATAATATCAAATGATGAAACAGTGAACACAACACAGTCTCATTTGAGATTGAATTAAAAAAAAAAAAGTTTTAAGGGGCCAACAAAAACTCTTAATTTTGAAAGGGCAAATTATAACGGTCTAAGGGCAGCAATACAAAGTATAGACTGGGACAGAGAACTGGTGGGTAAAAATACTGAACATAAATGGACAGCATTCAAATCCTTACTAAATATACATACTTATCACCATATACCATTTGGGAAGGAGTAAATTCCATACAATGTGGCTTAATAATAATTTCTTATACAACAATCTTCTAGAAAAAAAGGCTATTGTGGATTTAACAGTTACAAGAGAGAACTGTGGTGCTTAACACCTGATTATAGTACACTAGTAACACTATTTACATAGGAAATACATTTTATTGGCTCAAAAAACACATCATAATGCTATTATAGCCTGAGGTTGATATGCACAGGATCCAAAGTTGTAAAGTAGTTTCCAAAATAATGGACATATCAAAAAGTGCAGTAACAATGACAGAGTATAATAAAAAAATGGGATTATCTTTAATAAAGGATCTCAACAAAAGAAGGTGATTCCAAAAACAATAATAGATAGAGAGAAAGAGACCATGTGATCCTGATGGATCCTCCTACCTGAACTGCCAAACCTATGTTAATGTCCCAATGTGCATGCTATGAGTCCTGTATCTTGACAAAATGACCTGCTCTGCAATACTATAAAAGTAATAGACTTTCCATTGACTAGTGTGCTCTAACGCACTAGTGCCCTCTTATCTTCCGGGCCATGGGTATAGGAACTGGGTGGGATGGGGGGGAAAAAAACCCCCAGATTTTTCTATGTTTGCTTGTATGTATATATAAGCTATTTTACGGCCAATGTATACAATGAGCTGTACCCCTCCCCCCTTCCCCCATAATTATTCTGGCTCCTACACCCCTGTCCCAGGCTAACTACAACAGTGATGGACAAAAACAAACACAAAAAACCAAAAAGACCCATGAATGTGGGACCTAACCTGGTCATATTTCTGGAAGCATCTATAGGCTATCCTGGATTTAGTCCTCATGAATGATGTTTATATAATGTCAAGTGTTGAAATATGGGAACCCTTAAAGTTGTGTTTCATAGAGTTACAAGGGGCCAACAAAAACAGTTAAGTTTAAAAGGGCAAATTGTAATGGTCTAAGAGGAGCAATGCAGCATATGGTACATGTTTAGTGTCCTGCTATGCTTCTGATACATTACAATTAGAATCCAGTATGGGCATTGCTACCAAGCCCTATAAGCTTAGTTTACTTGTATATTGCGAATATAAGAGTTTTGTTTATACAATGTTCAATGCTTACAATATAACAAACTGCATCAATTTAGTTTTTTTTTTAACTTCCAAATGAGATTTTTAAAGCAGAAATATATCTTGATAAACCATTCATTTTCTCTGAAAACTAATATTTCTAATTGTTTTGCAAACACCTTTTCTCAGAATTACATTATGAAGAGAATCCACTTACAGATCCAATACTGCTTGGTAATCGCTGCAATCTAGAGAACAGGAATATAATTATCCGGACTCTATCTGAAAGCAGGAACGACTATCACAAGAACATTTGTTATAAACTTGTGGCACGTCTTCTAACTAGTCACCGTCTCCTAACTTCTCATCATCAATTCCTGACTTAAAGGATCATTGAAAATATTGTTTTTTTGTTGCATCTGATACAGGGTGTTTGATGTTGTACCACTGTGTGTTTTCTTTTCTCAAATGAGGCTTATCAGTCGTCAAAAGATCTATGGCCTTGCCCCTATCAGCCAATGAGTAGTAATCTAGATTTATGAATCATTCTTGTCTCACAACAAAATCTACTGACGTGCATATGCTCTGTGCACTTCCTCTTAGCTTGAATGAAGATTAAACAGATTATTTATTCATGCAAAAGACATCTTTGGTAATTTTGCACAGGACATGTGCGGCAGATCTCAATTGAACGCCTTGAGTCACATTCAATCAAGCATTCGGGAGATCCGGAGGCCCGTAAGTGAGGTCACAAGCTATATTGCTATTCAATTGACGTCTTTTTGTGGGCTTCGAACGGATTCAGAGTTACGGGCTTGACAAAATGGCAATGGTTAAACTTGTAACTTACAGCCTCCCAAAGCATTTGATCTTAAAATCGCAAAATCGCTATTCAATTGCTCAATTTCCCCCAAGCCCGCAAATGTTTTCACACCTGTAAACGGCAAATGAAGGAGAAAATCCTACGAGTGCTAGAGAGGACCAGCAAGGGGGTTAAACACCTATTTGTAGCACTGTAAATGCAAATAAAACATCACTACTGCACTGTAAATAATGGGGAGAGCGATGAAAGACATCAAATTAATTGCACAACAGTCTCAAGTCTGCAAATCGGCAGGAAATAAAATTATTTTTTAGGTTTAATTTCCAGGGTTAAACCAATCTTGGGTATGAATCAGTTAATACATATCAGGCCCCCATATGTACTAGAACAGTATTGGCATTCATTTTCATAATTCTTTATTTTGTGGGTTTGCGAGTCTGATCGCATATCAGACCCCCGAACCTAATTGATTGACATGTAGCCTCCATGTTTTACTGCCGTGATAATGACAGTCTCATTTTCTGTTGGCCGATTCGAAATAGGCGGCTACGGGCTTGCTGAATTTATCATGTTCCCACCCTGAAGTGCTCCGAACCAGTGCATGGTCTACAGTTTTGGCTTGGGGCCTGTAACTTGTGGTCTTGAGCAATTGAATAGCATCGCAATCGAAGACGAACGGGATTGAGTTGTGGGCTTGGAGCTGAAGGTTGCCCCATGTCTGCAGCAATCATGCAAGTTTTGGAATAGGTCCTATTTTATAAATGAATGTGGTCTTCAGCTTGTGATTTGATGTCTTTTGCTTAAACGGACACTTAATTCAGAATAATTTGGAGTACACAACTGTGATCCCCTAAAAGCATGTTGAAATATTTTTTGAATTTTTCAAATATGTGCATTTTTCACAGAGTAATGAATAAATGAAATCTTTGTTTACATGCGTCACTGGCTGCCCCCAGTCAGACCCATGGTAAATTTGAAAGGGCTCTATTTAAGCACACAGCATATGTTATTTACAGAAGTTTTTAGTTAGTGAGGACCTTGCTTTTGGATAGAAGGTCACTAACTAAAAACTTCTGTAAATAAAATATGCTGTGTGCTTAAATAGAGCCCTTTTAAATGTACCAAATTGCACTTTAATAAGGCTGTTAGGTTTTTAAAGGTGTTATCAGTATAATTAAAACATACATAATTTTAACAAATCTTGTGCTCTTTCACATCATGAAAAGCATTTACAGTGAGATAAAGCTTTTAGAAGAGTTAATAAGGAATAATATACAGGATTATGTCTATTTAAACAGGATTATAAGTAGGAGCCAACATGGATTTATGACGGATAGGTCATGTCAAACAAACCTAATTAGTTTCTATGAATTGGTTAGTAGGAACTTGGATCAAAGCAACTCAGTGGATGTAGTCTTTTTGGATTTTGCAAAGGCTTTTGATACAGTGCCATATGGAAGACTATTGTACAAACTAAGGGATACAGGAATTGTAATAAATATCTTCTCATGGATTGAGAGCTGTCTAAAAGACAGGAAGCAAAGGGTTGTTGTAAATGGAACATACTCCGATTGGAATCATGTGGTAAGTGGGGTCCCTCAGGGTTCAGTATTAGGTCCCCTCCTTTTTAACAAAAATACATTTAAATACATTTTTTATTTTTTTGCGTAGTGTAGTTGGTGAGGGCCCAGAAGAGGATGGGAACAAATAGTACCTTATTATCATTATCCTTTATTTGTAACTCGCCAACATATTCCGGAGTGCTAAATAGGGGTTAAGTATAAGTCAAAATCAATATTAACACATTGCAAAATAATGTAGTGCCCTGTCCTTGAGCTTAAAATCAAACATACCCAGTGCTTAGCCTAAAGCACCTAGCAAGATTGAAAACTCGCAAACGTACAATCTAATGTGTACTTCCTTCCTGTCCTTCCTCTTCCCTCTCCTTACCACCCGCTACCTCTCTCTACTCTCGCCAACTCTCCTCCACTGTCTTGATGTGCTTGTAACTTGCATGGGGTTCAATATCTAAAATTGGCCCAGAACAATGAATCGGTTCTGCTTCTTATCATAACACTAAAACATTATAATGTAGAAATATGCCAAACGAGTTAGCCGTAACCCCTCCATTCCTTGGTCTTAGGGTTTTATAAGATGTATCAACAGCCCTGAGACATACTATACACTTTCCAACAATACAGAATGTAAGTGAACAATAGATCAATTCTTCCCAGACAATTACTATATTCAAACATGATATAAAATAGCTCCATTATATTTATTTCTTGCCTTACGGAATGACACAATATACCCATATTTTAATGCCATGCAAGGATGATGGATACAGCCTGGGCACACATTTAAATGTGACTATCTTGCTGTTTCATTATAACTGTGTAATAACTACTGAATCCATGAGTGAGCTGAAGGATGATGTTTTTCCTAAAAAATTACTTACATTTCATAATATGTCCAGCTTAATACATTTGCCTTTGTGTTTTGCCGTCTTCATTATAAAATAAATGGCTGGTATTTTGTATTCCCTGTTAGGCTGCCTATACTGCAAGTTCTCTTTATTTCACCCACAAAACGATTGTATGGAGATTGAGTTAATGTTGCGGAATAATTGGGTAGATTTGTCATGAGAGCCGCACCATATAGCAATTTTGGTTTTCTAAAGAAAAGAAAATTCAACAATTGCAGAAAAAAGAAGGAAACATATGCTGATTCAGTGATATGTTGTGTTATAATGTGTCTTAATAGCCATAACAATGCTAGACCTTTTATCTACAAATTATCTCCTAATGTAAAATTCAGCCAAACTATTCTCAATATATTGCTATTAACTTCTTCGGTCTCGGAGATCATTCCAAAGATGGAATGGAATAGTTATCTTAAAGAAACAGTCTCACAAAAGACTGACTTAAGACTGGTCATTTTCCACTGTCAATATTTGGACACAATTCAGCAAATCATACATTTCATATACATTATATATTTCATAATACACATGTACTTGAGTGCATTTAGGGGTTTGATCATGTTAGTGAGTGTTTATATGTCAATCAGGGTGGTATAGAGTAGTGGCTTTTAACCTTTTGTTTTTATTTAACTCATTTTTTTGTAATTTAAGGAAAGTACACAAAATGTAATTATACATTGAACGTTTGTTACAGTATAATGGTATAGTAAACTTCTCCATGTACCTTAAAACTTTTCTTTCTTTTACTTTTTTTCTTTCCTTTTCTTCTTTTCGTATTGATTTTAACCATAAAGGCTTAATATTACATAAAAACAAAACAATAATAATATTTGAGAAAAAAAGGGGGCGGGGATTATGTGGACGTTCTCCATAATGCAGATCGGGTGTTGAGTTTTAACTGTCTCTTTTTTTTAGTTTTAGCCTAATTTAAGTCCATATGTCCTGGCAGGATGCCCATTTTTTCCATCTAGTTCAGTTGAAATCATACTCATTGTGTATACAGTATGTATTGTATTTTTCTCTTAACTTCTTCAAATGTGGGAATGTTTGTTTTCCAACTATTTGCTATTACACTTCTGGAGGCTAAGAATATCTGATTTTTTAGGAATTGTGATTCCTTCTGGAGTTTTGGAACGGGAAGTCCTAGTAATGCTTATCATATCTGGGGACTGGATAGTTAGCTTCCAGGGCTCAGGGGGATCTTCATTGAGATCTAGAACATGTTTACATGTTTTACACTTAATATTCATCTAGTTTGGCACTGATTTGAGTCAATTTTAATTAATTAATACCTTATCTATCTATAACTATGATTACTGTGTTATGTTTAAAGTGTTAGGATACTCAGGATCTTTTTCCAGGTCTGTAGTCTCCCATTCTCTATTATATTCTCTATGAGATTAAACGATGAAGATTTTAAATAAGAGACGTAGAGTCAACAAAAAAGGAATGAGAAAGGTGCGAAACAAGAGCGATAATGTGGAAAATTAATTACATTTTACAGTTTAACTGCTAATGAGAATAGTGTAAAATGAGAGCAATGGAATGATGTTTTATAGGGCTCAAGCACATTACTCTCTTCATATGGGGCAATACAATAATGCATTAGTGGATGCATATTTAACTAGTTGTGCTATGGAAGGGGCAAGAGATGAGTGGGAAAAATTGTATATGTGGGGGATCAGGCTGTTACATTTATACTGGAGCCCCAATATTTTGGATGGAAAGGTGTATGTTTAGCTGTATATGAAGGGTGTTCATTCAAGGAACTTGTGGTTGTATATATATATATATATATATATATATATATATATATATATATATTATCAGAGCCTACTGCTGTGCAATTTCTGGCTCCGTTTCTTGACTGAGAGGGCACTCTCATTGCTGGAGAGTGATGGTTTCTCTCAAGTTATCCTGACTTCCTTACACTTTCCTACTATAGATCTGGGCCTGAACCTACTTGTCTATGCCCTTGTCCACGTCCAAGGTAGCACTTCGGCTTCCCTACGCCTTATTCATTTGGATTCTGTCCCAGATCTACTAAACATCTACCTTCCTAACACTCTCTACTCTGCCCTTTCTTGGCACCACTTCTGATATCTCAATAAATCCTATATTCACCTTCGCTAGGCACCGCCTCAATCACGCTTTCATAGTCCCATTCCCTAGGTTCAACCACATTCGCAAGCCACATCAGCCTTCGCTAGGCTCCACCTCAATCACGCTTTCATAGTCGCACTTGCCTTCGCTAGGCTTCATCATACTCGCAAGCCCCACATCAGCCTTCTCTAGACACCACCACCATCACTTCTTCTCCTACGTTCTACACTAGCCCTCTCGTCTAATAAGCTTTCCCTCCAGTAGCCTCCTCCACAGTCGCTGCTGATCCCGGGGCATTTCATCACTCCTCTTAACCTTCCACCCACCTTCAGCTCACTAGTGACCTCATCCACTATCGTTGCTGTCCCCGGGCGTATCAGCAGTCCTTGCTTTCGCGTAAGGACTTCTCTGGCCCTCTGAGTAGGCCAGATGTCCGGCATCCGGGCCTTCTTGGCTACCCCTCGCCACGTTATTCCACTTGTGTGATAGGGCATTCCATAGCCGAGGGGGCCATGGTTCATATCGCTACCTCGATCATTCTACCATTGGGCGAGGGCCCCTCCCACAAATACCAGATAACATTGTTTACCTGGGCACATATATATATACCACACAAGTAAGTAGATATTATAGTTTATCTCAGTAATTGTGTGGTTTATTTTTTTAATAGCAAACAGTTGACAATGGCCTGTCTCTCTAGTTCCCCCATTCTGCCACTTTTGCCACTTTCAACCTTGACTCTGATCAGCAATAATATTTTTGTAGGTGAATAAATGTTTTTAAGGAACACTTAAAGCTCTGAAAGATGGGGAAGAGACTGACTGAGTGTGGCAGGGAACTTCAAATGTTTGGAGCATAATGGGAGAAGTACTGTACGTGGAAATGGGAAGAAGTAATTGTAAAAGAAAAATGTATAGCAGAGCGATGTAGGGGCTGCCGGGGTATTTAGGGCCACCTCTAATGTGATGCATGGCTAGAGAAAATGTGTGTCTTGTGTAGTTTTGTTTTTAACTAGATTTACATCTTTGGTGTTCTCAGAGAAGACAATTATATGTACAGACAACAAAATGTGTTAGAATGGGAAGCAAGTTGGAAAGCTACAAAGCCTTCTGTGAGTGAGACTCCCTAGGTACCTGCCTAGATTGTGTATAAAAAACACATATAGCAGTTGTTTTACAAGCTCTGTATGTCATGAACAAAGAAGCGGAATGATAAAATAAAATAACTGGATGACAAAGACCTGTTCTATCCCAGATATGACTATATAAACAAGTGATATGTTCCAGAGAGAAATGATTCTCTTGATTGCACAAGTGTAATATTCCTTGCTTCAGTAAGCAGGGCAGATCCTTACCGTGCATAATTCAATAACTATACAAAGAATAAGCAACCTTATCAGGATGTTGAAGCTGTAGATGTGGTTCCAATTCCCCACTTCCCATACTTCATTATCCAGCATTAGTTGGATTCTTTAGCTGGTAAGTTGCATTTCTGTTATGACAACTTTCATTTATATTCCTTTGATTTCAATGCTCTATTCATGTTCAATATTTAAATATCTATAATCCCTGAGACCAATAAAACCTATGAGCACTGCTGTCTGGATATATCAATGTTACACTTTGGGTTTGCTTTATTCTTGGAACAAAGACAGGTTTTTATGAGGGATTTTTCTTACACAAATGCCGCTTCAAGGTGGTTAGGGCAATAGATATGAGAATACCTGTAGAGTTTCTTAACAATCAAACAATGTTCATGTTTTGTTCCTGTCACATAGCACAGTATATATGCAAAGACTGTCCTCTGGGATGTCCAGTGCATTAGAGTTATGAAGGCAAAAATGCAAAAATTCCAATAGAAACATTAAGAACATAGTGTTCTCGTATGAGGTTCATGGTAGAAAAGGCCACCCAAGTGTGAAATGATATCATTAGCACTTATTTTTTATTTAGTTACTAGCAACTTGCCCATCAAAAATTACGGGGCAATAAAATTTGAAGCCATGGGATTGCTGTTTGAGACATAATTGAAACCGTTTTCTACTGAGAGGACCTTCGGCGCTCATTGCGAGCCTCTCCTGTCTTGTACTTTTGGTCCTCTGAGAGAGATATATTTCTATGTTTATGTAGTTAAGTAATAGTTAATGATTTATTTAATTAATTAATTAAGTAAGAATTAATTATTTATTCAATAAATTAATATAGTTGAATTTTTTGTAATTGATATATGCAGCGAGCAACAGGCTGAAGAGCTAACAATCTGTTTGTATTTTCCGTCTGCATAGAATATACATTTTGAGTGTTAGTGCCCTGCTTAAAAAGTGTAATTAATGTTTGAAGTGTGCATTCTAGATAGGCTGCGTGCGCGAGGTAAAGCCGTTGGTTTATTGTTTAAAGCGGCATTGTATAGTCGTAATGTTATTAATGTGTTACGCGTCTCGTGAGCATTTTCCGGCTTTTGTAGTAGTGTATCTTGTAGGTCGTAGTGTGATGTGTAAAGTGCAACAGTGTTTGAAGTGTTTTGCGCGGTCCAGAGTCATGTAGCCTTGTTTAAAAAAAATTCGGCAGCCATTTTTTTCCTCGCTTAGGCGATTTTCATGTGGCGAAAATAGTCCTAATGGAGTTAAATTCGCGTTTGGTGACCTCACAGATATGAGGTATAAAACTTGGATCACGGGAGCAGTCATCAAACATCGGCACTAAATTCCTGATCCATCTCTGGTACTGCTGAAGTCCTTGTGTGTAGGTTGGTCTGTGTTAAGCTCTGTGGTGCTCATAAATGTATTAAAGAGCAACCACACAGAGAGTGTGGAGTTGTGGCAATGATATTTTAATATAAATCCCTGAGCTATATTACACTAAGTAGCTAGTGTTAACTGGGTACCACTTAATAGCAAAGGAAACTTGACTCCACTTATAGTGATAAAAGATATATTTATTACAAGTAAGCAGTAACAGGGTAAAACATTTAAGTGTAAGATTTCAAAAAATGGTACAAGGAATACATCTCATCAGAAGAATCGATAAAAAAAACCATTAAAAAGAATACAATATATCCATTCTCTTGGAAAATAGAAAAAATATAATAATAATAAATAAGAGTTGTAATAGACCAGTAATCAAACACGTTTTGCCAATATGTTGGCTTCCTCAGTGAGAAGAGGTAAATAATACTAAAAAGTACTCACACTGTGAATACAATTCTAGAAAAAAAAATAAAAAACATGACCCTAACATATAAAGCCCTCCACAATAGTGCACCCTCCTACATCTCTGCTCTCATCCCCAAATACACTCCCACCACCCTCTTCTCTCTGTTAATAACCTTCTTCTCTCCTCCTCTCTCATCACCTCCTCTCACTCCGGCCTTCAAGACTTTTTTTCGTGCTCCCCTTATTCATTGGAACTCCTTACGTCGCTTCACCAGACTATCTTTTTGCCTCAAATCCATCATAATCTCTTTAAAATCACATGTATTTTAAAAAAAAAGCCTATCATCTTTATCCTCTTCATTTACTATGCATCTATCACTCTCCTATACCTCACCCATACCCTTTAGAAAGTAAGTTTGCAAGTTTTCAATCGTGTAAGGTGCTTTAGGGAAAGCACTGTGTATATCTGATCGAAAGCGCAATAACAGGGTCTTCCATTATTTTCATTGTGGGGAAATTGTTTATACTTGTTCCTAACCCCTGTATAGCGCGACAGGATACGTTGGCGCGTTACAAAAAAGCATAATAATAATTGTACAGTAGCATGAAGTGGTTAATATGTGTGTGTATGTGAGAAAAGGGGGCTGTACTGATTGTGTGGCCTTTTTAAAGCCAAAGTGAAAGCAACACCGTTGATTACACCCACATGATTGCCATTGGTGGAGCAGACTAGTTTAGATGATTGGGCGATCTCATTTGTCACTTGTGTCATGTGACGTGATGACACAATCGCATATGTCCGTTGATCCCCGCATAACCTTTTTCTATTAGGTCAGTATTTCGAACATCATGGGCGCCATATTGGATAAGGATGAGGATGAATTTCACATGGGGACTGTAAGTGCAATACAGATATAGATATTAGTACAAAAAAATCGGTACTTTAGAGTGCAAAATCTGTTTGTATATCTACTTAACCAAATAAACATAAGGATTCAGACACTGGTCAAATGTTACTTGATTAATGCAGGGGGTGTACAATAGGAACTGAACCATAAATATATACATATATGTGATGAATATAGTAACTTGTGGGATATCAAAATCCCCCAGACACAATGGGATATAGTCAGATCAATATGAAATAAACTAAAATTAATAAAATAAATTAAGTTTGAAAACATGAAAAAGTTTGACCCATGTATAAACATATACATCATTGATTAAAAACAATATATGTACTGCTCATGTGTATAGAAAACTCAAACTTAAAATTGAAGATATATATTATATATATGCATCTGTCTATACATGTATATAAACAAGAGTAAATTATCCTATAGGTGTATGCTAGAAATCTCATAAGAAAGGTCAAGTGTCTAAATTGTGGATCCACTTAGTAACCCTGCGTCTTAAGGTAAGAAATCTATTCCCACCTATTGGTCCCAATTTAACCTTATCAACTGCTTCTATTGTGATACCTTTTATGTCTTTGTCTAATGACATGGGCCCCAAAAAACAGTAGTAAGCACATCTTTTTTGACATTATAAAGATGTTCAGAAAATCTAGTTTTCAGAGCTCTCTTAGTGCGGCCTACGTATTGTTTCTGGCAATGGCAGGTGATAACATATACAGTGCCTTGCAAAAGTATTCACTCCTTTGACTTTTTACCTATTTTGTGACATTACAGCCTTAAGTTCAATGTTTTGTTAATCTGAATTTTATGTGATGGATCAGACCACAATAGTCTAAGTTGGTGAAGTGAAATGAGAAACATATATACATAAAACTATTTTTTTAGAAATAGAAAACAGAAAATTGGCATGTGAGTATGTATTCACCCTCTTTGTTATGAAGCCCATAAAAAGCTCTGTTGCAACCAATTACCTTCAGAAGTCACATACTTAGCGAAATGATGTCCACCTGTGTGCAATCTGTCACATGATCTGTCATTCCATATACACACCTTTTTTGAAAGACCCCAGAAGCAGCAACACCCAAGCAAGAGGCACCACTAACCAAACACTGCCATGAAGACCATGGAACTTTCCAAACAAGTAAGGTACAATGTTGTTGAGAAGTACCAGTCAGGGCTAGGTTATAAAAAAATATCCAAATCTTTGATGATCACCAGGAGCACCATCAAATCTATCATAACCACATGGAAAGAACATGGCACGACAGCAAACCTGCCAAGAGATGGCCGCCCACCAAAACTCACAGACTGAGAGGGCATTAATCAGAGGGGTAGCACAGAAACCTGGAGTATCTGTACATAGGACGACAATAAGTCGTATGCTCCATAGAGTTGTGCTTTATGGCAGAGTGGCCAGAAGAAAGCCATTACTTTTTAGCAAAAAACAAAATGGCACGTTTTGAGTTTGCGAAAAGGGATGTGGGAGACTCCCAAAATGTATGGAGGAAGGTGCTCTGGTCTGATGAGACTAAAGTTGAACTTTTCAGCCATCAAAGAAAATGCTATGTCTGGCGCAAACCCAAAGAACACTATCCTCACAGTGAAACATGGTGGTGGCAGCATCATGCAGTGGGGATGTTTTTCAGCAGCCGGGACTGGGAAACTGGTCAGAGTTAAGGGAAAGATGGATGGTGCTAAATACAGGGATATTCTTCAGCAAAACCTGTACCACTCTGTGCGTGATTTGAGGCTAGGACTGAGGTTCACCTTCCAGCAGGACAATGACCCCAAACACACTGCAAAGCAACACTTGAGTGGTTTAAGGGTAAACATGTTAATGTGTTGGAATGGCCGAGTCACAGCCCAGACCTCAATCCAATAGGAAATCTGTGGTCAGACTTAAAGATTGCTGTTCACAAGCGCAAACCATGCAACTTGAAGGAGCCGGAGCAGTTTTGCAAGGAGGAATGGGCAAAAATCCCAGTGGTAAAATGTGGCAAGCTCATAGAGACTTATCCAAAGCAACTTGAAGCTGTGATTGCCGCAAAAGGTGGCTCTACAAAGTATTGACTTTAGGGGGGTGAATAGGTATGCACATTGACTTTTTCTGTTATTTTGCCCTATTTGTTGTTTGTTTTACAATAATAAAAAAAAAGACATCTTCAAAGTTGTGGGCATGTTCTGTAAATTAAATGATGCAAATCCTCAAACAATCCATGTTAATTCAGAGTTGTGAGGCAACAAAACCAGAAAAATGCCAAGGGGGGTGAATACTTTTGCAAGGCACTGTATATCCTTTTAACCATTAAAAATCCATTAATCATTGTGGATTTAGCTTATCTAGAAGTCGTATGTAGGGAGATCCATCCAGCAGAATACCTGCGTAAGACTTGTGTATTGCATCACTGCATCTTTTGGTAAAAGTTTGACCTCTGTAGGAGACAATCTATCTGTTATACATAACTGATCTATTAGTGAGTAGTGGGACTAAGACCAGGGTCACGTGCCACCTATTAACCTCAAGGAAGAGATCTGAATATATTCTTCAGTCATGGACTGTGATACATCCTTATCTTTAATATAGGTCAGATGTCCCCAAAACTGCAGTGTATAGACCACTAGTAGTCTGGGTACTTTGTCCAGGAGGTGAATAACTGTGTAGGATCACTAAACCATCAATGTGAAAAATCTAAACAAAATGAACGGAGATCCATAAACAGGTAGAACAGAAGGGAACAGACACTGTAATAGAATTTGAGAAGATTCCTTATCCACATCTGCACATTCTTTAATGCAAACCATCATAGTAAAGACGGGTGTAGTCGGTTTGTTAGGATGGGGGAATATTTGAGCCAAGTCTAGATGAGAGTTTGATTTTTTCTTCAATTTTAATATTTAAGTGGTTTGCAAAGTCTACAGCTGTGAGACAGGAAGGGGAGGGGGTGGGAAGAAGAAAGTGTTGAATGTAACGAACAAACCTTTTTTAGTTTGGAGGACAGATTTGATATTAACAATGAGAATTAGTGTTGGTTGGAAAGATCAAGGGTAGAGAAGTAGGGGCGCAAAATACACTTGTAATGGAGGAAGGCGGCTGATGTGCGAGATTTTCTCCATAGTAGTTCAGCAGTGTTTGCATAGTGTGCCATTGTTTGTAGATAAGAGCAAGGGCATCTGCCTGTGTTTGTGGAGACAAGAGTGTCACGGGTGGAAGTTAGGGTCATGTTTTACTGTAAGATGGCAATGTTGGGCAATTGAGGATTGTGAGGGATCTGAGAAGGGGTTGTAAGACTTTGGAAAATTATTGTAGGTCAAGTGATTGGAGGTTTCTGTAGGTTTTGGTGCCAAGGAATAAAAAAGGGTGGTGAGTGGAAGTTGTGGTGAGGTTGCAGGGTAGGAGGTGGTGGTCAGATAAAGGGATTGGGAAGATGACAAGGCTGGAGACTGTGCAGAGATTGGTAAATGTACGGTCAAGGGAGTGTCCATCACAGCAAGTTGGTGGTTCTGTCCATTGTGAGAAGCCATGGGAAGAGGTAAATGGAAGTAATTTTGCAGCTGTAGGGGAGGTGCGTGAGTCAGTGCCAATGTTGAAATCGCCAAAAACAAGTGGAAGTACATAAAACTGGAGGAAATTAGAGATTTAAAAAACAGTTTTATGTATTTTTTAGTAGGTCAAAGAATCTTTTTAATGTGACAAAGTAAAGGTCCCAGTTCTTGCAAAAATAAAAAATACACAAAGAAATAAAAATAATCTTACTTGGCAGTTAAAAAAATTATTGGATTATTGAGTTTATGAAAAAAGAACTGAAATATCCTCCGTAATTATTAACATAATTAATTAAATGTCACTGAGGAGTAATAAGCAGGAGCAGCCTCTTAGGTAATATTTCAAGCCCAGAGGACAGTTCTTTTCAGGTAATTTATGTGTATAATACCTACCTTTCAATTATCTAACTCTTTCTTTCTATTTTCTTATTAGTATCCAACATTTGCAATTGCTTTTGGAGCAGGAAAGCCTTTTCATAACTTTAAATATATTTTAGGGAGCAGCAAAATTGTTTTATTAATAAGCAGAGAAAAAAAGTCTCCTAAACTCATTATTCCTCTACCCCCCAAAAATGCTCTCTCTTAGTATCAAGTTAGCACAGAGCAGCAGGCAGAGCATGCAGAGCGAGCAGAGCGAGCAGACTGCCAGACGTGGGAGTGCTGCAGTCACAAACTGTGTAACAGCAAACTTTGCAAAACATAGAACCAAATTATGGAACGAGCAGGCAGGTGATTACCAAGTATAAAATAGGACCTTATAAATCTTGCAGATGAGTAAGGAATATATAATCATCATCCCGGGATCACATTTCCAGGTGCATTTTTTTAACCAGCTCCTGTTTTTTTACGCTATTAAAAATTGGACCAATTATAGATTTAAGCATATTAATCAAAAACATGTAATTAAATAATCATAAGATATAAACAAATCTTATATCAGTCAAGCTCATTTCTCATATGATATTGCATCTGTAAGTTAAAAGGTATTTTCAGTGGTACGTAGGGTTACAACGCCCTCGGGTTACACTGTTTTCAGGTTACACCGCTTCTCCTCTGTAATTTTCTGCCTCGGGTTACAACATTACCTTGGGTTACGTGAGTGAAACTGAAAGAAGGAACAAGGGAAACGCTGAGGTACACGCAACGCGTGATCAAATCCGAAAGAAGGAAGCAAGCTGTAAACACTGTAATCTCGATTGCCTTATAGTCTAAACCTGCAAGTGCATCTAAGAGCCCAATTTGCCTGCTTGTAAGAGCCCAAACAGCCTGTGCCTATGAGCAATATGCCCAGCCTGTGCTTATGAGCTAGTGTGCCCAGCCTGTGCTTATAAGAGCCAATGTTCCAATCAATAACCTGTGGCCTCCTTCTCTTCCTCTACATCCCCACCATCCCACTGAGCCCTCAAATCCTCTCAGTACAGGTAAAGGGATGTTACATTCTAAGTAATTTGATGTAATTATTGTTGTTTACTAATTTCTGTTTAGTTTTAAGGGTTTGTATCCAAAAAAAGACCATCAGTTCAAACTGAAATGTGAAAAATCTGAGGTCCGGATTAATTGAATTTACATTGATCCCTATGGAAAATGCTACCTTGGATTATACCATTTTCGTGTTACACAGTCCAGAACGGATTAACAGTGTAACCTGAGGTACCACTGTGCAGAAAATATTAAGAATTAGAAAATGATGTGATGTTTGCTTGTATGAATTTTAAAATATATAGATATTGATGACAGATACAGATTTATATCCCCTTCCAGTTTGACTATTCCCCATACCTAAAAGGCTTTGGCTTAATGAATTCTCTGGATGCACTTCTGCCACAGGTATTCTGTATCCCTTTACTATACTTGGCCCTCTGGTGAACACCTGCCATTGCAGGCCAGCCAATATACTCATAAAACATTTTACATTTCAGTTGGTGGTACCTCAAAACTTGTTGAATTTGGTATTCAATACATTTTGACTTGTTTGCTTGGTACTCGTCATGCTTGTAAAGACCTGTATGAGTCAATTGACATTACTCCTTTGGGAAACTTTGGTACTCATCTTTTTTGCCCCTCATTGTGCCTTCTGGAACCAACTAGCAACAGGTACCAAGGTACCACTATACAGAATTTGACATTTAATGTGCCCCCCCCCGCCCCTGGTGAACATCCGCCATTGCAGGCTAGCCAATATACTTATAAAGCATTTGATATTGAATTTGCTCGCTCCCTCTGGTGAACGTCCATCATTCCAAGCGACAATAAATATACAACCACTAAAAACTTCACCTCACCATAACTGACAAATCAAAATGCATGGAAGCTGCTAATAGTTGATATGCACAAGTCCCTACTGAGCATGTTCTATACATTAACAATTTGTAATAATTATGTCTGCAACATGACAAAAAAAAAATCAAAAAGACACTTTTCAGATCTCTATTACATGGCCACATTTCGAACAAATACATTCAGCCAATTGTTCCTACAAGTGAGCAAAAATATAAAGCATTTCCTATGGGAGGAACACACATCATCACCCGAACATTTAACATAAAGCAACTTGGCTGTACAGAACATTGGAAAAAGTTGGATCCCCAATCCCTCCTAAAATACGAAATTTCAAACGAATATGTCAAACCAATGCAAAGTTATAAGATCACCAAAAATAAGTTTGTATGCACTTATGCTGGAGATGATCAGAAAAGGAGTGCGACAAGGTTGTATAGTGTTACCTTATTTATTCAGCTTATGTAGAGTACATCCTATGTAAGGCCGGACTGGAAGAATCCAAAGAAGAAATTAATATTGCTAAAAGTCGTAAAAACAACCTCAGAAACACCAATGATTTAACTCTGATGGCTGATAGTGAGGAGGAACTAACTGATGAGGGTAAAAGAAGAGAGTGCAGAAGCTGGCTTGGGCCTCAGTGTAAAAAAGACGAAGATCATGGCAAATAGATGGCAAAGAAGTATAGGCAGTGACAGATTTTTATTTCCTGGGATCCAGGATCTCTTCAGATGGTGACTGCAGCCATGAAATAAAAATATGTATGCTTATAGGGAGGAACCTATGGCAAGTCTGGATAAGTTATTAAAAAGTAAAGATATTACGCTATCAACAAAAGTCTGCATAGTTAGAACTCTGGTATTCCCAGTAGTAACATATGGATGTGAGAGCTGGACCATAAAGAAGGCTGAGCTTTGAGTTCCTTGGACTACAAGAAGTTCCAATCAATCAATACTATGGGAAACCAAGACAAACTGTTCACTGGAAAGTTTGATCATGAGGCTTAAGCTCAAATACTTTGGTCATATCATGAGAAGACAGGATTCCCTTAAGAAGACTCTGATGTTGGGAAAGATTAAAGGCACACAAAGAAGGGGACGGAGAGGCAGAGATGGATAGATGAAGCAATGAACATGAGCTTGAAGGAGCTCAGAGGTGCCGTGGATGACAGATGTGCCTGACGTGCTGCAGTCCATATGGTCACAGAGAGATGTGCAAGACTGAATGACTAAACAACAACACCAAAATCTGTTTCTGCTGATCAGCTTCCTGACATTGGAATAACATTTGCAGGCAAAGGAAGCTTATATCTTTAAAATGGGAATAAGGCATCTAAAACTGCCAGTGATTTTAATAGGAGTAATGTAAAGTGTATTTGTTTACATTCTTTTAAATTGCTTATACATATTTATCTCTAGCCAGTTACAGTGTAATGTTATCTTATCACAGAGCAACTTCTCAGGGATTTTTGAAGGAGACAAATATGTTAACAAAATAAACCTGACTTTATTATTCAACTTTTTCTGGGTGATCACTTTTAAATGTAGGAATTGTAATTTATTTATGATATTTTATTTATAATATTTTATTAAATTCTATAAAGAACAACACACTATAGTTTATTCCCATATACTGCTTTGTCCTTATCAGACACAGACGCTGCTATCATAATTAATGGATGCTGGAGCTGTCCGTTCCCCCGGTTCGCTTTTGTTGGCATGCATATATATCTCCTGTAAAATTAATCCATGGAATGAATATAAATGAGTGAATTTATTGGCACATACAGGTCCAAGCAAGAACATACATATGATTGTAGGTCAACTTTCTTGCTTTCCTTATTATAAAAATATATAATCAGATGTCTGTCTGCTAAACAAACATAGACACAGACGTCTTAAGGTCAAGCCTCCTGCAGATTACCTACAGCTCCAAGACAGGATCATTGCGCATTATAGGACAGGCTGAGTCTTATCCGTATATTGGAGCTGTCCAGTGCTGAAGGAATATCCTAAAGTAGAACAACCATCACGAGTATCCTTCAGCTCACTAATGAAGTCTCAGTGATTTACATACAGCCTTCTGCTTGGAAGACTTCTCTGTCCATGAAGCTAATGACTTGTTTTTCCATGCAGTGAACAGTTTTATTGCAGACGGTGAATCTCCTACCTGCTCCTACAGCAACATATTATTCATTCCAGCCCAGAATACATTCTTTGTCTACATTTTTAGAGCAGAGTTTGATTAGGGTGAGGCGTCTGAATTATTACAGGTCTCTGCCTAATTTAGTGCATAATGAAATATAGTCCTGCAGGGTATTTTAAAGAATGGGGAGTTCGAAAATATCACAGTGCAAATGGACACATCATTAGAGACGTCAAGGGGGGCTCTTTTTCAATAGCATTAGCTATTTGTTGTGCTTGTAATTATAATCCAAAGATAATCACTCTTAATATATATATATATATATATATATATATATATATATATATATATATATATATATATATATAAACATTTCTTCTCTCTCTTCTGTCTCTCTATCTAGTTATTTTATGTCTTTCTATTTTATCCCTCTTCTCTGTAAGGCTAATTGGATATAGCTTACTATATCAAATCTTATATTAAAGTTTCATATTGTTCACAAACAAACAATAACAACATTTAAAAAAAAATGAAAATTGTTGGGACAAATGTAAGAACATGTCCTCCACATTGACATTTGTACTTTCTTCAGTATGTTCTTGCTATATATTATGCATCTAACATACTACTGTTTTTTTTCTTCCTTTCCATTATATGTATATATATACTGTATATATATATATATATATATATATATATATATATATATATATATATATATATATATATATATATATATATATATACAGTGTGCTTGACTGATGCAGCTTACTGCAACAAATTAGCACAGTGAATCACAAATTAATGTATTAAACAACAAATTAACATATTGGATCCACACACAATGGTGCACAGTGCAAGATGGTTTTAAAAAATGCCTAATACAATATATAGCAAGGTTTCACAATATTTTAATTTAAAGGGAGATGATTGCTATTAAAACAATGTGCAACTCTTTTAAATAGTATATTTCAAATATAGAATTTTTCAAATATGTCTGTCTGTTTAGTCATTCAGTCATGTCTGACTCACTTTGATCTTACGGACCCCAGCATGCCATGCATATCTGTAAGCCACTGCCTCTTTGTGCTCCATTACGCTCATGTTCATTGCTTTAGCGATCTCATTTATCCAACTGTGCCTTTGATCTTTCCCAGCAGCAGAGTCTTCTCTAAGGAATCCTGCCGTCTCATGATATGGACAAAATATTTGAGCTTCAGCCTCATGATCATACCTTATAGTGAACAGTTTGGCTTAAAAGCAGTCTTTTCCAACACCACAATTCAAAGGCGTCAATTCTCTGGTGCTCAGACTTCGTTATGGTCCAGCTCTCACATCCGTATGTTACTTCTGGGTATACCATAGTTCTAACTATGAGGACCTTTGTTGATGGTGTAATATCTTTACATTTTACTAGCTTGTCCAGAAGTGCCATAGCTATCCTCCCCAGAATCAAACGTCTTTTTAATTTCATGACTACAGTCTCAATCTGCAGAGATATTGGATCCCAGAAAAATTAAACCTGTCACTGCCTCCACTTCTTCCCCATCAATTTGCGAGGAACTGAGATTGCTGTATGCTATGATCTTTGTCCTATTAATGTTGAGCAGAAGGCCAGCTTTTGATCTCTCTTCTTTTACCCTCATCAATAGGTCCTTTAGTTCCTCCTCACTATCAGCCATCAGAGTAATATCATTGGCATATCTGAGGTTGTTGATATTTCTTCCACCAATATTGATTCCAGCTTTGGATTCATCCAATCCAGCCTTACGCATGATGTACTCTGCATATAAGTTGAATAAATAAGGTGATAATATACAACCTTGTCACACATCTTTTTCAATCTTTAACCATTCTGTTCTGACCATGGCTTCTTGGTCCACATACAGATTCCTCAGGAGGAGGATGAGATGATCTGGTACTCCTACCTCTTACGAACTTGCCAAATTTTGTTGGGATCCAAATGTGAATAGTCCATTAAGCAGAAGTAAATGTTTAAATCTAAATATATATATATATATATATATATATATATATATATATATATATATATGTATTTGTTCAACAAATACACATGTTATGTACATATGTTTGTGACTGGAGAAATAATCAACTGAAAGCTTTAAACATGTTGTAAGTCACTTCCCCACTACCAAAAAAAAATCAGAGGATGCCATATTGACTCACTGCTGATTGCAATTCCCAGTAATAGTTAATAACCTAAAGACTTTTAAAGTGCTTTCCGTAAATATGCAACTTCAGATACTCAAAATACTACTGTAGAGTGCTCATGCAATATGACTTTGTTTTTTAATAACTGATTAGCAATGCAATCCATACAATTCAATATAGCAACACACAATTTGAGATTTAGAGTATCAGGTATTGGTGGATCTGCTTCTCTCCACCACCTGTTAGATGTTCAGGGGTTGAAGCAAAAGCTACAATACAAAGAGCTTCAGAATAAAATGCCCTAAGGCAGACTGGATCTAATAAAATATTAATTTATTTAAGTCTATAAAAACAACTGGAATGATATAGAAAATAGTGGGTGGTAATCTAATCAGTATTTACTGTAGAAGAATTAACACTCCTCAAGAAATCCTTTACGGAGGAAAACACTCTATAGATGAGGAGCGCAAAGGAAAATAATATGATAAAAACAAACCGTACCAATCAGAAATTTAGCCAGTTACTTGTAGGAGTTTAATCCTATCCCAACTAAAAAGAGAATATATACAGTAAAATAAAAAATATATATTGTGCATACAGATCAATATAAAAAGAACGAAAACCCCAACCTGTTTGGTATACAAATGGCCACAAATAGAATATAAGCCGAGTTTTTCAGCCCTTTTTTTAAGGCAAAAAAGAGCCCCCTTGGCTTATACTCGAGTCACTCTACCCCGTGTCTCTCTAACCCCCCCGTGTGTCTCTAACCCCCCGTGTCTCTTTCCCTCCCCCCTCCTCAACCTAACCCCCCTCCTCAGCATAAACCCCCATCAACCCCCCTCCTCCACCTAAACCCCCCTAAATACCTCCCCCCTCTCCCCTCACTTACCTGCTTGTGCTCAGGCCTCCGTTCCTTGACCCGGCACCGGCCGCCACGTCATTAGCATATACCGGGTGAGGGGGTTGAGGTTGAGGAGGGAGGTTGAGGATGGGGGGTTGAGAATGAGGATGGGGGGTTGAGAATGAGGATGGGGGGTTGAGGAGGGGGTTGAGGAGAGGGTTGAGGATGGGGGGTTTGAGGAGGAATGTTGAGGATGGGGGGGTTGAGGAGGAAGGTTGAGGAGGGGGTTGAGGATGGGGGGGTTGAGGAGGGGGCTGAGGATGAGGAGGGAGGTTGAGGAGGGGGTTGAGAATGAGGAGGGGGTTGAGGAGAGGGTTGAGGATGGGGGGGTTGAGGAGGAATGTTGAGGATGGGGGGGTTGAGGAGGAAGGTTGAGGAGGGGGTTGAGGATGGGGGGGTTGAGGAGGGGGCTGAGGATGAGGAGGGAGGTTGAGGAGGGGGTTGAGGATGAGGAGGGAGGTTGAGGATGAGGAGCAGGGGTTGAGGAGGGGGGTTGAGGAAAGAGGATGATGGGGGGTTGAGCATGAGGATGGGGGGTTGAGGATGGGGGGTTGAGGAGGGGGTTGAGGATGGGGGGGTTGAGGAGGGGCTTGAGGATGGGGGGTTGAGGATGAGGAGGGAAGGTCAGGAGGGGGTTGAGGATGAGGAGGGAGGTTGAGGATGAGGAGGAGGGGGGTTGAGGAGAGAGGATGAGGATGGGGGGTTGAGGAGGAAGGTTGAGGAGGGGGTTGAGGATGGGGAGGTTGAGGAGGGGGTCGAGGAGGGGGTTGAGGATGAGGAGGGAGGTTGAGGAGGGGTTTGAGGATGAGGAGGGAGTTGAGGATGAGGAGGGAGGTTGAGGATTAGGGATTGAGGAGGTGGGTTGAGGTTAAGGAGGAGGTTGAGGATGGGGGGTTGAGGAGAGAGGATGAAGATGAGGGTTGAGGAGGGGGATTGAGGATGGGGGGTTGAGGAGAGAGGATGAGGATGGGGGATTGAGGAGGGGGATTGAGGATGGGGGGTTGAGGAGGGAGGTTGAGGAGACGTTTGGGGATGAGGAGGGAGGTTGAGGAGGGGGTTGAGGATGAGGAGGGAGGTTGAGAATGAGGAGGAGGGGTTGAGAAGGGGGTTGAGGATGGGAGGGTTGAGGAGGAAGGTTGAGGATGGG
Organism: Discoglossus pictus; assembly: GCA_027410445.1. Taxonomy (NCBI): domain Eukaryota; kingdom Metazoa; phylum Chordata; class Amphibia; order Anura; family Alytidae; genus Discoglossus; species Discoglossus pictus. The sequence goes on from CM050171.1 coordinate 118,856,295, forward strand.
GGAGTTGAGGAGGAAGGTTGAGGAGGGGGTTAAGGATGAGGAGGGAGGTTGAGGATGAGGATGGGGGGGTTGAGGAGGGGGTTGAGGATGGGGGGGTTGAGGAGGAAGGTTGAGGAGGGGGTTGAGGATGGGGGGTTAAGGATTAGGAGGGAGGTTGAGGAGGGTGTTGAGGATGAGGAGGGAGGTTGAGGAGGAGGAGGAGGTGTTGAGGAGGGGGGTTGAGGAGAGAGGATGAGGATGGGGGGTTGAGGATGAGGATGGGGGGTTGAGGAGGGGGTTGAGGATTGGGGGGTTGAGGATGAGGAGGGAGGTTGAGGAGGGGGTTGAGGATGAGGAGGGAGGATGAGGATGAGGGGTTGAGGAGGGGGGTTGAGGAGAGAGGATGAGGATGGGGGGTTGAGGAGGGGATTGAGGATGGGGGTTGAGGAGGGGTTTGAGGATGGGGGGGTTGAGAAGGAAGGTTGAGGAGGGGGTTGAGGATGGGGGGTTGAGGAGGGGGTTGAGGAGGGGATTTAGGATGAGGAGGGAGGTTGAGGAGGGGGTTGAGGATGAGGAGGGGTTGAGGATGAGGAGGGAGGTTGAGGATAAGGAGGAGGGGTTGAGGAGGGGGGTTGAGGTTGAGGAGGGGGGTTGAGGATGGGGGGTTGAGGAGAGAGGATGAGGATGGGGGGTTGAGGAGGGGGATTGAGGATGGGGGGTTGAGCAGAGAGGATGAGGATGGGGGGTTGAGGAGGGGGATTGAGGATGGGGGGGTTGAGGAGGGAGGTTGAGGAGGGGATTGAGGATGAGGAGGGAGGTTGAGGAGGGAGGTTGAGGAAGAGGAGGAGGGGTTGAGGAGGGGGGTTGAGGAGAGAGGATGAGGATGGGGGGTTGAGGAGGGGGTTGAGGATGAGGAGGGAGGTTGAGGATGAGGAGGAGGGGTTGAGGAGGGGGGGTTGAGGAGAGAGGATGAGGATTGGGGGTTGAGGATGGGGGGTTGAGGATGAGGAGGGAGGTTGAGGAGGGGGTTGAGGATGAGGAGGAGGGGTTGAGGAGGGGGGTTGAGGTTGAGGAGGGCGGTTGAGGATGGGGGGTTGAGGAGAGAGGATGAGGATGGGGGGTTGAGGAGGGGGATTGAGGAGAGAGGATGAGGATGGAGGGGTTGAGGAGGGGGTTGAGGATGGGGGGTTTGAGGAGGTGTTGAGGATGGGGGGTTGAGGAGGAAGGTTGAGGAGGGGGTTGAGGATGGGGGGGTTGAGGAGAGGGTTAAGGAGGGGGTTGAGGATGAGGAGGGAGGTTGCGGAGGGGGTTGAGGATGAGAAGGGGCTTGAGGATGAGGAGGGAGGTTGAGGATGAGGAGGAGGGGTTGAGGAGGGGGGTTGAGGTTGAGGAGGGGGGTTGAGGATGTGGGGTTGAGGAGAGAGGATGAGGATGGGGGGTTGAGGAGGGGGATTGAGGTTTGGGGGTTGAGGAGGGAGGTTGAGGAGGGGTTTGAGAATGAGGAGGGAGGTTGAGGAGGGGGTTGAGGATGAGGAGGGAGGTTGAGGAGTGGGGTTGAGGAGGGTGATAAGGGAGGGGGGAAGAGACACAGGGAAGGGAGAGGTTGGAAGAGACACAGGGAAGGGAGAGGGGAGAAGAGACACTGAGAGAGAGGGGGACACAGAGGGCACAAGAGGGACACAGGGGGCAGCACATTTCCCACCCTCGGCTTATACTCGAGTCACTCATTGTTCCCATTATTTTGTGGTAAAATTGGTGCCTCGGCTTATACTCGGGTCGACTTATACTCGAGTATATACGGTAAGTCCTTTTTAGGAAAAATAACACAGGTGATTGCTTGGTCAAAGCAGTGTGATAAGTATTTACTGATCCTTTTTATCAAACAGACATCTGGTGGTATTTGTAGCTCCTCAAAAACAAAGCACTATCCACGTGTGTTCCACGAAATATGCAAAAACAGAAGAGGATAGGGGGGAGTGAAGCGCACACCAGCAGCAAAAAAAAGGGGTTAATTCAATACAAAGATACACACAAAAATAAATGCACTCACATTTAAAAACCTCAAAGATTGAGAAAGAGCTCCACTTACTGCACACCGTAACTGTGGGACACCTCCCCCAAGGAGCCTACACAGAGATTTGTATATAGGCTAGGACAATCCAAATACAAGTGGAGAGCCTGACTGTTGTTTTCTGCAATCCATTAGAGGCTCCTATGTATCTGCAGCATCAGACAGCAGAACTGGAAGCTGCTATTTTAGAAGAGGGCAAAACAGACGAAATGTCAGGAGTCTGCTTTCTCTGCTACCACTCCAGAGGCCCTCAGGCAAGCAAATGTAAGTCCATACTTAATAACATCTACCTGATTGGTGCCTAACCAGCCTGACATGCAAAAAGATTGGAAAGGACAGAGCTGCATGTCCCAGAACTATAGAAAAGAATAATAGGCAATTTAATGTGGCATCTCTAGAAGACCCCCCAACACTGAGAGTACCAGAGAGGCACTGCTGCCATCCAGACGACTGCATTTGTACTGCTTGCATCTTCACTGGCCTGCTTACAGTCATCATAATATTCAACTGCAGTGGTAATACACAATATACCAAAAAAGTCATTAGTCTTATGACTCTTGTTCCGGGACAATACCCTGCTACTCTGCCACGGGGGGACCTGATTGGCCGTTTCCTCAACATCTTGCATACTATGTATCTTTATATCTCAAGGCCATGTATCCACTGAGGCTAATGCCTAAAGCAATGCGCCCTTGGGACTGAATTCCACCCCGAGGGGGGTACCCTAATAGATTGCTAGCACAGCAGCACTGGAAACTACATCAGCCAACCGTACTATCAGTAAACAGCTGACTCACTAAAAGTTTTTGACCGCCTGCTGGGAATCCGAACATCTAACCAACAAAGAGAATTACAGATTTCTGCAAGCCTCCAGGGGGATCGAAGGAGGTGGCATCAGACCTGTCGGGAGAATCAGGGGATGAGTGCCTGGCAGACCTGCCCCATCCTGACATGAACCTCTCTAAGAGCTCCTTAGCCCAGATTGAAGGACTATTGCAAGCATACATGACCAAAACAGTTGATGCCATCAAGAAAGATATCCATGAATTGAGCCAAAGGACCCACTTGCTTGAAGAGACCACCGATCAGATTGTTGAGGCACAAGAGCGGGATAGGCGGGAAATTCATCAGAATTCTTCCCCGCATAAAGGACTTGGAAGATAAGTACGAAGACCTTGAGAACCGCTCGAGACGCCACAACATAAGAATGAGAGGGATTTCCAGAGCGGTTCAGGATCTAAAGCAATATGTCTCGGAGACACTGGCCATGATCCTGCCAGAGGTCCCGGCCTCGCGGCTGGAAATTGAAAGGGCCCATAGAGCCCTCAATCTGACAAGAAACTTGGAGGTGTCCAGAGACGTTATCATTCGATTTCCTTGGCAACAAACAAGAGACCTGGTGTTAACAGCAGCCTGAAACTCCTCAGATATCAGTGGGCCTGATTATGCTCCACTTCTTCTCTTCGCTGACCTCTCCCCCATCATGCTGGCAAAGCGCAGAGACATGAAGCCAGTCCTGGGAGTGCTGATTCAACACAACATTCAGTATCGGTGGGGCTTCCCCTTTGCCCTGGTATTCCAGTACAAGGGCAAATCATACTCTGACCGCTCACTTGAAGATGGCTGGGCAATCCTCCAAGCTCTCCACATGGTCCCGAAAGAAGAAGGGGACGGGGGACCAAACCCCCGGCGGGAAAGGCCAAGTCTCAACCCCAAGCAGCAATGGTCTACTGTCTCGTATAAAGCTCAAGCCCAGACAACTGAGAAGACAGCTGGAGGCCCCACATCCTCACCCCAGACCCGGCCCTCCCAGGCGCGGAACGAGGCGGTCTCAGAAGGCCCAGATGCAAGCAGCTTGTGACCAAAGGACCTCCAAAAAAAGACAAGAGAGTGGCTGTATTGAATCTTGCCCCTTTTTTGGCTTTCTATCAAGTTTTTTAAGACTGAATGTTACGTTTTTTGACCTACTTTTAGGCACTAATCCAGAGCTGTTGGAACAAATTGAAAAGTTTGATTGATCTCCACTTTTACTTTGAGTGCAATGGGATGGGTAACTCGAACATAGGATGGGTATAGATGGCCCATAATGCCTTTATCCGGGGCTCCTGCATTAAATTGGCTTCTGCTTTTAAAAAGAAATGTAAACTCAAAGAGCAGGAATTAACCACTAAGCTACAGGACTTAGAGTCAAGGAACCAATCATGCCCTCTTCCAGACTTCGCCAGATGATAGAACTGTGTCGGCTAGAGTTAGACGCAGTACTCTACCTCAAAACAGAGAAAGCCCTTAGACGAGCCTGGCATCTATTCTACTCCAAAGACAACAAGCCAGACTCCTTATTAGCTAGGAAGCTGCTATCTAAGATAGCTGAGTCTAAGATATTGCGGATTAGAACTGCAAAGGGGCAGATAACGGTTTGCCAAGATGTCATCAAGCGTACGTTTGTGGATTTCTACAGCTAAATATATTCCACAAAGCTGCAACCGAACGCAAATCTTCTCAGGTCTTACCTAGATTCCTGCGACCTGCCCAAAGTCTCAGATCAGAATACGGCTACACTTAACTCGGACATAACAGTAGAGGAGATATAAAAAGCCATCAACAACTTAAAACCAGGAAAGGCCCCTGGCCCTGATGGCTTTACCAATTCCTACTACAAGTCTCTGCCAACTGTTTAACTCCATCCTAAATGGGGAACCGATGCCCCCGGAGCTAAACAGGGTGTTTTTCCCAAAGAAGGACCTTATAAATGGGGATCTTAAATTGCTAGCCAAAATTATTGAAGATAGGATCTCGGGGTTCCTTCTGGATGTGATCCACAAGAATCAAACAGATTTTGTTCAACATCGGCAGACAGTGGATAACATCAGGAGAACTATGAATGTCATCCATCTGGCCTCCCAGAGCAAGTCCCCTCTCTGTGTGCTAGCCTTCAATATGGAAAAAGCCTTCAACACATTGGAGTGGTTTTATTTGTATGCAGTGCTGTTTAAATTCGGCTTTGAAGGGAGATTCATACAACTTATTAGAACACTGTACAAAAATACGCAGGCCGGCCTGAAACTTCCGGGTTCGGAGAACATCTCTATAGACATCCAGAGGGGGACTAGGCACTACTTTTTGTGCCGGCGATCGAGCCTTTGGGTCAAAAGATTAGATGCAACAATGAAATACAGGGAATGCGGGTGAGTCTTCACCACTTGAAATGTTCGCTCTATGCGGACGACCTTCTTTGTACACTAACGGAACCATCAACGTTGATTCCCGCTTTGTTGTCAACTCTAGTCTGATTTGGTGCCCTGTTGGGCTTACAAATTAATGTTGAAAAGAATGGGGCCTTAGGAGTTGACATACCACATGCGGTCCTGGGGTTTTTGAAAGCGGAGTATAGATTTCAATGGCCCAAAAACTCTATTAAATACTTGGGGATTAGAACCACCAGGAAGCTGTCGGATATATATAAGGCCAACTTCCCACCCCTAATTAAACAATAATGGAAGAAATGCGACGATGGGCGAAATATCATATCTCATGGACAGGGCGGATAAATTCAGTAAAAATGGCGGTTTTGCCAAGAATATTATATTTATTTAGAACTCTCCCAGTCCCGCTAGATATGAAGGAACTAGATAAACTTCAGGCTTCTATTTTCAATTTTATATGGCGAGGTATAGCAAGAAGGACTGTGTATTGGCGGAGGTCTCAGGGGGACTCTCGTGCCCCAACTTGAGACTTTACCTGAGAGAAGCGCAGCTCGCGTTTATCCCACTGGCTCATTTGGGTAAGCTACAACCGTTTTGGGCCTTCGTGGAAAATTGCCAAATGCAACCTCACTCATGAGATACTATAGTCTGGGACGTGCCCCCCTCAGGTTTCAGGCAGCGAAACTGTAACCCCATAATATTTTCAACTCCAGTGGCTTCGGCTTGGCTTAAGTCAATTGGCGGCTTTGCTCCCCTCCTCTCGCCATTGTTATCCGTAAGATCTTTCCCGGAAATCAAGATAGCATTTAGCCTCACCTCTAGACAATGGTGGCTAAGCAGCCCACTGGAAAGAGCAGGAGCCTGGTTTTCAGACAACACTCTGCTATCCCACACCTTTCTTATCACCAAATATCACATACCAGAGAGTGAACTCTGGAATCACTAACCTGGGACCCCTAAACATCCTTGGTGGTCAACTATATGTGCAAAATTGCCCTCTATCAAGGGCCTCCTTGGTTCTCTATATTCTTTTCTCAATGACTCTATAAACAAACAGAAGTCGAAATATATGCTCCAATGGGAGAAAGACCTAGGTAGGGAGCTAGATGGAGCAACTTGGAGATAAATTTGCACCAACTTAACAAAAGGATCATACACATATAGCCTACTTGAGACCTCAGTAAAGGTTTTGCACAGGACCTACTATACTCCCTATTTAATGTCCAGACTTAATAATAGTCTTAGCGAGGGCTGTTTTAGAGGATGCAAAGCTAAGGGAGACTTTCTACAAATATGGTGAAAGTGTCCATTAGTGAAGAAGGTGTGGAAAGAGATGACTGACTTATTCTCGCAAGTGACAGAAACCAAGTTGGGGCCGTAGATGGAGACCTGTCTTCTGGGTGTTCATGGACCCAGTCTCTCTAAAAGCCAAAGCAAATTATGGAAATGCATGGCTCTCGTCGTGGAAAACTGCAACACTGACCTCCAGAAAGATCATTTTGAAAATAAACTATGTTATGGTAAATGAGAGACTGTCCCATGTCCTGCAGAACACAGTCCCCCTATTCCAAAATATCTGGACACCATGGCTGACCTCGGCCAACAGCATTAAGGTTGGGATATGACTAGGACAGTAAGGATTGAAGCTCTTGCCAAAGGATGGCGTTCATGGGGGAGCCTGGATAACCACTCATACCAGTAGAATTGCGGCACTGGAAGAGTACGCCAGGTATTTTCTAACCCCCCCTTTTTTTTTCATTCTTTTTCTTCTTCCCAATTCCTGTTGACACAGTTGATGTTAATATTTTTTTGTTTCTGAACTCTTCTGATAAGAGGAGGATAATAAAAAAAAATATATGCCATGTTTGAAGACATAGAGTGATAGACAAGGCACAGGATAATAATGAAGCAATGTACCAGTAAGATTATTATGAAAACTGTATGCAGTCTTTTCGTTAAGATGCTGGGGAATTGTGTTGCTGTATAACCCAACTGTCCTGTTGTTCTCTTCTTTCTCCTTTGACTTTATGCAATGTTATATTGTTACCCTGTCAATAATAAAAAGAATGGATAGAAAAAAAACCTTAAAGGTTATGAGGTATATTAGCACATATGTGTCCACATCATCCCAACGATATCAGTCCACTTGTTACTCCAGACAGGAAAATTTCAGATGAAGTACCAAATGTTAGCAGTGCACCAAAAATTATTCTCTATGGCCAACTGGTGATGAATTACAACTAGGGCCAGTACACTTTATCAAGAGAGGGAATATATGGAATCAACCAGAGCCACAGGTACTCAGATGTGGTAGAGAAAGGAACAAAAAAATGTGAACAATGGGAACAATGCCTCGCATAACCAATCACTATAGCGAGGTGGAACTAAGGGACTTATTGATGAGTGTGACAGAAAAGAGTGCAAAAGTTGGACTGCTGCTCAATGTTAAAAAGACAAAGATCATGGCAAAAGGCAATCTCAGTTATTGGCAAATTGATGGAGGCAGTGACAGGATTAATTTTTCTGGGATCCAAGATCTGTGCAGATGGTGACTGTAGCAATGAAATTAAAAGACATTTGCTTCTGGGGAGGAAAGCTATGGCAAGTCTGGATAAGCTAGTAAAAACATTTGCTGTTGTGCACTTCTCCCCCCCCCCTTACCCGCCACTGTTTTGGTAATGTAATCATAATCCATCTTGCAGTTGTATAACTGATGCGTTCTGTTAAAAAAAGGAACTTTATCAAAGATAAGGATCTTAGCTCCCCACATGATATATATTCAGATGAGCCCACCTGATCAATTACTTAATGAGCTCCCTAAAAATATTAACCCATCAACACAACTGTCTGCCAGATAGATGTTATGTAATTGTAAATGGCGTTGCTCAGTCGTGTCCGACTCTCTGTGATCTCATGGACAACACACCATGCTGATCCACTTGGTTTTCATGGCAGAGATACTGGAGTGGGTTGCCAGTTCCTTCTCCAGTTGGCCACAGCATAAAGCTCCTGGTATTCCCAGGTGGTCTCCCATCGGACCCAGGATGCTGTGGGGAAAGCACCTGCATCCTATCCACTGGGCCACCAGGGAACCCTAGATAGATCTTAATGGGTAATTAATTCTAATTATACCAATATAAATACTGTACAAAATCTGGCTAAATGACAGGAAGCAAAGGGTTGTTGTAAAAGGAACATACTCTGATTGGACTAATGTGGTAAGTGGGGTTCCTCAGGGTTCAGTATTAGGTCCTTTCCTTCTTAACATATTTATTAATGACTTAGAAGTAGGATTGGAGTGTGGTGTCTCCACTTTTACTGATGACACTAAGTTGTGCAAGGTAATTAAATCAGATAATGATGTACTTTCCTTCCAAAGGGATTTGCATAATTTAGAGAAATGGACGACTAAATGGCAGATGAGATATAATAAGAATAAATGTAAAGTTATGTATCTGGGAAGGGAAATTAGCCATGCAATTTATAAACTTAATGGAGCAAATCTAGGGGTATCAGATTCTGAAAGGGATTTGGGAGTGCTTGTGGATAACCGCCTTGGTAACAGTGCTCAATTAGAGACGGAGTATTGATCCAGAGAGGAGTCCGATCACCAGTATATGGGGTCAGGAAGGAATTTTATATCTTTTTCCTCTTTTGAGACAATTGGCAAAGTTTCACTTGTTTTTTTTTCCTGTTTGCCTTTCTCTGGATCAATTAATAATTAACAATTATTCTGCATATTACAGATCAGAGGAGATCTAAAAAGGTTGAACTTGATGGACTAAAAGTATTTTTTCAACCTCAATTACTATGTACTATGCATAGAAATAATTATAAAAAACAATAACATATTTTAATACTAGATCTATCAGTGATAAGCCTGAATACAGACATAATAATAACCGCAATTGACAAAATAAATAAATAAATTAAATTAAATTAAACTGGATAAGCCATAACATTTGATACTGAACAGAGCATAAAGGGAAACAGGTATCCACAAAAACGGGATTCAATGTATTAATTAAAATATAACCTACACATCTCATGGTTAATCCCTGTTGATTGTCAAGTAGCTAAGTGGAATAACTCCAAAAAAGCTGACCTAAAAAATGAGATATATCTCCACTCCTATAAGAGCACATTCCACCCCTAGAAAAACACATAGCACCCCTAGAAGAACACATAGCACCCCTAGAAGAGCACATGGCACACCCAGAAGAGCACATAGCACCCCTAGAAGAACAAATAGCGCCCCTGCAAGAACACATAGCACCCCCGTAAGAGCACATAGCACCCTTAGAAGAGCACTTAGCCTGCTCAGTACCCTGAAGTGTAAAATGTCTAGGTGTAGTGCTCTTGTGTTGTGCACTGGTGTAGTGCTCTCTGGGGAAGTGATGGAAGAAATGTGCTCCCTAATACATTCCTTCAGGGTTCACTGAAGAAACAAACTCATTTGGAAGCAAAAAAAAATGCAGTGGCCATGGCGGATTAAGACTCCTGTCAGGACAGCCTCCCGGACAGAAAGTGGAGAGAAGCAGACATACCTGAAACAGCAATACTGTAGTTCAAATATAAGTTTTAATACATATATTGTGTTTTTTGCTCATACTGATTCTATTGCAAGTTGGTTACAAGTATGAAAAAATTAATTCCTGTTGTATGATTATAACAGCGGCTTTATAAATTATTGCAAAAACTTTTTAATGTAATTTAACATATAAATATGCTTGTTTATATATTTTTTTCAACAAAATGCAATGTCTAATATAGGATGTGTGAAGAATTTCTGGTGCAGCTGCAGAGGTAACTATGGGTTAATAATGTAAGCATTTTAAGTTTGCAAGTTTTCAATCTTGGAAGGTGCTCTGGGAACAAGCACTATGTATATTTGTTTTTTTTGTCTTGTACTTAACTCATGTATATGGCTACAATAATAAATGGACAATAATAATAATAATAATCAAAACTAACATGTAGGGACATTTCTACATTTATTTGCATATTTACATAATAAAAAGGACCAAAGGGCTACGATTACTCCAGGCTCCCACTTTCCTTAAAATCAGCATCTGAATAGCCTAGTATAGAAAGAATTCTTCTCTCCCACTTCTTGCTGATAGATGGCAGGTTCTTTATTTATCTCTCTCCCTTTTTGCTTTTGTTCATTTACCAGAGCGTTGTGGCACTTTCTTGGGCCCAATCCATTCTTCTTCATTAGATTTGCCCTTAGTTTGTCCCTTCATTTCTCTTGACAATCCAGGTTTCAAACTCCATTAAGTTGTATTATTTGAAAGCCTACCTAGGCCAGGTCTTAAAGAAACAATAGATTCTTCTCTAGGTTCCGGGCATTAGGATTTGAGATAGGTTTATTTTTGATTGTCAGTTCCATTCATTCATTTGGGGAAGTGTCTGAGGGCTATATGAGACCCCTGAACTCTCTGTTGTCCATCACTGTTACACAGTCTCATGTCTTGTTGACTTGGGTCACACCAGTATTCACATCTCATGTCTCTTTCTTTACGTCAGAATATTTTTACTTACTTTAATATACAAGCTCAGATCTTTCTAGAAAGCTTGTGCACACTGGGGGTCACATGCAGACTGTCTCATCTCACATATTGCTTTCACAGTATTTCATTCTTCTTTAATCATATCTAACTCTTTAGTTGACAGATGGAGGTAAATACATTTTGATCTCAGTTCAGGCTTGTGCGCCCAGTGTAGGGTATAAAGCACAGATGCTGCTTATCTGGATCTCTAACAAAATACATTTAAAAAAAAAAATGTACGGAAAGCTCAGATGCTCAAGTTCAAACAGTCCTTTACATTTCAACATTGCTAAGAAGCAAACTACTTTCAAGTGAAAACTCTGAGCAGAAATGGAAAAAAACTAATCTACTAACTCTCAGAGATTTTTTTTACTTTGGTATTAAAAAGAAAAACGCTTTTATTACCAATTGGAGGTAGGTAAATCATGCTAATGAGATCTTCTCTTCAAATGTGCACGCTTGAAATGTGCACCACAGACTCTCACCAACGCTAACCACTTGGGCCATTTGCCATGCACATTGAGGGCTGACCTTTCAGATATTGCCCATCCCAGCAGCTGTTCAGTGAATGAAGTCAGAGGAACATCCAACATATTGTTGTACAGCATCAGCATTTAAAGAAGATTTGAATCCAAATGTGCATCTCTGCCAAAGGTTAACAGCACACACCATCCTGAAATTGTAGTGTCCTCATATACCTACAAGAAGCCCAAGCAATGTGGGAGATATGTGAGCCCAGATGCTTATTTCTTCTTCTTTCTTCAGCATTATGATGGCCATGATGGACCAAAAGATAAGTCATGGTTCTCTTTCATGAATCTGTATCTGGCTTTCACTTCACTCTCAAATGTCTTCTGAACAAATTATTTTCCAATTGATAAAAGTATGTATGTAAAATATAGGAGTTTTCAACTGTGCACACTATTTATATGGTATATACTTCCCAGTTGAATATGTTCAATTTTATGTTTTAAGTTCATTTATAAGTGAAATTTTGCAACACTGTTAAACATATAATTATTGTAGAACATATTCCATTTAATGGGAACCCTCAAACCCCTGAATTGTGCCTTATCATACATTTTATTGTAGCTTTATAAAAACTTGACAGCGCCCCCATAAAAATATATGTTTTCTAAAAGAGGTTCAGGTGATACAGTGGTGAACAAGCTATGTGTGCGAAACGCGTACACTGTACACCATAGAGTGTTTTTTTTTTAATATATATGTTCAGTGGAGGTCCATTTATTGTAATGGTCTGATTTATGTGTTAAGTGAAACAATGGTTGAGAGTAGGGAATAAGGTGGTGGTTGATAGCTGAGTCGGCCATCTCCCTTATATTTAGAAATATTTGAGACCTCAGAACTCAACACATATGCCTTGTAAGATAAAATAGAAATGGATTTTTTTTCCAAGAGTTCTGTAAGATTTCATCCTTTAGTACATGTTCGCTAGAGTGAACATTACATCATTCTTTATAAATTAATCATGGATACAATTGCCAAAAAAAGTGAAATAGATTATGTCATGACACAACCTCCCTGGCTTCCAGGCAGCCTCAAACCTCCAGCAGAGAGGATCCTGTCCCCGTGATCCAGCACAAAGACCTTTCAAGACTAGCAGGTAATCCTTGGACATTTTCAGTATGAATCTGACTGTAAAAGCATATACAAAGAAACATTTGATGGTATAAATTATAAATATGTCTAGTTTGCCAAATCTGTATGAATAGGTCTGTATCGAAAAATACTTTGCTTAATAAATCCACAGGATGGTATAATGCCAGTCCTATTGTTGTTTAGTCGTTCAGTCGTGTGACTGTCTGTGACCATATGGACCACATCACACCAGGCATATCTGTTAGCCATTGCACCATCAAGCTTGAGGTCGTCTATCCATCTCCACCTCTGCCGCCCCTTTTCTTCATGTGCTTTTAATTTTTCCAGTATTATTTTCAGACAGAATTTTGCTAAATCCTTTAATTTGTTTGTAGCCTTAAATATATCACCACTCTCCCTAAGCTATACATGTTAAGATCATGAATTAATTCCTTGTATGTTTTAGACAGTGTATCATAAAGAAATAAGTATGCCTACCCCAACCACCTTTTTTTGCGTTGTTTAGTTGTTTCCGCCTGGATCCTAATACAACAGGACATCTTTATGTCCATGGTCATGCTGATCCACTTGGTATGATCTCTTGGTTCCCTGACTTGGAATCAAACCCAGGTCTCAGTGGTGAAAGCACCAAATCCTAACCACTGGGCCACCATGGAACTTACCCCAACCACCTTACTAGGGCATATTTTGCTACATCCATAATATTATGGTGGTACAAGCCTGACAAATCATTGCCTCAGACAGACAACCTAATTAAAATTGTTATGCCATGAAATTTACCTATTTCTTTGCCCTTAATTCTTGACTGTAGGAAATTTATAGGAGTATTCATAACGCATAAAAATATATATTTATCAAACTGCTCCTACATTGATATAATTAAAACTTGATACTATATGTCTCAGCTCCAATTCTCGTTATTTATTGTATTTCCTGATTTTGTTTCTTAATTCTCTCCTTTGTATTTACTATAGACAGATCTCTTCAGAAACCCCTAAAACTGATTTTCTGTTTTACTGACATTACAAATCAGTGCAGTTTGATTTCTGAAGTATAATTATGTCTTGTTTCACAAGATTGTCACAGGCAAAGCCGCCATTACAGTGCAGAGCTCCCGCTGGATGGGGATTGTCTATGTGCCATTTACAGCTGGAGATGAAATAATCACATGTCAACGGTGACATGTATTTAATGTACTTGGGATGGAATCAAGACATCCCTACAGGTGGCTTTCATTGCTTCAGTGGCCATTAAATAGGAAAATTGAAGATATTTAGCAAAATCATAATATATAAAATGCAGTTACATCAACACAATGTCATGTCAAAAAAAGCCGAAGACTGGAAGCTAGGGGAGCCATCCAGTGTCACAGGGACTGCATTTAAATATATATTTTGGCACTGACAGTTAACTCATTCACTAGCAGAGATCTTCAATGTCTTTTTGATTCAGTAAATGGACAATACAATATTCCAATGCATGCTGCAGATATTCAGTTAAAATTAAGTGTAAGTTTACCAATCTAGAGCCCATCACCGCAGATTCTTACGGTGCCACCCATCCAATGATGGATTTTGCCAATTTGCCATTCTAGGCCAGTTTTAATCTTCATCCTACTGGGAGATTTTAAGGACCTGTGGAAGTAGACTAAAAGACATTATGTACAGTATAAGAGAAAGGAGGAACAGAAGGTGGCAAAAAAGAGATTATGGGGCAGAGAAAAAGGAGTGAATGGGTAACAATGATGAGATATAGGAAAGAAAGGGGAAAGAGAAGAACAAGAAGGAAAAACAGAAAGATATAGTGAGGGTGGGGGCAGAACCAAGGATTGAGTGAGAGGAAAATAATAAAGAGAAAAGAAGTGGGAAAAGGGGTAATGGAGAAAATAAATATAGTCAGATGGAAGGAAAAGGGATTAAATTGAGAATGTGAATGGGGTACAAATGTGGGATATCCTCTAGCCACCCTAGGTCACAGCCTTTTTTTTAATATGGCCCTGCATAGATAACTTGTCGGTCTGCCCTGTTCCATCACGACTCACAGGAACATCACTTGCTACTGAATAAACCAAGTTCGATAGACAGTAATATGTTAAGTTAACCTGTTTATACTTTCTTTATACAAAGCAAACCTCAACTTAAAAATATGGAGGACAGAGCATTCCCCACAATCAATCTTGGGGTTTATCTATGTGACCAGAAGACTTTCATGCAGTGACTTGATACTGTAGGGTGGACATAATAAATGTTGATATGATGAGTTATGTGGTTGCTCATTGCTTCTGGGAGCTTCACCATATTCACTACGATTTCTTCAATGCAATGGGTATAGCAATTGGCAGTGAACCTTCTACAATCACCGCACTGTAGAGATGCTAAAATGATATGTGATAGCAATATTCACCATATCACATAATTTAATGATGTTATCTGCTATAAGTAGAGTATTAAAATACAAATCATGATTTATTGGAAATGTTAAGCAGTGGCTTCTGTTTTAATAACATTCTCAAAGCCAATAACAACTATGTATAGGTCTTATGATTTTTACTGTAGTTGAACATTGCCATTTATCTTCATATATCATATTCCGCCAATCATCTTCTCCACAAAATTCAAAGTGTTGAATAAAACTCCATTATTCCACATTTAGATACAACAAAGTAAGTCACTGGAGAGTATGATCCAACATCATAATCCCATCTGGATATTATCTGCCTGTCAGTGGTTAACAAGGGATTATGCAAACCTACAGCCATATTAAATTTGAAGCTCGTATCTGCAACGTGAGACCCGCAACGGCTGCGAGCTTGAAAAGTTGCAGCTTTTTGGGGCTATTAAATTAGAATATGCTGCGAGTTACGGGCTTGAGAGGCAAACCCATAAACCATTTTTCACTCGTTGGATGTGCGGCCGTGAACATGATCAATTAGTCTAACCCGTAGTTACAAGTTGGGACGGAGCCAATGACAACAGAGATCGTCAGAATTACGTCACTGAAAAGTAGAGGTTGGATTTCAAAGTCCTACGGGGTTTAATTACACGTTACGTTCGGACCCACATTCCAGTTATAATGCAATATTCATAAAGTCGTAAATATGATATTCTATCACATGTGATTTACAGTATATGTATTAACACATTGATTGCCTGGATCGATATAACACAAAAATTAAACATGAAATATAAGTATTTTTTGGGCCGATTTGTGTGCTTGAGAATGTTGTTCTAAGACCTAACATAGTTATATAGTTACATAGTCACATTGTAATTGAGGTTGAAAAAAAAACCTTCAGTCCATTAAGTTCAACCTTTTAAGATCTCCTCTGAGCTGCAATATGCAGATTCGTTATTAATAAATTGAATCCAGAGGAAGCAAACAGAAAAATCCCAAGTGAAACTTAGCCAATCGTCTCAAAGGGAAAAAAAATAAAATTATTTCCTGACCACAGATACAGGCAATTGGATTCCTCTCTGGATCAATACTCTCTCTCTATTTATCCAGGATAACCCTGAATGCCCTTTTTGATTAGAAATACATCCAGTCCCCTTTTAAAGTTATCTATTGAATCCACGGTTACAACCTCCTTTGGTAGAGAATTCCACAGATTTACCACCCTTACTGTGAAGAACCCTTTTCTTTCTTTAAGGTGGAATCGTTTTACTTCTAACCTCAAAGGTTGTCCTTGTGTCAGTTGGAAATCTCTTGGCACAAAAAGCTCACTTGACTTCATTTAAACTTTTAATAAAAGTACAGTAGTGTGTGTATATGTGTTTTTACAGTGCTACGGATTGGACTTTACTCCCTTGTGGGTCCACTCTAACACTCGTTGGCTTCTTGGCTCTATTTGCGAGTTATGAGTGTGGACGCCAGTGATTTTGATGCAATTTAATAGCTAATTGGAAACGTAGCGGTTGGAGAACAAAGCATTTGTGGCCGCGAAGTTCCACGCAACGTAGGTTTTTTCCGTCCTTTTTTGCACCTAACCCACAAGTCGTCTGCGGGTAGCGTTAAAAGGCCATTTTAATTGCGAGCTACGTTATGAGCTACGATTTTACACGTAGAGGGAATTTAATGGGGCTGCTAGTGTAACAGATATTATCTATATAAAGTACACTCACTTTTTCGGATTTATCTTAGGTTTCATCTCTCTACCTGAAATCTGTTGGCGCTTCCACATATTCACCTCTATGCAATGATATGATGATGAGGATATATTACATGGAATTCATTTAGACAAAAGGTAGTCTAAATGAATGTCATATACAGTATGATACACACTATCATGTCATTGTTCAGTTTAGGCACAGTATGCTAACATTCCCATAATTCGCCATTACTGTCGACTATACAAGAGGGTAGAGATCAATCTGTGAGCACATTGCGATCATAGCTAGTGAGGATAACATTTATACATTCACTCTGAACCCTCTAACATTAATTTCTAAGTATAAGTAAAATCCTTTTTGTTTATCGTTTCTATATATCTAATTAAAATATATTCCACTATTGGAGGCATATTTGTTACTTATAAAATAGCTTTGCTGGCATCAAATTTCTGCATTAAACGTCACCAATATGTTTTCGAAAAAGTTTTGCTTTTTTTAAAACACAAGGGAATATCATTTTAATGCTTTTGATTGTCCAAAAAGGTGCACTTTAAATTACCTTCTGTTACTTTAATTTTTACTTTACTGATTAAATGATCGCATAAGCCAAAAGATAGACCTTGGTTTGTACGCCGACTCTTTTGATGTGTTCCCCGCACATCGCAATGTTATGGTTATCACACACTATTTTCACAGTGACATGACTTTTGCTGTGGCTATTTTAAGTCTGCCTACTAAAGGAGAGCTAATTAATGCCAGCTTACCCAGGCATAAAGGAAGATTTCAGTATAATATTGAAAATATTCATGTTTTGATATTGCAGAATTGTATATTTTGAAAAACAGAAAATACTTATATATGCTCAACTTCCAATGCACTATACTCATATACTTATAAATATGCATGCCAAATGATGCAATGTATTTATGGTACACACATTCTGTTCCAAGGCATAACTATATTCTTCATTTCATTCTGTTTAGAGTAAGGTAAAGTATATATTGAACATACAGAAGTTGTAAAGGATAGGGTGGTGGTAGTAACTACTGGACTGTGGTATGGCCATTTGAACAGTAACTCTCGAGTTATTTCATGACAATAATGTGAAAGGACCAATGTACTGGCTTCCTTTATTCCTGGACATTACCTCCTTTAACCTTGGATGTCCTGTGTAATCCCTTGGTGAATGATTTGCACAATGCATGGTCCATAGCTAGCCTTCAATCCCCAAACCTGGAATATGCCATCCGGACCAGAACTTCTTGAATTTTGCATCTCACCTCAGTGACGCAGCCAGTTCTTCTTTTTGTATTGAAGGTAGAACATATCTCTAACTTATTTTCCTCTGTTACCATTCAGAGCAGTGGAAGACCCTGTATTCAAGATTAACAAAGGAGGCATCCACCATTTTACTGGACCCCACAACCTGTAATTTTTGTAGTCTGTAAAAATTGCTCAGCTGTGTATTTTTTAATATCGCTAAGGAATTGGAGAAGTACACCTATAATGGATTCTTACACCAACTGTGGCTTGTGCAGCATATATTGGTGAACTGGATTTAGGCCACTATGGCTTTGCTCAGTTGCCAAGTTCTACATGCCATTATTACATATTAGCGACTTGCCCGGCAAAAATATTTGGAAGCCTTGCAATGCCAGGCTCCCCCCCCCCTTCTAACTTGCGGGCCTCGTGATGAGCACCTTCAGCACTCATTGCAAGCCTCTCCCCCCTCTACTTTACGGGCCTTGCAGTGAACGCCATCGCCGCCCATCCCGGGCCCTGCGTTGAGTGGCTTTGCCGATCATTGCAAGTAACGGCAGGCACTTTGCGAGCATTACAGACAAACGCTCTCAGCCCTGTGTCTCTTTCCCCCCTCTCCCTCCCCTGTGTCTTTCTTTGCCCCCCTCCCTTCCCTGTGTCCCTTTGCCCTCTCTCCCTGCCCCTTTTTTGCCTTATCTCCATTACCTGTGTCTCTTCCACCTCTCTCCCTTTCCTGTGTCTCTCTCTCCCCCTCTCCCTCCCTTCTCTTCCCCCTCCTTCCCTCCCTCCCCTGTGTCTCTGTGAGGAATTGACTCTGCTGGGTTTTGAACCCTGGTCCCCAGGCTGCTATACCTCTTCCCTACCACTGCGCCAGCCTGCCTTTTGTGAATTCCATTGAGACCTTATAAGCTTGACTCTGCTAGCAATTTTATCAGTACCTAAGTCTCTTCAGCTGTGTCTGGTCAGGTGTCTGGTCCTTGGCCTATATAAGGCACTTCCTGTCAAATGTACCTTGCCAGATTATTGTTGGTTCCTGATCCCTTCAATAAAAGCTTGTTCCTGTTTAACCTACAAGTTGCTGAACCGGATTATTGCTGACCTTGGCTACTGGTCTCCACAACTTTGTGATTCCTATATCATTACAGTCTCTTTGCCCTGTTCTCCCTCCCCTGTGTCTATTTCCCTCCCTCTCTCACCTCTCTGTCCCTTCCCCCCAACTCACTCCCCTGTGTCTCGTTCCACCCTCCCCCTCCCCTGTGTCTTTTACCACCCTCCCCCTCCCCTGTGTCTTTTACCACCCTCTCCCTCCCCTGTGTCTTTTACCACCCTCGCCCTTCCCTTGTGCTTCTTTTGCCATTTACAGTGTGTGAAAACATTTGCGGGCTTGGGGAATTTTCCCCAAGCCTGCAAAATGCTTCCAAATTACTACCTTAAAAAAGTTAAGTTTTTAAAGGCCGCCATTTTTTTTCAAGACCGGAACTTAGAAGTCGTCGGGAGGCCGTTTAAAGATGCCAATTGAATGGAAAATTAACTTTCAACCTCACTTATGGACTCCCTGCCTCAGTGGAGGCAGGGAGCCCAAAGTGAGGTTGCAAGAAAATTTGCTATTCAATTAGCGTCTTTAGGCGGCCTCCCAATGGCTTCCGAGTTACAGACTTGAAAAAAAGATGGCAGCGGATAAATCCGAGTTACGGGCTTGAAAAAAAAATTGTCGGATATTTTTTTTTCAAGCCCATAACTTGTAAGCCATTCAGAGTCTCTCTACCCCTCTACCTTGCGAGCCTTGCGATCTCCCCCTCATCTACTTTATGGGCCTCGTGATAAACTCCTTTGGCCCTCATCGTGAGCCTCGCAATGTGCGCCTTCGGCGCTCGTTGCAGACCTCAGCAAACCCGCAACTTGCAGGCCTCACAATGTCTTCAGCACGTATCGCAAGCCCCGCAATGATCGCTTTTGGTGCTCATGGCGCATGCGCAAGTCCGTAACATTTAACATAGCGTTACCGACAAACTTGCAATTACAACAACTGTGTATATGATACTATCACGACGCTCTAAAAAGCTTGGAAATATTTAAAAAATGTGTATTGCTTGTTGAAATAGAGACTGACATCTGTCTATTACAGATACAAATCCTCTGGCTATAAAACAAAATCCAGACCAAATACTTACTTAGTCATGGGATGGGAAAATGGAATTTAAGCTTATCAATGGCTCATACAAAATTTTCCATATACCATATATACTCGAGTATAAGCCAAGTTTTTCAGCCCTTTTTTTAAGGCTAAAAAGGGCCCCCTCAGCTTATACTCCAGTCACTCTCCCCATGTGTCTCTCTAAGCCTCCCCGTGTCACTCTAACCTACCCGTGTCTCTCTACCCCCATGTCTCTTTCCCTCCCCCCTCCTCATCCTCAACCCCCCTCCTCATTCTAAACCCCCCTAATCATTCTAAACCCCCCTAAATACCTCCCCCTCTCCCTTTCCCCTCACTTACCTGCTTCTGCTCCGGCCTCCGCTCCTTCTTGACCCGGAACGCATGTGACATCACATGCGCGCCACGTCATTAGCATATACCGGGTGCCGGCACCCGGTATATGCTAATTATGTGCCGTCAGATGCGCGCCGGGTCAAGAAGGAGCGGAGGCCGGAGCAGAAGCAGGTAAGTGAGGGGACAGGGAGAGGGGAAGGTATTTAGGGGGGTTTAGAATGAGGAGGGGGGTTAGAATTAAGAGGGAGATTGAGGAGGGAGGTTGAGAAGGGTGGTTTAGAATGAGGAGGGAGGTTGAGGGAGGGGGTTGAGGAGTGAGGTTGAGGAGGGGGTTGAGGATGGGGGGCTTGAGGAGGGGGTTGAGGATGAGGGGGTTGATGAGGGAGGTTGAGGAGGGAGGATGAGGAGGGAGGTTGAGGATGAGGACTGAGGTTGAGGAGGCAGGTTGAGAATGAGGAGGGGGGTTGAGGACGGTGATAAGGGAGGGGGGAAGAGACACAGGGAAGGGAGAGGGGGGGAAAGATACAGGGAAGGGAGAGAAGAGACACGGGAGAGAGAGGGGGGACACAGAGGGCACAAGAGGGACACAGGGGGCAGCACATTTCCCACCCTCGGCTTATACTTGAGTCACTCATTTTACCCAGTATTTTGTGGTAAAATAGGTGCCTCGGCTTATACTCGGGTCGGCTTATACTTGAGTATATACGGTACATATAATTTACACAATGTATGTCCATATGGATAATAGTTCTGTTCAGCATTCATCTGTTCCAGCACCCCCAGCCTCCAAAAATCTCCAAAGCTACCGCCTCTTCATCGTTATTCTGCACAAAACATAAGCTCACCACCTACTTAAATTGTCAAAAAACATATGCTATGACAATTTTATCATTGATATATTATAAAATATGTTCATTATAATCCATTTATAAGAGGGGGAGAGGTAGCCTAAAACCAAATGTAATAATGATTTATCTCATATATTTTGCTTGTCACTATAATATTTTAAAATTAGATATCACTAGTTACATTATTTCAGTCCATGTAATGAATATTGTAGTTGAGAATAATATCTCTCAATGTTCATCTAATGACATTGATTAAAGTATATTCCAACTTACATATTCAACAATTGTTACCATGCAAGAGGAAAACAACATGTTTATGAAATATGACTTTAAACCATATTAAATTATATCTACATATTATGTTTATATAATTTAAGAATGTAATGAGCAAAATTAAAAAATGTGCTGCATTGCAGAAAATATGATGTATTATAAACTTGCCCATGAAAAAATGATGTTCAATAAAATTTGAAGCCATGGCAATGCTGTTTGGCTCACAATGTTAAGCTTTTTATACTCTAAGGCCCTTCGGCGCTCATTGCGAGCCTCTCCTCGCGTGTCCTTTGGCTCGTCTCTATATTTTTTTAAATACTAATTAATGAATTAATTGAATAATAAATTAATATAGTTTACCTTTTGTAATTAATATATGTAACAATCAATAGGCTGAAGAGGTAACAATCTCTTTATATTGTCCTGCAGCATATAATGTCCAGTGGGACTGTCGCTGCCCTGAGGAGATAGTTTTATGAATGTCCCAACTGTGCATTAGAAATCGGCTGCGTGCGCAAGGGCAAACCATTGGTTTATTTGTGTAAAGCGCTACTGTGGCAAGTTAGGATTGTAAAATAGTGTTGATTGTCTATGTGTTACGCGGTTAGCAATCCTTTCCCATCCTTTGTAATAGTGTATTTTGTACCTCGTAGGTACCTGTGTGAAAGCAGTACGAGGTTGGCGTTGTTTTGCACGGTCCAGGATCGTGTAGTCTCGTTTTCATTTTTTTGGGCCACCATTTTTTTTGTCGCTTAGCCGATTTTCGATTGACGAAACTTGGGAAAATAGATTTAAATTTGCTTTCCACCTCACTCCCAGACATCCTGGCTGTTCCCCCGTGCTGTGTGTGATGTTTTTATATTCTTTTTTTTGTATTTCTTGTGTGTTTCGTGTTTTGTGCTTTGCGCGGTTCGGCCGTTAACGTATTTTTACTATCTCGTACTTTTTCTAAGTGCATGTCCCTGCCCAGTTGCTTCAGAGTGCAGTACAATGACTGTAGATCTGAGAAATCTGGGTGAGAAATAAGTTTCTTAACTTATTTTTATACTTGCAAATGGGTTTATGAATATATTTATATATAAATATATATATATATATATATATATATATATATATATACATATATATAAATAAATTATGGGTCAAAGCTTTCATGGTAAAGACATACTGCATACTCCAAATCTGGTAATGTTTAATATATATATCCCCTGTACATATAACCTGGAGGGGATTTGTCCCCCCCCCCCCCCCCAGTTCCTACGCCCCTGAACAGTGGCCTCAATACTCCACCTTCTATACTTAATGACCCTAGTATTTAAAAATAAAACTGCATAAAGAATAGTATATACCCAACTACATCCCTGTTTCGACCAATATTATTCATATCTGTAATTTGCTCTCAAGTCCTTTTTTAGTTGGATTGTTTAACACAACATTGCAATCAAAGTCTGACATTAACAATCATTTGCAATACTTAAGGTTAGTGGAAGGATCTGTAAGAATAAAAGTATTCTGGACTTTTAATGGAAAACACCTATCCTAATCCAAAGACACAGACTGAAGGAGAGTGGCCAAACTTTGAGCTTTTGGGCGAGAGTTTGCAGATTTTTGACCCTATTCACTAAAATGAGATGTGTTTGGAGAACATTTAATGCCCTTATATTATTATATGGGCTATATTCACTAGAGTACAATATATCCAATACTTCTCAACTTAATGAGTATTGCCACTGTTCATCCTTCAAAGTATCAAAATATATAATATTCAGTTAATTCATTCTTGAAATATAAATTTATAAACACACTAAACAAAATGAAATATATCAATATATGTTGAATTAACATTAATATATGGTCAATAAAATTGCTGTTTCATGCAATCTGGCTATAAACAATTTCCCGTTCTCATTTGATATTAAGACAAGTTAAGTATGAGTCTTGGAGGAGGTCACATCTATTAAAACACAGTATTCATTTTGATCCTGTCCCAAGCACACCATATAAACCAGGATTTCTCTCCATCTGAACCATCTGAAAATGATTTATCTCTATTTAAGACTTAACATTAATCTTGAATTAACAAATTAAATGTATCAATGTTTTTAACTCCAGGAAAACTTATGTAAATAAAAGTTATGACACACTCCAGAGATATTTAATTCAGTCTTAACCTCAGTCTTCACATTTCACAAAAAGTGGATTATTGCCATATTGGCCCCAGAAACAAAAGGATTCTTGTGTTAATAAGTCATCCTTCTGCACTTAAATCATTTATTTACAATGCCAACTGATCTTTTAAGTTAGTAAAGAATTTATACAGATAGGCCACTCACATGCCTAAAAATAAACCGCTGTGGTAAAATATGTTAAAGCACTTCAAAAGCATAAGTTGCATACATCAAAACTGAATCACTAACCATATCTCATTTTTTTTAAATATCTCTCTGCCGCCTCCTCCCCTCCGCCCCCGGCCACTCAGGTGCTCAGAGTGGGTCACTTTGTGATTTGCATGACCAGCAAACTATGACTCTCCATGTTGCATCTTCCAATGCACACAGCAAGCCGCTTCCAAATGGTCCACACAGGCATGTAGTTTCTAGTACAGAAGCTAGCACCACTTGACCATGTGAACTAACAGGAAACCACTGGTCGTGCAGTCTGTATTAAAATATGTAATCTGGATATATACAGTTTGCTGATCACCCACCTCACACAGTCCGAGAGATGGGATGAAATAGAGAAGCCAACATGGCATTAAAATAAAAAAAATTAGTGATTCATATTTATGATTGGATTAAAATGTTAGGGTTAGGATGCTTCCCCATTATAGACATTTTTTACATATAAGATAAGTTTTTATTTTTTTATTTTTTAGGAAGAGGCACTTACTCCAGACATCATAGAAACATCATAATTGTGAGGAGTGTGGAGGTGGTGCACTGACAGTGCTTCACTTAATAAAATATACAAGGTTGCTGCCATACTCTCCAATATGATAAGGAGCATATTCATCAAATGTTTATCCAATAAACATCTGCAAGTCTATAAGCAATCTATGAATAATTTTACCTAGAGAAGCACGGTCCCCCTTCCAAATATTCTTCCATTCCTTTATATCTTGGAGTCCAAAATCAAATCGACCTCTTTTGGATTATTTCAAAGTTCTTCCAGATATTAGTGGCTCCCTACCCCATGGCATCTCTTTGAGTAAGGATATGTAGATAATGAAAACCATAGTTAGTTAGAATTGGGCCAGTGTATATCTTTTGGTCATATGAAATCTAGATCCTAGACTGTATCTACTGCACCAAAGTTTTCAAATTATAACCCTGGGGGGAAATGTCAGTTTCTTTAGCAAAAGACATCTATGAGAGAGAAAATGGCAGATCTCCTGTGTATTTGCCAACTGGTACCAGTCAGGAGAATATAGCTGGGCTATATTATTACATTTGCTGGGGGTGGTTTTACTTTAGCAATGACATTTTATTACAAATAAATTATTTATATAGCCAACTCTAACTTAATAGTATCATTAAACATTATAAGTGCTAGTTCTTAAAAATAAAGTACTGTGACTACAATGTCCCTTATTAAATTATAAGTGTATTGTATTTTACATTATATTAGTAGATTGTGGGTAGACTCAATATTGAGCTAGTCAAATAAAAGACAATAATGCAAATTAGAGTGACAAAACTTAAAACATCAAAGCATTTCCCAAATGATTTATTCAGGGTATATGTGACTCCTACTTTTCCTTTGCTATGACTGCATCCAGGTCATGCCACAAACATATCCATATAGAAGCATAAGTATTTGCACGTATTCAATATGTCCAAAAGTGGCATGTACAGTAACAGACATATGTAAATACAGTACATATATAAGCATACTGGCCCCTGTAAATGTGTTGTCCTAGGCATGGGCATTAGGAGTTTAGTCAAAAATGCACCACTGTGTTCCCATCAATAATTCCTATATTTTGCAATGTATTGATTTACATTCTAGCAATTAATGGGTTAGTTTTCTATTAATGCAGAATTTTGCATTTACATTGCTTTTAATTGCTTGACAAAACATTTATGGCCGAATTGTTCCCAGTGTCCATTTCATTTAAATGTTGTTTTCTTACTAGGCTATTAGCCAATGTGCTGCTTGTGCATTGACGGAAATGAATTTGGATTTTCAGTGGTGCACAAGGCATAAAATGCCCCAACACCGTGATTTACCACTTGAAGAAATAATGTTGTTGTTGGTTTGGGTTTAATTAGTCATTTCTCATTAAAACAGGCTTTTTCCACATAGTTTCATTTGGACAAGCAACAAACTGCTCCGGTAACACAGTTTAATAAGGAATTAAAGGTATGACTAAGGGCTTTGCTGCATAATTGCAATATAAATTGTCAAGTCCCAACAGGGCCACTGATGCATTGAAGCGTGGCTGTACACTTAAAGGACAAAGAAAAAGACATTTTAGGAAATAAAGGAGTTAGAGGATGTATTATGAGTTTCACTAGAGACTCGAGCATTTTAAGAATCAGACAATGGCCAAATCTACATTATTTGCAGCCTCCCAAATATCCCTATTTACAGCCGTACTATCCTGCCAGACACATTATCTGAAGACACCTACATTATTGAACTCCTTCTGGATCACTACCTTGTCTTGGTGAAGGGGCTTGTGCACCTCAATGAAGCTGTGAGCTATACCATGTAGGGTCACCCAAGATGGGTAGGTCATAGTAGAGAAGTCAGACGAATCACAGTCCACTGGAGAAAGAACTAGCAACTCACTCCAGTAACTTTGCTAAGCTAACATTATGGACAAGCACAACCAGAGACATAACAATATGGCACTGGAAGATGAGCGTCTCAGGTCAGAAGGTGCCTACCACATTACTGAGGAAGAGTAGATGGCAAGCACCAGATCCTAATGAAGCGGTTGGGCCAAAGCCGAGAGGACACCCAGCTGCGGATGTGTCTGGAGGGGAAGGAAAGTCTGATGCGGCAAAGACGAATTCAGAATAGGAACCTGGAACCTAGAACTATGAACCAAAGCAAACTAGATGTGGCCAGGCATGAGATGACAAGATTAAACATTTATATCCTGGGAATTAGTGAACTCAAATGGACTGGAAGGGGATATTTCACATGAGATAACCACAACTACTGTGGTCAAGCATCCTACAGAAGATGCCTTACTGATAATAAGGCTGCACGATGGAATGCCAGCTGAGCTATTAAGGATGCTGTGAAAGTGTTGCTTGCCGCTTGTAGTAAAGAACTAAGAAAGTGTGTGAGTAGTTAAGACCTTTCTTGGTCTGCTTTCAGAATCCTTCACAGTTGGAACTTAGTGAATCCAGACCAGTGTCAGAGCTAGTGCATAGAGGGCCCCAGTGCAAAAATAACCCGCCGCCACAGGGGACCAAAGAAACCCCAGAGTGGCACAAGGGACCCACGGAAGCCACAGAGGTCCCACAGGGCCACATGGGATCTGTGGGGGCCACAGAAGGGGCCCCAAAGGGCAAACTGGAGGCCACGCTAGAGACAGGGGACCCACTGGAGGTCTGCGGGAGGTGAGGGGCCTTGGTGCATTGCACCGTCTGCACAGGCGGTAGCTCTGCCTCTGTCCAGACCTATATGTCAGTATTTACTGAGAACTAGAGAATATAATCAGTACTAACTGTATTGATTCAGGTGTCATGACTTAATTAACAATTAAACATAACCTTTCCATACTGAGCATTGCACAATAACAAACAAATAAAGGACGTATAAATGTGACACTGACCAATTACACATAATGTAAGTTTCCAATAAGTCAAATATTCTCAGCAGATGTACAAACGCACATTGGAGTAAATTATATTAAAAACACAAGCTTGGTACAACAACTTCTCATGTTGAAGGAGCTTGTGTGCTTCAATGAAGCTGTGGATTATCCAATGTAGGGTCACACAAGATGGGCAGGCAAAGACCAATTCAGAATAAGAACCTGGAATGTTAGAACTATGAACCAAAGCAAACTAGATGTGGCCAGACATGAGATGACAAGATTAAACATTGATATCCTGGGAATTAGTGAACTCAAATGGACTGGAATGGGATATTTCACATGAGATAACCACAACTACTGTGGTCAAGCATCCTACAGAAGATGCCTTACTGATAATAAGGCTGCACGGTGGAATGCCAGCTGAGCTATTAAGGATGCTGTGAAAGTGTTGCTTGCCTTATGCCAACAAATTGAAAAACTCAACAGTGGCCAATAGACTGGAAAAGGTCAGTCAATACCCAATGCCAAAAAAGGCAGTGCCAAAGAATAGTCCAATTATTGAACAATTGCACTCATTCCACATGCCAGTAAGGTAATGCTTAAGATGGGGTTCTGCAAAGAAAGAGGCACAAGAGATCAAATTGCCAATGTCCAATGGATAGAGAAAGCAAGAGAGTTATAAAAAAAATATTTACTTCTGCTTCAAAGAATATTCTAAAGCCTTTGACTGTGTGGATCACAACAAAATGTGACAAGTTCTTAAAGAGATGGGAGTAGCAGATCATCTCATCCGCCTCCTGAGCAATCTGTATGTGGACCAAGAAACCCTTGTTAGAACCAAATGCGGAACAACAGAATGGTTCAATGGTTGTCACCCTATTTATTCAACTTATAAGTAGAGTGCATCATGCATAGGGCTGGAGTGGATGAATCCAAAGACGGAATCAATATCAATGGGAGAAATATCAACTACCTCAGATATGTGGATGATACTACTCTGTTGGCTGAAAGTGAGAAGGAACTAAAGGACCTATTGATTAGGGTAAAAGAAGAAAGTGCAAAAGCTGTCCTGCTGCTCAACGTTAAAAAGACAAACCACAATCTCAGTTCCTGGAAAACAGATGGGAAAGAAGTGGAGGCAGTGACAGATTTTATTTTTCTGGGATACAAGATCTCTTCAGATGGTGACTGTAGTCATGAAATTAAAAGATTTGTGGCAAGCTTGGACAATATAGTGAAATGTAAATAAATTACACTATCAGCAATGGTCTGCAAAGTTAGAGCTATGGTATTCCCAGTAGTAACATACAGATGTGGGAGCTGGACCATAAAAAAGGCTGAGCACCGTATAATTGACATCTTTCAATTGTGGTGTTGGCGAAAATTGCTTAGAGTCCCTTGGACTGCAATAAGATCCAATCGATCCATACTTCAGGAAATCAAGACAAACTATTTGGTTGAAGGTTCGATCATCAGGCTGAAGCTCAAATATTTTAGTCATATCATAAAAAGACAGGATTCCCTTGACTCTGATGCTAAGAAAGATTGAAGGCACATGAAGAAGGGAGAGGCAGAGATGGATAGATGAGGTCACTGAAGGAATGAACAGGAGTTTGAGGGAGCTCAGAGGGGCATTGGCTGACAGATGTGCCTGGCTTGCTGCAGTCCATAAGGTCATGGAGAGTCCGACACAACTGAACAACTAAACAACAGCAACAAAGTAAAATGGCAAAACATTGTAGATAATGAATTGTTAAAACAAAGTATCACTAATTAGCGCACAGTGTCAGATATATAAGTGTATATCGTCCCAGCAGAGCCCAATATACAGTGAAGACGCCTCCTTTGTTTTAGTGGAGTCATTTTGATCCTGATTCCTATGACTGATAGCTCTGCAGGCGAGAGGCTTTATGGGTTAGTTACAAGGTTAGCATCTTCTCTGCTCAGTTTGTTGCTCAGTGAATTTGCTGAATATGTTGTGTTTGGAAGATATTTATATCACTGGCATCTGAAACCACAGCATAATGAGCCGAGGACAGCTTGTTAAATCTTTTAAAACTCTGCAGTATGGAGGAAAACTAAAATAAGTAGCAGAATTATATTTGCAGTGTAGGAGGTATTTAGAGAAATGTGTATGGATCTCCGCATTAAGCTCTGGGATCGATTTTATCCTATTTTTAAATATTAAAGCAATGTATTTACACTACAGCAAATATATAGATATAGATGTCACCTCAAAACCAAGTCATTTTTCACTTCCTAAAATACCTACAAAAAAATTAGCTATACATTGCACAAATAAATAATTGTAGTGATATTAATAGCTGTTTTTGCTATAATATTATGCAAATGTGCTGCTTATTAATACTATTTAGCTACTTTGATGTTCTAATTGGTAACTCACCAGAACAACTTAGTGTACCCCCAGTGTTAATATGCAATTAGATCACTTGCCTCATCCCTTTCAAGTGGCAAACAAGCATATTGAGACACTCATAAGCAAACTAATGATGCACAAATAGTGATGAATCTCTCAAGAACATAGAAAAAAACAGCTAGTACAATGTTTAGCCAGCTTTTAATGACCTTTAAGAAGAAACACTTGATATTTGTACCTCTCAGTTTCATACCATATTTAAGTAGTGTGCATTTTCTGGTAATTTGTATTATAATACAAGTTGAATATATAGGTATCATGTTATCAATGAAATGTATTGTTTGCAGAGCATGAGCATTCCCGAGTATCATTCGCCGCTTGTAGTAAAGAACTAAGAAAGTGTGTAAATATTTAAGACCTTTCTCGGTCTGTTTTCAGAATCCTTCACAGTTGGAACTTAGTGAATCCAGAACCAGTGTCAGAGCTAGTGCATAGGGGGCCCCAGTGCAAAAAGAACCCCCCGCCACAGGGGACCAATAAAAACCCCAGGGGGGACCCAAGGGACCCACGGAAGCCACAGAGGTCCCACAGGGCCACATGGGATCTGTGAGGGCCACAGAAGGGGCCCCGAAGGGCAAACCAGGGGACACGCTGGACACAGGGGACCCACTGGAGGTCTGCGGGAGGTGAGGGGCCTTGGTGCCTTGCACCTATATGTCAGTATTTACTGAGAACTAGAGAACATAATCAGTACTAACTGTATTGATTCAGGTGTCATGACTTAATTAACAATTAAACATGACCTTTCCATACTGAGCATTGCACAATAACAAACAAATAAAGGACGTATAAATGTGACACTGACCAATTACACATAATGTAAGTTTCCAATAAGTCAAATATTCTCAGCAGATGTACAAACGCACATTGAAGCAAATTATATTAAAAACACAAGCTTGGTACAACAACTTCTCACGTTGAAGGAGCTTGTGTGCCTAATTGAAGCTGTGGATTATCCAATGTAGGGTCACACAAGATGGGCAGGTCATAAAAGAGAGGTCAGACAAATTGCAGTCCACTGGAGAAAGAACTGGAAAGCCACTCCATTATGTTTGCCAAGAAAACCTTATGGATCAGCACAACCAGAAAAACAGACAGATGTACCTGGCGTGCTGCATCCATATGGTCACCAAGAGTTGGACACGACAGAAGGACTGAACAACAATAACAATATATTACAATAATATGGAAAAGATGTGACCAGAACAGTCCCTTAATTGAGATTCTAAGTCTAAATGAGAATTATCCGGGAGAGAAAACATTCCGGCCTGGATTCCTTGCTGGGGAAAAATATGTTGATTGCATATATTTATTAAAAACATGTTTTTGTTGGTCTTAAAACTTTGCTTCATCTATTTTTAGATGAATTTGTTAATTCCTTGGAGAGAAAAACTGAATTACAGAGTCTCTTTAAGCATGCATAAAAAGTTATTGAAAAATACATCTCTCTACTGATGAGCTATCATTGCATTTCTGTCAAGATCAAGTGAAATAAATCAAAGTGGTTTCCATCTCCCAAAGACATCTGAAGGTAAATGTATCGCAACATTTACAGTTCACCTTTTAAACTGCACACTCGATTTGGCAAATCTAAGCATTAAATGAATTATCTATTTTCAGAAATCTATGTCTAATCTACTTTAGAACAAAACAAATGGCACTATCTGTTTCAACACAATTGGTTTCTGTCATTTGTGCATTGGGAGCTGCCTCGTCTAATGAAATGCACATGTATAATAAGACAGGATTGCTTCAAAGCAAACTTTCAGCATTTTACTAAATAGACGCAATTAATTTTGGTTTCCATTTAATGAAAATGTCTTACTGTAAGTGGAATCGAAAATTTACATATATCTATATACTATCTCGTTAAAAGTCCCTGTGAGGAATAAAATATCAATACCATAAATTTCCTAAATTAACAGTGAGTGTCTGTACTATTATTTTTATTCTAGGCTGGGAAAAAACTCTGTTCATCTGCCTGTCTCCCTTTATAGAAACATAATTGGGGATATCTGATGGCAGATAAGAACCAAAATCCAAGTTGAGTGCACAGTCGATATACGTAAAAAAAGCTTGGCTTAATTATTGTGCAGGATCACTTTATGCTTACCATAGGCATGCTTGAATTTCTTTACTGTGCTTGTTTCTACTAATAAGGGGAATGGAGGGGCTAAGTTATGAATTAAATATAACAAAATAAATAAATCTTTGGTGCTTAACAACCTCTAAAATCGTGATAATAAAAAAAAAATGTAATAGTTAGTCTGTAGGAGAGGAATTATAACAAAGTCCTTTACAAGGCTACATCAAAATATATATATATATATATATATATATATATATATATATATATATAGTACACTCAATATTCAAACCATGTATTGGGTATATAAAGTCCTCATATGTCTAGACTAGAAATCATATGACTTAGAAATAAGAGTGTAACTATAATAAAAGAAAAAATAGAAATTCACTCTATATACATAAATACATATAATGCATAGAGCACCTTTGTCAGTAATAGACAGTAATACCTCATATATACTGAGCTGTCTAGTAATACATGCATCAGCCCATATATGGAATCATAAAGGATTAATAGTCTCCCACTCATGAGGCTTACCTTCAAAAGAATTTGGAAATGCATACAAAAGTAGGTGCCCATCCATCTGCCAATAGACAAAATAATTAAAAAGCCGCCGACCGGTTTCGGTAGCCTTTTGCTATCTTTATCAAGGCATTATCAATAGTAATATTTGCGGGTTTGAAAGATCAAAGGCGGAGATGGGATGTAGTTATGATTTTGACAACCTCAGGGATTTTCAGCCTGAAACCCCCAAATAGATTGAGGTTAGCTAGAAGAGGCCAAATACAAATCAGTCACTTTTGCTGGCTACATTACGGGCTTCAGTAATTTGACAGTAATTTGACAATTTAATAGGGCCCTTTGTAACTATGTCACTTCCACCCAAGACTATTCCACTTAGCTACTACTTCAATTCATGAGCTTTTATTCATTTACCACTCTGTCTCCCCTTCATATGTCCAGTGGAAGTGCTATGGACAAATGCAATTTTTAGCATTATTATGTAAATAGAATGGGCGGAATAGATTGTATCTGTTGTCAAATATATGCAATGATAGATAGATAGATAGATAGATAGATAGATAGATAGACCTTAAAATCAATGATTGTTGTCAATAAATAAAAATAAAGCAGTGTAGCACCATATTATTATTATTATTATTATTTGTAATATTTCTTATTTATATAGCACCAACATTTTCCATAGGTATTTGAAGAACCAGTATTGATGATAAAGGATGTTTAGGAAAAAATAACTAAAATCATTAATTTATTAACTATTAAATGCAATTCTTTACTGGGTGGCAATTAAAAAAAATAAAATAAAAGATCTTTATTATTACCCTCTAAAACTTTTTTTCCAGTATGAAGTCAAATTATTCAAAAAGCATATTGTAAATATGGAATTTCAGATGCATTTTATGCAAAATAAATATTTCCATCCCATAATTAATGTGAATACAATATACTAATCTGCTACAACACACACTAGAGAAATGTTTAAATGTTTTATTATGAAGCTGCCCCCTAAGGAAGTACAAAAATAATTCTGTTTCCTCTCCCTGAGAAAATCCTATCTGGTTGAAATGCGTTGGATTTAAAATTATCTTTATGTGTTTGAACCTATTAAACAACTGAGCCTTGTGTGAAATACAGATCTTATTTTATTTATTACATTAGCAGGTCTTGTTTTGCTCTCCTCCTTCTCCATTTTTTGTCTCTATTACAGATAGGAGCAAAATCCCTGGAAGTGATATACAGGGAGTGCAGAATTATTAGGCAAGTTGTATTTTTGAGGATTAATTTTATTATTGAACAACAACCATGTTCTCAATGAACCCCAAAAACTCATTAATATCAAAGCTAAATATTTTTGGAAGTAGTTTTTAGTTTCTTTTTCGTTTTAGCTATTTTAGGGGGATATCTGTGTGTGCAGGTGACTATTACTATGCATAATTATTAGGCAACTTAACAAAAAACAAATATATACCCATTTCAATTATTTATTTTTACCAGTGAAACCAATATAACATCTCAACATTCACAAATATACATTTCTGACATTCAAAAACAAAACAAAAACAAATCAATGACCAATATAGCCACCTTTCTTTGCAAGGACACTCAAAAGCCTGCCATCCATGGATTCTGTCAGTGTTTTGATCTGTTCACCATCAACATTGCATGCAGCAGCAACCACAGCCTCCCAGACACTGTTCAGAGAGGTGTACTGTTCTCCCTCCTTGATGATGGACCACAGGTTCTCAATGGGGTTCAGATCAGGTGAACAAGGAGGCCATGTCATTAGATTTTCTTCTTTTATACCCTTTCTTGCCAGCCACGCTGTGGAGTACTTGGACGCTTGTGATGGAGCATTGTCCTGCATGAAAATCATGTTTTTCTTGAAGGATGCAGACTTCTTCCTGTACCACTGCTTGAAGAAGGTGTCTTCCAGGAACTGGCAGTAGGACTGGGAGTTGAGCTTGACTCCATCCTCAACCCGAAAAGGCCCCACAAGCTCATCTTTGATGATACCAGCCCAAACCAGTACTCCACCTCCACCTTGCTGGCGTCTGAGCCGGACTGGAGCTCTCTGCCCTTTACCAAGCCAGCCACGGGCCCATCGATCTGGCCCATCAAGATTCACTCTCATTTCATCAGTCCATAAAACCTTAGAAAAATCAGTCTTGAGATATTTCTTGGCCCAGTCTTGACGTTTTCAGCTTGTGTGTCTTGTTCAGTGGTGGTCGTCTTTCAGCCTTTCTTACCTTGGCCATGTCTCTGAGTATTGCACACCTTGTGCTTTTGGGCACTCCAGTGATGTTGCAGCTCTGAAATATGGCCAAACTGGTGGCAAGTGGCATTGTGGCAGCTGCACGCTTGACTTTTCTCAGTTCATGGGCAGTTATTTTGCGCCTTGGTTTTTCCACACGCTTCTTGCGACCCTGTTGACTATTTTGAATGAAACGCTTGATTGTTCGATTATCACGCTTCAGAAGCTTTGCAATTTTAAGAGTGCTGCATCCCTCTGCAAGATATCTCACTATTTTTGACTTTTCTGAGCCTGTCAAGTCCTTCTTTTGACCCATTTTGCCAAAGGAAAGGAAGTTGCCTAATAATTATGCACACCTGATATAGGGTGTTGATGTCCTTAGACCACACCCCTTCTCATTACAGAGATGCACATCACCTAATATGCTTAATTGGTAGTAGGCTTTCGAGCCTATATAGCTTGGAGTAAGACAACATGCATAAAGAGGATGATGTGGTCAAAATACTCATTTGCCTAATAATTCTGCACTCCCTGTATTTGTGTACCAGATGAAGAAGACTTTGCCTGGGCCTTTCACTAATGGGCGCCATTTTGTAGATAAGTTCACAATCTTATTGCACATTGCACTTAAATTTTTATTGTTAGAAAGTCATTGTTAGAAAGTCATGTAGGTTTTGCACTTGTAGTTGAAAAAATCTATTTTATTTATGTTCCTCTGCCTCTGTTTTCTTTTGGAGATATACATTTAAATTTTCAGCCAGACACGACCCTTATCCTGGGATGCTTTTCTCTTATTGGCTTTAAACTGGCAGTTGGGTGAGGGCATCATATATCAACTGAAGCCATGTAGAGTAGGCAGCATGTACTTAGTGCGTGCACACTGGGCGGCTTCACAGCAATTTAAAAAGAAAAATACAATTGTAATATTTTATATGCTTCTTATGAATGGGGATTAAGTTATTTGTCCGAACATGTCCCTTTAGTTGTAGTTTTGTTTTATAGTTGAGAGGTTGTTTATTTTAGAAAGTAAAGAATAGAGTCTTTTAGTTTATGAACTGTTACATGCGACCAGTCATTGACTTAGCGGCTTCTTTGAGTTGCTGTTTCAACAATGGTGTGTCCTTCAAACTAACAAGATTTTGATTACTGTTGTGGAAAGCACTGGCACTTTCAGTTGCAGCCATTGGCAGAGCTTCCACCAGCAGGCAGTGCAAAGCACGGTGGCCCTCCCCCCAAGGCTGTATAATGTTTTTTGAATTGATTTTATATTTCTCTCCCACAGTGGCCTATGTCCACTCAACCCCCACTGGGCCCCCTCTTCCTTACCAGACCCCCCTTCTTGTGGTCTTGTTAGGGTGATCTACAGAAGTTTATTTAAGATTTTTTTTTTCTCTGTCTCCGCTACTGGCTCATCTTCTTTATCAAGGCATTATCAATAGTAACATTTGTGGGTTTGAAAGATCAAAGGCGGAGAAATTACGGAGTTACGATTTTGACAACGACAGGAATTTTCAGCCTGTAACCCCCAAATAGATTGAGGTTAGCTAGAAGAGGCCAAATACAAATCAGTAACTTTTGATGGCTACATTACGGGCTTCAGTAATTTGACAGTAATTTGACATCTTAATAGGGCCCTTTGTAACTATGTAACTTCCACTCAAGACTATTCCACTTAGCTACTACTTCAATTCATGAACTTTTATTCATTTACCACTCTGTCTCCCCTTATGACATCCAGTGGAAGTGCTATGGACAAATGCAATAAATAGAATGAGCGGAATAGATTGTATCTGTTGTCAAATATATGCAATTATAGATAGATAGATAGATAGATAGACCTTAAAATCAATGATTGTTGTCAATAAATAAAAATAAAGCAGTGTAGCACCATTTTATTATTATTATTATTATTATTATTAATATTATTATTAATATTTATATTATTTCTTATTTATATAGCACCAACATTTTCCATAGGTATTTAAAGAACCAGTATTGATGATAAAGGATGTTTAGGAAAAAATAACTAAAATCATTAATTTATTAACTATTAAATGCAATTCTTTACTGGGTGGCAATTAAAAAATAAAAAATAAAATATGTTTATTATTACCATCTAAAACCTATTTTCTAGTATGAAGTCAAATTATTCAAAAAGCATATTGTAAATATGGAATTTCAGATGCACTTTATGCAAAATAAATATTTCCATCCCATAATTAATGTGAATACAATATACTAATCTGCTACAACACATACTAGAGAAATGTTTAAATGTTTTATTATGAAGCTGCCCCCTAAGGAAGTACAAAAATAATTCTGTTTCCTCTGCCTGAGAAAGTCCTATCTGGTTGAAACGCGTTGGATTTAAAATTATCTTTATGTGGTTTCTCATTGAACCTATTAAACAACTGAGCCTTGTGTGAAATACAGATCTTATTTTATTTATTACATTAGCAGGTCTTGTTTTGCTCTCCTCCTTCTCCAGTTTTTGTCTCTAAAATCCCTGGAAGTGCAAAATCCTTGGAAGTGATATATTTGTGTACCAGATGAAGAAGACTTTGCCTGGGCCTTTCACTAATGGGCGCCATTTTGTAGATAAGTTCAAAATCTTATTGCACATTGCACTTAAATTTTTATTGTTAGAAAGTCATTGTTAGAAAGTCATGTAGGTTTTGCACTTGTAGTTGAAAAAATCTATTTTATTTATGTTCCTCTGCCTCTGTTCTCTTTTGGAGATATAGATTTAAATTTTCAGCCAGACACGACCCTTATCCTGGGATGCTTTTCTCTGATTGGCTTTAAACTGGCAGTTGGGAGAGGGCATCATATATCAAGTGAAGCCAGGTAGAGTAGGCAGCATGTACTTAGTGCGTCCACAGTGGGCGGCTTCACAGCAATTAAAAAAAAAAATACAATTGTAATATTTTATATGCTTCTCATGAATGGGGATTAAGTTATTTGTCCGAACATGTCCCTTTAGTTGTAGTTTTGTTTTACAGTTGAGAGGTTGTTTATTTAAAAAAAGTAAAGAATAGAGTATTGACTTAGTGGCTTCTATGAGTTGCTGTTTCAAGAATTGTGTGTCCTTCAAACTAACAAGATTTCGATTACTGTTGTGGAAAGCTCTGGCACTTTCAGTTGCAGCCATTGGCAGAGCTACCACTAGCAGGCAGTGCAATGCACGGTGGCCCTCCTTTGGGGGGCCCAAGGCTGTATAATTTTTTTTGTATAGATTTTTTATTTCTCCCCCACAGTGGCCCATGTCTACTCCACCCCCTGGGCACCCTCTTACTCACCAGACCCCCCTTCTTGTTAGGGTGATCTGTAGGAGTTCATTTAAGATTTTTTTTTCTCTGTCTCCCCTACTGGCTCATCTTCTTGGGTGTGCAGGGAATCCCGAACGACGTTACCCACAATTTAGTTTTTTGCACCAGGGCCCTCCATTGACCAGCTCCATCACTGGTTGTAGGAGTTGAAAACGTTTATGCATTCCAGTTCTCCCTCCCACCTAAGCAGGAAAATTGGTGGCATCCATTGCAGCGTAATTGCATATCATCACATATATAGTTGTGAGCGTACGAGTTGTTGCTAACGCTGCGGGCTCGCGTAGCGAGCTGCGGCCCTCGCTTCGCGAGGGCACTGCCCGAGGGTCTCAGTTGCTGGCATGGAGCGCCGTAGGCGCTCCATGCCAGCAACTGCGACCCTCGCAAACTTCACGTCGCAACCCAAACAGTACGACACACACATTACGACACTCGCAAACAACATACGACACACGTTCACACACATTACGGCCTCGCAACACTCGGACGCAACTCGCGAACATTACAAAATGTAAAATACAAAACATACACACAGCACATACATGAAAACATTACCTACACCAAGAGGGAGCACCCAGAACCTCAAAAATGCAACTTAAACCTCGATTTTACTCCAAATAAAAGAGTTTAGAGACTAAAAAAAAATCTAAGCGAGAGAAAAAATGGCCGCCGAACAAAACGAAAACGAGGCTACAGCACTCTAAACTCGCAAAACACCACAAGAAACTCGCAAAACACCACAAGAAACTCGCAAAACACCACAAGAAACTCGCAAAACGCCACAAACGACATACGGATATTCATACCACACAGTGCACACATTCAGCATGCTTACACAGCAGCTCCACACCACTAATGCTGCAGCAACATCAACACACATTGCCAGCTCTTCATCACAATGCTTCAAAATAGGTACAGTATATTCATTTAGTAATGTATTACATATTTATTATACACCAAACAGCATTAGCTACCTTACAATTTCATTGCCGTCATTTTTTGACGGGCAATTCGCTAGTAGATAATAGTTTACAGGCTGTATATTTATTTTCTAAGACATGTTACCCATTATCACGAGCAGTCAGACCTCCAAAAGACAATTTTATCAATATGGACTATAGGGATTCTTTAAATGTTTTCTGTACGCATGTTTACTATGGAAGGATTTGCATTGGGTAACACAATAAAAGCCTCTGCATTCGGTACACCTATTAGAGCCACACAATGTGAGATAACAAAGTGTCCGTTGTGCCGTAATATTAACCGGCTTCTTTTGTATGAAGTCTCTGAACTAAAATGATTTGCTTAATCCTATAAATACCATATTTAATTTCAGCTTCTGTTTGAGTTCTGAAATTGCGTTTTCCACTCCCTGTCCCGAGATAATTGGCAGTATCCCTGGAAGCAGTCTTAGCGAGAGACTTCAAGGGATATTCATGTCACCGTCCTGATATTCAGCATTCCCTCCCTCCGGTGGTATTAGTCTAAATCATTTCTGCACTAAAGAAATATTTGCCCTACCATTTGTAAAAATGCTCACATTAGCCTGTCTGAAATTTACTGGTATCTGTTTAGCAATGGTATAATTTGTATTATCAGCAAAATAAGCTATTTCTGCATGGCTACTTACCCTATTATTTTACATTTGTGTTTGTGAAATGATTTTATAATCTTTATCCCAGCCAGAAAAGCCAATTTGAAAATATTGCCGTAAGAATTCACGTGGATTTAATAAGGTTTTAACTCCTAATATTTTGCTGTTACTAAATACAGTGTATTAAAGGTACTAGAGTGAGAGCTTTGCTAAGTGTGGGCCTCACCAGTATCTCTGCACATTACTGTAGTGACACATTTCCTAAGATGTCTACAAGCTTTAGCTAAGTTAAAGTATGTCTTGTGAGGTCCATAGTGCCATAAATTGGTGTTGTTGTTAAGTCATTAAGTTGTGTTCAACTCTCTGGGACCCTATGGACCTCAGTATACCAGGCACTTCTGTCAGCCACTGCCCCCCTCAGCTTCCTCAAGCTCACGTTAATTTCTTCAATAACCGCATATATTCACCTCTGCCTCTCTCATGCCCCTTCTTTGTGTACCTTCAATTCTTCTCTAGGAAATCCCGTTTCATAATATGGACAACATATTTGATCTTCAGCCTCATGATTAAAACTTCCAGTGAACAGTTTGTCTTATTTTCTTTTCTAACGGACTCCAAGCAGTTTTCTCCAACACAACAATTCATAGGCGTCAATGCTACGGCACTCAGCCTTCATTATGGCCCATATCTCACATCTGTGTGTTACTACTGGGAATACCGTAGTTTTAACTATGCAGACCTTTGCTGTTAGTGATATATCTTTACTTTTTAATAGCTTATTCAGACTTGCCATAGCTTTCCTTCACAATAGCAAACATATTTTAATTTCATGTCTACAGTCACCATCTGAAGAGATCTCGGATAACAGGAAAATAAAATCTGTCACTGCCTCCACTTCCCCATCTGTTTGCTATAAGTTACAGAAGATCTAGGTATAGTTTTTTTTTTTTTGATGATGATGGAAACATAACGAATATCACTTTAAGATTTCTCATAAAACATAAGCTTTTTAAATCAAAATAACTTGATATGTAGTTTATATTGGATTTTGCTACTTAAAAGTTATGAAAGCTGAACTGCTACATTGACCCTGCACATCATAGAAATATGAATCTCATTAAAATCCTACCTGGTGAAATATACAATTCAAAAATATCATACTTAAATAGTAGTGAAGGGGTGAGCAGTTTACAAAACAGTTGAGAATATTGTCGATATGGGCTACTCTTTCATGAACGTATTTAAACTCCCATTGGCTTCCTGAGGTTCTTTCTTCTGGCTCAATCCTTATCCTCTACACGCACTTCTTTCTATGACTATACTCTCTATCCCTTTCTATGAGCCTT
Source organism: Discoglossus pictus (assembly GCA_027410445.1). Taxonomy (NCBI): domain Eukaryota; kingdom Metazoa; phylum Chordata; class Amphibia; order Anura; family Alytidae; genus Discoglossus; species Discoglossus pictus. Next base: position 118,897,039 of record CM050171.1, read on the forward strand.
TGACCATTTTTCACTCCTCGTTCTGTACAAATCAATTAGTAGAATAAGTGTTTGTCTAAAAACCTTGCATATTCAGGTGCATTTTAAGTTGATGAAGTCGTGTTACATAGCAAAAATACTGGATTGGGTTGCCAGGTCCTTCTCCAGTGGGCCACATCTCCTGGTCTCCCATCCAAGTACTGACCAGGCCCAACTCTGCATGGCTTCAGGTGGTGTGATCTCTTGGTTCCCTGACTGAAATCAAACCCAGGTCTCAGCGGTGAAAACAAGGAATCCTAACCACTGGACAACCAGGAAGCTGTAATTCCTAAAGTTTCTTCCAACACATTGTCTAAATCTTCATTCACAAGCATAAAAAGTGTTGTCTGCTTCTATTTTCTTGAGTATTGAGTCTATTTTCTTGAGTCTTATTTTCTTGAGTCTTATTAAATTGTGATTTGGCCAATTGAATATGGCTCTATATAAGCACAAAGCATATTGTTTTACAGAAGTTTTTAGTTAGTGAAGACCTTGCTTTTGGATAGAAGTTCACTAACTAAAAACTTCTGTAAATAAAATATGCTCTGTGCTTATATAGAGCCCTATTCAATTGGCCAAATCACAATTTAATAAAGCTGTAAATCTTCAGGTTACACTTGTACTGAATAGGGTTGCAGTAATTGAGGACATTAATATGTAATTGACATTGGTGAAAAGACTACCACATTTTAGATAATGCCAATCTTCCAGCTGTGTTAAAGGCATATCTAAGTTTCCTGGATTATGAATACATCTGATAGAGGAGAATCAGTAGTGTATGCAAGCAGTTTTTTTTTCATGAAAAATACCAAAGTAAACATTTACAAACTTAGCCTGATGTTTGCTAAAGCCCTCCAGTTTGCAAGCTGAGGCTTTTGTTGGTTGACCCCCCCCTGACAATCCCTGCTAAGATTAGCATAACATTTATAATTCATTTTGGCCAATCATGAGAAAGAATACGTTTGCTGATACGTTTGTATCATACTCAGGGGTTCTTGTATTGCAAAGCAGCCTGGGATGTGTAGTCTCTCTCCCTATATCCTTGTGCTCTCATTCAGTTGTGAACTCAGACCCCAACCAACCATTTGATTCCATCCAGCAGCAGTACTTCCTTTGAAAGGTCAAACTCAGTACTTGGGCACTCTCCTCAGTGTACTTGCATATGTAACCTTTCTGTGGGTGTGCAAAGCTGGATTTTACTTTCCTGCCTATAACTTTGTAAGTTCACTTAACTTATCTATATAACACATCTTTTTCTGAAAATGACTGCCTGTTTCTTACAAAACATTTGAAACCCAGGAAACATATTTATACCTTTAAACTATTCTGCTTCTTCTGTCCGTTTTTGCTTCAGACATGTTTCATTCATTTACATAACATGAGACGTGATCCTTCCTATCTAGAGGCCAAGTAATGGAATCTTGTGGTCTCAGTTAAAGGAACACCGTAGCTTGGAAAAACTGCATGTGATTTAAGAGACTAAAAAAATTGCAGTTACATATTCTATGGGAATAATAGCAATGTTTAAATACATTCTAAAGGGAATGGTAATCCTATTGCAGCTTGCTCTTCTATTTTGTTCTTTAAATGGCAACTTATAGTGGCAGCTTTTCAATGGAATCAAATCAAAATATTTCTAAATGCATGGTTGCCCCAAATTCTCTCAGATCTTGCTATTGGAAACAAAATGCAAAATGTCTGCTCTTATTAAGGAAAAAAATAATGAAATAGTTAAAAATCAAGGCAGTATTTGTTATTTTAAAATGTATACATTTGCACATAATGAAGCAGATTTTTTTATATGGCCATGATATTATGATTATGATTCCCTGGTGTTCCTTTAACATTTTCATTGGAGATAGGGTAGTGAGAAGGGACACTAGCCTTGTCTAAGTTCAGTCTAGGAAAGCATTTATGATCTTACTGAATATTGAGTTTGTCAGGCAGGGGGCACTGTGGACATAAAGGATAATGTCCATCTAAGGGAATAAAACACAACTCAGGAGAAGAACCATCATTCCAGAAGGGATCATCCCATTAGCTGATGTGCCATGATGTATCCTACAAGTACTCAGTCTTAATTCCCTGGAACATGTGTGATTGCTCTGTTTGGGTAACAGTCATATTTGTTCTGTTGTGTTACATTTATAAAATACTCACAACGCAAGTGGCTTGAGAGATAGAGCAGGGAGGAATATAAAAAAATATATAAAACAAGGACATTTTACTATTTCATATTTTTACTGAAAGACAGAATTTTTTGTAAAAATCAAGAATTCACAAAATATGCAGAAATGTCCAGAATATATTTTGCTTTTGTTAATGAGATAACAAAATAATGTGCAATGTAGATGTATTTATATATTTGTTAGGTATCATGGCAGTAAAAGACCATTTATTTAAATAAATAAATGAACCCCCATGGCACCTAACAGTAAGCTGTTACTATGGGAGTCCATAGGGGTCCCCATGGTGATCTAATCTACAATCAAGCTAGTGCTTATAGAACTCCATGGCATCTAAACTTAACCTCCTTCCATTAGGGTCCATATGGACCCACATGGCACCCAAACTACTACCATAGGGGTCCTTATAGACACCTGTGGAGTATATCCCTCATGGGCACCACAAGAATGCCCATAGTCCCTGACATTGTGTGTTTACGTCGCTCAGTGGACTGCAACACACCATGCTGATCCACTTGGTATTCATAGCAGAGATACTGGGTGGGTTGCCACAGCATACAGCTCCTGATATTCCAAGGTGGTCTACCATCCAAGTACTGACCAGGCACAACCCTGCATGGCTTCAGGGTGGTGTGACCTCTTGGTTCCCTGACTGGAATCGAACCCAGGTTACAGTGGTGAAAGCACCGAATCCTAACCACTGGACCACCAGGGAACCCGCCACTAACATTACCCCTCAATTAAATAAATTACAGAAAAACTAAATACATAAAATGAAATATATAATATGGAAAAGAATGCATGGATTGAAATCTGTGCATCCCTATTGTCTAGCTTTTAGCCAACCAGAGGGCTCTATTTTCCCCTATTCTGATTGATGAAAATGACTGCCAATCAGAATAAGACTTAATAGAAATGTGGACCTTCTGTGAATGGCTATTGAAAGAGAGGAGATTAGTTTACTTTGATTAGAGGCAAAACTTTTTATGTCTCTACAGCATTGCGTATTTCAAACCCTATAGAGCAGGGTTTTTACTTTATATTTAAATAAATAATAAAACTAATACCCACCCATTAATATACAACATACACTTCTAAATATAACATCTAGCAGTGTATATTGTGTATTAATGGATGAATATTGGTGACATTATTGTATTTAAATATAAAATATACAGCAGGGTTGAAACAGCATTGCGGGAAGTAAAAAGCAAGGTTAGCAGTGGAGTAAGAACGAGGGGTGATGAGGGGGACAAAATATCAAAATTACCAGCGCATGATTAAGTTTAATTTTAAAAGCTTTGACTAATAATTTATGTTATATATTTATATATATATATATATATATATATATATATATATATATATATAATATAATTTGTTTCATATGGTTATGGATTGTAAGAGCGTAGCCTTTGTGGGCACATATGCATGTCCCAGCCAAGGTTCTTAGAATGCAGTGTAATAACTGTATTTCTCAGAATTCTGGGCATCAAACATGTTTTTTTTAACTTGTTTTAGACATTCAAATGTGAACACAAATGTACTATTTGTTTACTGTGCTACTGTACGGTGGAGGCTTCTATCACTCTTTTGCCCCCCAAAGTAAATGATTGTTTTGGTTAACTACCTACTCACAAAATATCCACTACACAAGCTAAGGATCCGGCCTCAAGCTGATGAGAGGCAGTAACCTTAAAACAGCTGTACGTGGGTGCGATTCCTATCTTGTGTATAATCCAACCGTAGCTTTTCTCAAAGCTGTTTGATACAGCGGGCATATACTTAAGGGGAGCCATGTTTCATATGGTTATGGGTTGTAAGAGCGTAGCCATTGTGTGGAAATTTGCATATCCCTGCCAAGGTTCCCAGATTGCAGTGTAATAACTGTATTTCTTGGAATTCTGGTTATGAACCAGGTCTTTTAACTTGTTTTAGACATTCAAATGTGAACACAAATGTACTATCTATTTACTATATATATATATATATATATATATATATATATATATATATATATATATATATATATATATATATATATAAATAATCTAAAAATTATTAATCTATAGATATTCAGTATAGTGAGGTTAATGGCCCTCTGACTCTTCGTTCCACTGAAGAGCTTTTAATAAATTGCACAACGAGCTAAGAAACTGAATTGCGGGTCAACGAGCCTGATATCCCTTAGTAAATTCCACCATTGCTACAAAGCTGTAAATGTGATAAATAGGCATAAATGTAAGCCTTAGGGCAAACAAAGGAGTTAAGAGACAGAAGAACTAACTGAATGTAAGAGAAAGTCTGTATGGCTGGAAGAATCCAGGAGAGAAGTTCTCTGTGCAAGTAATCAAAACCGCAATCAGCACAACTGGGACAGAACTAATAGAAGTAAAAGGTACCTGATCAATCTGCAGTATAAAAATCCCTTGAATATACTTTAATCAACTTAAGCCAGACTTTGGAGCCTCACAATTAAGGTTCCTACAGGAACAGGGACCATTACAGAAGGACACTAGGGACTGTTTTGTAGCAGATAAGTTGCACAGAGTGTTCCTGTGGTCAGTAAGATTGTTTACACCCATTATTATTTTATTTAAAAAAATCAGCTGGAAATTGCCTAGGCTTGTTGTCTATCACGCTGATACATCCTTCATCGTAGTTATATTAGGCAGCTGTAGGGGGCTCTGAAGGTCACCCTGTCAGATATATACTTTTTGTACACCTGACAATATATAGGTGATTTCCAGGACAAATAAGATATAACATATATCCACCGGTAAATTATTTATAAACAATTATTGCCAGAGGATAAAATCAATCTGCAATTTTCTCTTTAATATTGTGGCGCCATTTGGAGATTTAACCAATGTCACATTACTCAACTATAAACCAATATCGAATCTCTACCTTTTTTTTATTTTGTGTTAATAACTTTACAAGGCAGATAAATATGTTTTACAAAAATATAACAGATAATATATTATATATAGTAAAGTACTAATGTATTATGCAGCATAAAAGTGACATAAGATAGATGTCCAGTCACCAGGAAGAGAAGCCGCTTAGGTATCCAGTCATTGCTACAGAAATTGTAGGGTTCATTTCACACTTCTCATGCATGATTGAATGTGTCACATGAATAGATTCCCTTTAGTAGACTGTGTTGATGTTTGATGGACAAAATACTATATTGCGGTGTAATTGATGCAATAAAATTCCCCATCATAGGCACACGGGCTGGCTACAATTTAATCTCTGGTTATTTTCTAAAATAGCTTTTTGTAGGGGTTATTTCCTCTGGGGAATGCAAATACAGCCCATTTGTCTCAAGAGAACGGCACACTATAATACTGGCACATGGTTAGCTGTGCAGTGAGCCAAACGAGAGCCTGTATTCCAATATGTCATAAATACTCATCCTCCTCACCTAAACTGGCAGAGCGTCCAAGATGAGCACAAATTGGTTATTTCATGGTCAGCTCTAGTATAATCAACACTTTTATTCTGTCAAAGTGTAAATATGTCCAGATCACTGAAGCAGATATATAATGTGGAAGAGGAAGCAGGTGTGTGATGTACATCTGCAACTGCATGGCAAGCTATAATTCACAAGGAACTAGCAATAGCTTATTGATCAATATTCTAAATGAGTAGGTCACACTGGAAAACTGATACAATCATTGTTTAATCTAAGGGAGCTTCTGACATACGAGGTCAATGACTGGCTGAGTTTATGGAGTCTTATGAGAAAAAAAACATGAATATGGGTAAAATGTAACTAAATGATACAGATATATTTATATACAGTGGATATAAAAAGTCTACACACCCCTGTTAAAATGTCAGGTTTCTGTGCTGTAAAAAAAATGAGACAAAGATAAATAATTTCAGAACTTTTTCCACCTTTAATGTGACCTATAAACTGTACAACTCGATTGAAAAACAAACTAAAATCTTTAAGGTGGAGGGAAGAAAAATAAAAAATAAAAATAATGTGGTTGCATAAGTCTGCACACCCTCTTATAACTGGGGATGTAGCTGTGTTCAGAATTAAGCATTCACATTCCAGATCGTGTTAAATAGGAGTCAGCATACACCTGCCATCATTTAAAGTGCCTCTGATTAACCCCAAATAAAGTACAGCTACTCTAGTTGGTCTTTCCTGAAATTTTCTTAGTCGCATCCCACAGCAAAAGCCATGGTCCACAGAGAGCTTCCAAAGCATCAGAGGGATCTCACTGATAAAAGGTATTAGTCAGGAGAAGGGTACAAAAGAATTTCCAAGGCATTAGATATACTGTGTAACACAGTAAAGACAGTCATCATCAAGTGGAGGAAATATGGCACAACAGTGACATTACCAAGAACTGGAGCTCCCTCCAAAATGTATGAAAAGACGAGAAGAAAATTGGTCTGGGAGGCTACCAAGAGGCCTACAGCAATATTAAAGGAGCTGCAGGAATATCTGGCAAGTACTGGCTGTGGTACATGTGACAACAATCTCCTGTATTCTTCATATGTCTGGGCTATGGGGTAGAGTGGCAAGACGAAAGCCTTTTCTTATGAAGAAAAGCATCCAAGCCAGGCTACTCTTTGCAAAAACACATCTGAAGTCTCCCAAAAGCATGTGGGAAAAGGTGTTATGGTCTGATGAAACCAAGGTTGAACTTTGTGGCCATAATTCCAAAAGATATGTTTGGTGCAAAAACACATCACCAAAAGAACACCATACCCACAGTGAAGCATGGTGGTGCAGCGTCATGCTTTGGGGTTGTTTTTCTTCAGCTTGAACTGGGGCCTTAGTGGAACTGCCCTTTGCAGAAGTAATATTCAGAGGGAATTATGAACAGTTCCAAATACTGAAGAGGAAAGCTGAACATGAAGAGGAACTTCATCTTTCAGCATGACAACGACCCAAAGCATACATCCAAATTAACAAAGGAATGGCTTCACCAGAAGAAGATTAAAGTTTTGGAATGGCGTAGCCAGAGCCCAGACCTGAATCCGATTGAAAATCTGTGGGGTAATCTGAAGAGGGCTGTGCACAGGAGATGCCCTCGCAATCTGACAGATTTGGAGTGTTTTTGCAAAGAAGAGTGGGCAAATCTTGCCAAGTCAAAATATGCCATGCTGATAGACTGATACCCAAAAAGACTGAGTGCTGTAATAAAATCAAAAGGTGCTTCAACAAAGTATTAGTTTAAGGGTGTGCATACTTATGCAACCATATTATTTTATTTTTATATTTTTTCTTCCCTCCACCTAAAAGATTTCAGTTTGTTTTTCAATTGAGTTGTACAGTTTATAGGTCACATTAAAGGTGGAAAAAGTTCTGAAATTATTTATCTTTGTCTCATTTTTTTACAGCACAGAAACCTGACATTTTACCGGGGGTGTGTAGACTTTTTATATCCACTGTATATAGTGGCAGGGCCATCTTTCTGAGCCCTATTCTTTTGTGACTTATAGTGACTTATCAATGAAAAAAAATTGTTCATAAGAAATACTGAGTGCAGCAAACCCGTCTCTGGGCCTGTGCAGCTTCTCTTCTACAGGAAAACAAATGATTGTATCCACAGTATAGTCACTAGTGTCCTTGTGCAGTTTTTCCTGTTCTGAAGGAACCTTACTGTCAGGCTCCAAACCCTGGCCTCACTTTGGTGCAGTTGATACTCCAGGTTTAGTAAAGATGTCATGGCGGACTACATTTGTCCGTCTGTATATGTCTCTGTGGTGTGCTATCGTTTGTAGCACTTCTGCCCTTTGCAGAGGGGTTACACTCTGGAATTAGTACTTTATTAGGTGATACTTCCAACCAGGCCATATAATAGACAACATCTATCTTGGCATTGCCCCACTTGGGTGCCTAAAGACTTACTAGAATAATCTGACAAACTGACAAGCAGCTGACATCAAATCACAATCACAAAATTCCTATGTAAAAAAATGATCTATTAATTATTTTGTTTTCAATAATAAAAATCAAGCAATCTTTTTAAATTGAATAAAATAATCAATAAGTTCAGAAATTCCTGCAACAAACAAATCCAAGTAGTTTTAATCATTTGTTGTATAATGAGTAGCTTTCAAAGAGAATTTGAAACAACCCCAACAGTTTGACCATATAGTGAGGCTATTTAGGATAACACAACGTACAGCTCGCCCATCCTCACGCTGAGTTCTATTTTACTTAGAGCAATATGGAAATGCAAAATACATCGTGCCTCATTGTTCGGCAAAATAAATACTGTGAAGACATTTTGAGAGGGTCATCTCTGAATATTTAAGTACAAGCTAACATAATATCAAAAAGCTTGAAATGAGACAATTAACATATGTTCTTGGCAGGCAAACAGCAATCAAATACACAGAGGGACTTCTGCTGTTGTGAAAGACCACATTGAGATTTCCAACGCAACCAAGCAAAGCCACGGATTCACTCATTACCCACATGAAATGAGGACAATTTAAAGCTATGTTTGACTGGCCATTCATGCACTTCTATTTATATACAGCCGTATTTATGGCTCCTCAGGGTTCTCGATGATTAGCTTTGAATGCTGGGAAAGGATAAAGCAGCGTGACAGACCTGCACCATTTAATTACAACCCACACGCTCTTCAAGATATAACATCACAATGTAGTACTTTTATGGAAGCTTTGGCAGCAAAGTAACATTCAGCAGGAAAAGCAGCTGCCCATGTCAGGACACAGCCCCAATCATCTCTGGGCAAATAAACATGGAAATTTGTCTTATTTAATGTTGCTGTACCTGTACCAAGTTGAAGAAGTAGAGCGGCTTGCCAATTAAAGTGACACTGACATTGGCTGAAAATTGAATGGCATTTAAAATAGATAGAGAGGAGAGGGAGAAGATCAGGAAAATGGGTATAGAGGGAAAGAGAGAACAAATGGGGAGAAAGAAAGCGAAGAGAAGAGGGGAGAGAGTTAAAGGGAGAGAGAATAGAGTATAGAGGAAGAAGGGTCTGAGAAAGATAGGGATGGGTAAGTGGTGTAGAGGGTAGTGAAGAGAGAGGAGAAAGGGTAAAAGGTGGAAAGAGAGGAGAGAATAGGAGAAGAGAGGAAGGATGAGAAAAAGGGAAAGATGGGAATGAGAAAGGGGTGAGAGAAAGAAAAGAGAGAGAAAAGGCGGAAGGGAGAAGTAGTTTGAAGAGGATGAAAAGAGAAGGGGGGATAGGATAGTGGAAGAAAAGGGTAGTGAAGGGAATAGAGAGGGGGAAAGGGAGAAAGGGGAAACATGGAGAGGAAAAATAAAGGATAGAGAGGAAGGGAGAGACAAAAGGAGGAAAGATAGAGAATGGTGAGAGAGAAGACTGAGATAAAATGGGGGGAAAAGAGGGGGAAATGGGGAGGAGATGTAAAATGAAGTTCAGAAGAGAAGGTAAAAGAATAGGTAGAAGAGAGAAGAGGGGAGTTAGGGAATGAAGAAGAAAGACAGATGAAAAAGGGGAAGATAGGGATAAAAGAGAAAGGGGGGGTGCAATCAAAGTCTCCTGATATCACTGATCAAAATACTGTTACTACCACTACTACTACCACCTCCACCACTACTACATTAACACTGCTACTACTACTACTCAAATTGTGTTACAACTACCACCGCTGCTACTACTACTACTGCTACTACTGTTGCTACTATTACTGCTACTCCTACATCCAAAATTGTACTACCTCTTATAATGTACTGGTATTACTCCTGGCCTCACTCCACTAGACTATTCTCCTGCCTCAAAAGTTTCAAAAATTGCCACACCCATAAACTTTAGATTGTAATTATTGCGAGTTTTCAATATTGTGCTGGGCTTTAGGGAAATTTCTATGTACATTTGTTTTTTAGTTCAAAAATAGAATTCTCCATTCTGTTGCAGTCTGTTATTGTTTTTTACTTGTACTTAACCCCATATAGCACTACAGAATATTATGGAGCGCTACAAAAAAAGGATAATAATAATACTACTGCTATTTTGGATTTTAGTACTCTTTTATGAGGATAGTCATAGCCTGACTAGTCATCTATATTGTTAGTTTCAATGACAAAATGAGCATTGACTGTAATACAAAATTTAAGAAATGAAAAGGGCTGAAACATGTGAAAAAAAGTAGGTAGACTTGTTGTTTATGACTTTCCCTGAGAAACTTAAGGAGAGGTTTGGGCCATATTCTTAACATGCAAATGTTCTAACTTGTCAAATATAACCTGTCTATGTTATTCTGTAGAGTCTATTCAATAAAGAGTAAATATATATTTACAGCTTGAAAAGGAGAGTCCATAGAATAATACTGGAATTGAGAACCTACAAGACCATGAGGCTTGCTGATGAGTGGATGCGGTGAGGCCCAGTGGTATTTGCAGAGCTTCGTGCAGAAATGACTACTTTCATCCTGATCGTAGATAGAACTGGCAGAATGGCAGCTGGACAGTTAGATTCTGCTGAGTGGATGGGGCGAGGTCCATTGGAATTTGCAGAAGTGACTGCTTCAGTCCTGATGGTACATAAAACAGGAAAAATGGTTGTGAGAGATTGAGGCTCTGCTGAGTGGATGGGATTAGGCCCAGTGGTATTTGCAGAGCCTTTGACAGAAGTGACCGCTTAGTCCTGATGGTAGATAAAACTGGGAAAATGGCATTTGGAGAGTGAGATTCTGCTGAGTGAATGGGATGAGGCCCAGTGTTATTTCCAGATCCTCTTGCAGAAGTGACTGCTTCAGTCCTGATGGTAGACAGAACTGGCATAATATTGGTTGAAGCGTGAGATTCTGCTGAGTGGATGGGATGAGGCCCAATAGTATTTGCAAAGCCTTTTGCAAAAATGCCTGCTTCAGTCCTGATGGTAGATAGAACAGGCATAATGGTGGTTAGAGAGTGGGATTCTGCTGAGTGAATGGGATGAGTCCCAGTGGTATTTGCAGAGCCTCTTGCAGAAATGACTGCTTCAGTCCTGATGGTAGATAGAACTGGCAAAATGGCAGTTGGAGAGTGAGATTCTGCTGAGTGGATGGGATGAGGCCCAGTGGTATTTCCAGAGCCTCTTGCACTTGTGACTGCTTCAGTCCTGATAATAGATAGGACAGGCATAATGGTGGTTGGAGAGTGAGATTCTGCTGAGTGGATGGGATGAGGCCCAGTGGTATTTGCAGAGCCTCTTGCACTTTTGACTGCTTCAGTCCTGATGGTAGATAGAACTAGCAAAATGGTGGTTGGAGAGTGATATCCTGCTGAGTGGATGGAATGAGGCCCAGTGGTATTTGCAGAGCCTTTGGCAGAAGAGACAGTATCAGTCCTGATGGTAGATAATAACACATTTATACAGTGTTTTTGTTCCAAAGGGGAAAAAGAGAGACCTATACTCACCATTAGCAGAACTATCCCAAAGCAGTAACTTTTGTCATGTTTATCTGAACAAAAATGTTTTGGAAAAAGTTTGATGTAGTTTTGAATTACTTGGAGGACAATACCCAGTAAATGTAACCTAAAATGCCATATTGTTCACGCAATAGCACATCATCAAACTTACTGATATCTAATCAGTTTTCCCAATGAAAAGGTATACAGATTTTAATTTGCCAGTCAATTTCCCAAAGTATTTTAAATGGAGACGCACTTTGTTGTGCTCTAAAAACCAATTTCTCCCCAGCATTCGAGCTCATGAAATTAATTTAAAAAAAAGACTACAATGTAACACAGATTAGACAATTCATTTGAAACTCATTAGACTGAATTACATTGCCAAAGGAATGTTTTAAACCTGTGTTTGTTCGGAGACTGTCACTATGCATTGATTATTTCAAAGAGTTCACACACAATTAGAGAGAGATGAATGAGAGCTACCCACATGATTGATTCATACCCTCTTAAAAATAAATGTGCCAGAGTTGGTTATGCTAAATTGATATTTATATAACTCCTTTTGAAGATGAAATTAAATTTTCTTAAAAAGGTTATAATAAAAGAGATGGGAATCTTCCACTGTGATACCATTACGTTAATAAATCCAAAAAAAAAAAAAAAAAGAATAAAATACATTTTTAAAAACTTTTCTGAAGTGCGCTTATAAACTGATTGATGGACTTCTAAGCAGTAATTACTAAATGTGCTTATCTAGATATCCTTCTTCCCTATTGATCCCTTCACGTCTTCTGATGAAAAGCTCATAATTTATAGCTTTCTTGATGTTTAGCAAAGGATAGAATTATTTATAACACTTCCAAGAGCAGTGGCCCAAGAAGTTTTAACTGATTTAAACTGCAATGAATTGGTCTTTTTTATCAGGTGTTAAATGAAAGATGTTTCAGAGAAATGCCAAGATAGGGATTTATTCTGTAGGTTTTACCTGAAAGGGCCAATAGTGTTCCAAGATGACATAAGATATTAAAAGGCTCGTCAGGTGAGAGGTTTTCTTGGTAGTTTTAGAAGACCCGGGACAAGATTTCAATAATCCTCAGCCCTCGGCCAAATTTTTAGCATCAAATGGAGTGGTAGAGGGGGGAGGAAATAGAATAAGGAAATAAAAAGAATAAAGAAAGGAAAGTGTGGATGGGTAAAAACCCAATAGGTCTATATATGTTCTATGTTACAGATTGCATCATTTTAATATAAGTATACCTATTGCTTTTGTAAAAGGATGTGTGAAAAGAAAGGGAATATGACTGAAGAAAGTGGTAGGAGTGAATGGGGAAGGGAAATAAAAAAAGATAAATGGGGGAAAACAGGGGCAAGGGGGATGTGAACTGCAGAATGTCAATGAAGAAAATGTATCAATATCTAATGGGAAAATGGTGGTCCAGTAGGATTCGGTGACAGGAAACCAACAGGTGGGGCCAGGTCAGACCAATTGCAGTCCACTGGAGAAGGAACTGGCAACCCACTCCAGTATCTCTGCCATGAAAACCAAGTAGATCAGCATGACCATGGATATAAAGATGTGCCTGGTGTGTTACGGTCCATTAGGTCATGGAGAGTCGGACACGACTGAACAACACAACAACAAAAATAAAGGAAAAAATGTCAGGGATGCATAAATAAATAGTTAATGAAAGTATGCAGTGAGTTGCATCTTGACCAGCAAGTAGTCATAATTCTTAATGGCAAGTAATGTTGTTTAGTTGTAAGACAGAGTAGAGTACTTGATTTTTGATTGATAGACTGGATCTGATTTTACATAAGACATACCTGAATGCAGCCTATGGTCACTTGATTCAGAAGGTCACCTATCTGTGGAACATGTGATGATATGTTGTGAGATACCCTGTTTATTACAAGTAGTCACAAGCCTCAGTATGGGTATTTATGGCCTCTTTTTATGTAAAGCCTAATGTGTCCCCATGCATGAGGTCACGCTCTTACATCCAACCCAGGATGCTCTTTGCTATCATTACCATTACTGAATGCCTTTGTATTGGAATTTACCTGGATGATTTGCTCTTCCACTTTCGATTAATAAGTCAGAATATCTCTAAGCTGTAAAAACAAAAAACAAAGCTATTCTATCATATAAAATACTCACGCATGATTTGTGCTGTTGTATTGGCATTCTGGTCATGTCACATTATCTGTATTCTATCAAGCATAGTGGTTATTAAATACAGCTTTGGGCATTTCCTTTGCCAACTCCTCTGATACTGTTTATTGTACTTATTTGTATACTCTCTTTTATCCATACATAAGTAGATTTTAATGTCTTGTTTACAAAACTCAATTCAAGGCAGAACAATGTACGTATTTATAATAATGAACTCATAACTTTTTATACAGATATTGGCAAATGATGGGCAGACTGGATATACCGGTAAGTTGCAACTATCATTATTATATATATTTATTATAATGTATATATGTAAATAGAGATTCTAATGATAGATGAAACCTACTGGCAAAGATAGTTGGTAGCATCACGTTCAACTCTTGTGGATAGATTTCAATTCTTCCGAAATCCTTAATTCATAGGGTATATTTAAGGATATGTAATTCCCTAGAGAAGACCATGGTGCTAGGAAAGATTGAAGACACATGAAGAAGGGGATCGCAGAGGAGATGTATTTATGAGGTCATTGAAGCAATGAACTTGATGGAGCTCAGAGGGCCAGTGGCTGACAGATGTGCCTGGTGTGCTGCTGTCCTTAGGGTCACAGAAAGTTGGACACAACTGAATGACTAAACAACAACAATATTTTTTATAGTGCAAGTGTGGCTAAAAATGATGCATTCATTTCTAGTTGGATATAATAAGGCTCCTCTGCTCCGCATTGCACTGTGGCAACTGGGATGCAAGCTCATTTCTATGTGGAGTGGATTCCAGAAAGGGGTTCATTCTTAGATAGTTTTCAGTAGCTGTGGAAGCCATGTAGAAATTTGGATCTTCCAGCAATTCTGTTCCTTAGGAGGGTAGCTAGGCTCCTGCTTGAGACTGCCTTCTGCCATTGTAAGTCTTCTCTGACATGACTTTGGCAGGTTTTATGGAATTCTACTGGACGATGGTAACTGACCAATCCACTTACAAACTACAAATGATGGTACATATATAGGAAAGTTCATAATTTCTCCAATCAGTATGTCTTCTTTTTTCTGTTACCAGCCTCTTCCGCTTCTGGAATTTCAGAAATTGAGATAAAGCTTTGCAAGTTCTGACAAATCTCTCTCTATATAAGAACTAGAAAAAATAAAAAATAAATTTGGCTAATGAGTTTTGGGTGCAGAGTTGATCTGAAAGATACATTTTCTATAAAATAATCTTGGTAAAATCAGTTACCGCCACGTGATCTTATTTCTTCCAATCGCATTTTCAAGGCTTGTATATGATTTTATTTATTCTACAACTTGCACACTATTATTGATTGTGAGAGGCTGGTTTAGAAATTCCTATACAAATATTTATTTGCTTGAAGGTGACAGAATGAAAATTAATTTATAAATAATTTATGTCCTAAATGTAACACAAGAAATAAAATAATGCAGCGTGCTAGAAAATTCACATGTGCTACTAGATAACATAACCACACATTAATCATATTTCACAGCCCCTGTGCAGAAATTGTTTACATCTTACAGAAACAGTTAGATTTTTCATTGAATAATGATGCTTGCTAATGCACAAAATGTATACAGAAATCAAAAGAAAAAGCTTGATTATTTACATTTTTATATTTTCCAATCAATTATTGGTTATATATTACTATCAGACTGTCGTCCCTTTCTCAGGAGTGTATGTCCTTGTTAACCAATGAGAATTAAATTAGATAAAATGAATGCACTGGCTGATTGTGTGATGGTTACATGACAAATTATAGTGTTATGGATGGAAATTATTGTACTTATTAAAAAACTTAAACATTTTATATATATATATATATATATATATATATATATATATATATATATATATATATATATATATATATGTGCTCAAAAGTATGCATACCATGGCAGAAATTGTGAAATGTTGGCATTTATTTTGATAATATGACTGATCATGCAAAAAAAAAAAATGTTTTATTGAAGGATAGTGATCATATGAAGCCATTTATTATCACATAAATGTTTGGCCCCTTTTTAAATCATAATGTTAACAGAAATCATGCAAATGGTCCTGATCAAAAGTTTACATACCCTTGAATGTTTGGCCTTGTTACAGACACACAAGTTGGCACACACAAGCTAAAATGGCAATTAAAGGTTAATTTCCCACACCTGTGGGTTTTTAAATTGCAATTAGTGTCTGTGTATAGAGATGTCGCGAATAGTTCGCCGGCGGACTGTTCCCGGTGAACATAGCATGTTCGCGTTCGCGGCGAACTGCGAACATATGCGATATTCGACCCGCCCCCTATACTTTATCATTGAGCAAACTTTGACCCTGCATGTCACAGTCAGCAGACACATTCCAACCAATCAGCAGCATACACTCCCTTCCAGAGCCTTCTAACTCATGGACAGCAGCCATTTTGGAATCATAACTAACTTGCAGTCTTACTGAGAGGAGGCTGAGTGTAGGTGATACTGCCTCAATAGGGAAAACCATAGCTAGGCTACTGTACACAGTGTGCAATACAGTCCTGAAGGACTCTTTTGATCTCTGCTGCAAGGACACCCCTGTGTCTCTTCCCCCCCTTATCATCATCCTCCCCTCACCTTAGCACCCAACCCTAACACCCCTCACACTTATCCATAACACCCATCAACCTAACACCTAACCCTAACACCCCTCACACGTATCCCTAAGACCTAACACCCCTCACACTTATTCCTAACATGCCTCACCCTAACACCCCTTACACTTATCCTTAACACCCCTCACCCTAATCCTAACACCCCTCACACTTATCCCTAACACCCCTTACCCTAACCCTAACACCCCTCACCCTACCCTAACACCCCTCACACTTATCCCTAACACCACTCACCCTAACACCTAACCCTAACACCCCTCACACTTATCCATAACACCACTCACCATAACCCTAACACCCCTTACACTTATCCCTAACACCCCTCACCCTACCCTAACACCCCTCACACTTATCCCTAACACCCCTCACCCTAACACCTAACCCTAACACCAATTACACTTATCCCTAACACCCCTAACCCTAACACCCCTCACACTTAACCCTAACACCCCTTACCCTAACCCTAACACCCCTCACACTTATCCATAACACCCATCAACCTAACACCTAACCCTAACATTCTCACACTTATCCCTAAGACCTAACACCCCTCACACTTATCCCTAACACCCCTCACCCTAACCCTAACACCCCTCACACTTATCCCTAACACCCCTCACCCTAACACCCCTCACACTTATCCCTAACACCCCTCACCCTAACACCTAACGCTAACACCCCTCACACTTATCCCTTACACCCCTTACCCTAACCCTAACACCCCTCACCCTACCCTAACACCCCTCACACTTATCCCTAATACCACTCACCATAACACCTAACCCTAACACCCCTCACACTTATCCATAACACCACTCACCCTAACGCTAACACCCCTCACACTTATCCATAACACCCCTCACCCTAACCCTAACACCCCTCACACTTATCCCTAACACCCCTCACCCTAACACCTAACCCTAACACCAATTACACTTATCCCTAACACCCCTCACGCTAACCCTAACACCCCTCACACTTATCCCTAACACCCCTTACCCTAACCCTAACACCCCTCACACTTATCCATAACACCCATCAACCTAACACCTAACCCTAACATTCTCACACTTATCCCTAAGACCTAACACCCCTCACACTTATCCCTAACACCCCTCACCCTAACCCTAACACCCCTCACACTTATCCCTAACACCCCTCACCCTAACACCTAACCCTAACACCAATTACACTTATCCCTAACACCCCTCACCCTAACCCTAACACCCCTCACACTTATCCCTAACACCCCTTACCCTAACCCTAACACCCCTCACACTTATCCATAACACCCATCAACCTAACACCTAACCACAACATTCTCACACTTATCCCTAAGACCTAACACCCCTCACACTTATCCCTAACACCCCTCACCCTAACCCTAACACCCCTAACACTTATCCCTAACACCCCTCACCCTTACCCTAACACCCCTCACACTTATCCCTAACACCCCTCACCCTAACACCTAACGCTAACACCCCTCACACTTATCCCTAACACCCCTCACCCTAACCCTAACACCACTCACACTTATCCCTAACACCCCTCACCCTTACCCTAACACCCCTCACACTTATCCCTAACACCCCTCACCCTAACACCTAACCCTAACACCCCTCACACTTATCCCTAACACCCCTCACCCTAACACCTAACCCTAACACCCCTCACACTTATCCATAACACCCATCAACCTAACACCTAACCCTAGCATTCTCACACTTACACTTATCCCTAACACCCCTCACCCTAACACCCCTCACACTTATTTCTAACATGCCTCACCCTAACACCCCTTACACTTATCCCTAACACCCCTCACCCTAACACCCCTCACACTTAGCCCTAACACCCCTCACCGTAACACCTAACCCCCTCACCCTTATCCCTAACACCCCTTACCCTAACACCCCTCACACTTATCCCTGTGTCTCTTCCCCCCCTAATCATCAAGGGAGGGGGGGAGGATGATGAGGGAGGGGGGAAAGAGACACAGGGGAGGATGATGAGGGAGGGGGTAAGAGACACAGGGGAAGATGATGAGGGAGGGGGAAAAGAGACACAGGGGAGGATGATGAGGGAGGGGGGAAAGAGACACAGGAGAGGATGATGATGGAGGGGGGAAGAGACACAGGGGAGGATGATGAGGTAGGGGGTAAAGAGATATAGGGGAGGATGATGAGGGAGGTGGGAGGATGATGAGGGAGGGGGATGAGACACAGGGGAGGATGATGAGGAAGGGGGGAAAGAGACACAGGGGAGGATGATGAGAGAGGGGGTAAAGCGATACAGGGGAGGATGATGATGGAGGGGGATGTTAGGTTATTTATGCCCTTTATGGATTAAAACCAGACTCTGCATCAACTATGTAATTTTCCGTGGGAGTTTTGACATGGATCCCCGTCCGGCATGCCACAGTCCAGGTGTTAGTCCACTTAAAACAACTTTTCCATCACTATTGTGGCCAGAAAGAGTCCCTGTGGGTTTTAAAATCCGCCTGCCCATTGAAGTCTATGGCGGTTCGTCGGGTTCGCCGGTTCGCGAACATTTGCGGCGGTTCGCGTTCGAAAATTTTATGTTCGCGACATCACTATCTGTGTATAAATAGTCAATGAGTTTGTTAGCTCTCACGTGGATGCACTGAGCAGCCTAGATACTGAGCCATGGGAAGCAGAAAAGAACTTTCAAAAGATCTGAGTACCAAGTTAATGGAACTTCATAAAGATGGAAAAAGATATCCAAAGCATTGAAAATGCCAGTCAGTACTGTTCAATCACTTATAAAGAAGTGGAAAATTCGGGAAACTCTTGATACCAAGCCAAGGTGAGCATGATGGTGACGGGGCATCTTGTGAAAATGGATAGCAAGATGAATGCAGCATGTTATCAGAAAATATTGGCAGACAATTTGCATTCTTCTAAACAAAGGCTGTGCATGGGACGCTCTTGGACTTTCCAGCATGACAATGACCCTAAGCACAAGGCAAAGTTGACCCTCTAGTGGTTACAGCAGAAAAAGGTGAAGGCTGTGGAGTGGCCATCACAGTCTCCTGACCTTAATATCATCAAGCCACTCTGGGGAGATTTCAAATGTGCGGTTCATGCAAGACGAACAAAGAATTTGCATGACCTGGAGGTATTTTGGCAAAACGAATGGGCAGCTATACCACCTGCAAGAATTAGGGGCCTCATAGACAACTATTACAAAAGCCTGCACGCTGTCATTGATGCTAAAGGGGACAACACACAGTATTATGAACTAAGGGTATGAAAACTTTTGATCAGGGTCATTTTATTTTTTTCTTTGTTGCCATGTTTTGTTTTATGATTGTGCCATTCTGTTGTAACCTACAGTTGAATATAAATCACATAAGAAATAAAAGAAATGTGTTTTGCTGCTCACTCATGTGTTTTCTTTAAAAATTACTTTTGAGCACAACTGTAAATATATATATGAGAAGGCCAAAGGATGTCTTCAACCAACAACGTTTTGTTAAACATGTCAATGGATCCATAATGGCATGGGGAGACATTTTGTGTGAATCATACTGTCTAATTATTGATCTGCATGGTCATATAATGATCACGAAATATAAGGTGATTTTACAAACCCATATGTATTCTGTAATGCAAATACTGTTCCCTCATGAAGTTCCCATACTCTACGATTATCATTCGGCCATATACACTACAATTCAAGAGTCGTTTCATGAACACCTGGTTGAAATCAAGTGCCCTCCAAGGCTTCCACAATCACCAGATATAAATATCATTGAAGCTTTATGGTTTGTTCAGGAACACAGTTTGCAAAGTAGATGTGCACCCCATTCATTCATCAAAGGACTGGAGACCCCCTTCTCCTTAAAATGCCCTTGATATGAATAGTAGGTGATTCACTTACTTTGTCCATTACTTGTATGTAAAAGTTCACTGTTTAAATCAGTTTTTTCACAGATACTGTGCTCTACGAGCTGATAAAGCCAATGGTTCAAGAGCCAATCAGATTACACTTGAGTACTAAACTGTGACCATTAGCTTCTTAATTCTGTGTTATTCAGGAGCTCTCATCATCTAACATACAGATGACTTGTAGTAATAAACCTTTTACACATATATATGAACTTAGTAAACACACATAAGAGCAACTTGTGTTTAGGTGAAACTTCCCTTTAGAAATGTTTCATCTTAAGGTAAAAACATATTGCCCTAATGATAACACACATCCTTGAAGTAGTACAATTCAAAGAAGAGATGTTTAAGATAAAGCCACACTCATGACTCTTTCTGCACAAAAAAATGCTAAAACTCTTAAGAGTCTACGATACTACATGGAAGCATCTCTAAATAGTGTTACTTTATTGTGAATGCTTAAACTGACATGTGGAAAATTGAATATGAATTAATGAAAATGTATAAAAATGCAAGGAAACTGTGAGCTTCCAATAGTATATGCGTCTATAACAAGTTATCTGCATGATGTAAATTATATTCATCATTATAAATTCTGTCTTCATCAGCTCTCTCATACATGTATTTTTTATTAATCAAATTGTTGTTTGTGTCCAAAATTATTTTTAGTTATTTATTTTTTTCTGTAAAAGTTTTGCCTTTTTATTAGTGTGTGCATCAGATATTTTTTAGAACAATCTTAATCCAGGCCAGATTTTCATGAGATTACAAAGTAAACTCGGGTAAAACAATGAAAATGACCAAGGGATTGCTTGTATGTGATATTGGGGAGTTGGACGGGACAACCCTGATCTAAACAGTTTATTAGAGGCTCAGAAATAACCAATCAATATTTAACTCTCTCACTGGAGCCAATCTCAAGGTGGTTTAGTTGAAAAAGATGTAAATTTGATAGTTTCATAGTTTGTATTCAAAATTAAAGAAGGGGAGTATACACTGTTGTTTATATTAAAATATTACAGTTCACATACTTAATATATTTGTATACAGTTATGGTCATTTTTGCACTCTTGCTGTAGTGATTATAAGACATTTAAGTCTGAGAGTATGAGTCACTAGAGCTATATGGAGTGGTGAGCACTGATTAGAGAAAGATCTTGGGTTAACGATAGCAATTATGCAACACAAATAAAACAAGTAAATTAGGTACGGAAAAATATGTATGAGTCAAATCACTTAGTAAATCAGCAATTATATTGTTTGTGTTATTTCTATGATCACAATATGTTATTATTATTATTATTATTATTATTATTATTATTATTATTATTATTATACTAGTAACTTGCACACAATAAATGAAAGTAGCATAAAATGTTATCTTGAATTGTCTATGCTGTCTCTCTCTGTCCTGTCTATCTCTCTTGTTCTGCCTCTCTCTCTGACCTGCCTCTGTCTGTCTCTCTCTGTCCCCTCTCTCTCTCTCTCCCTCTCTATCTTTCTCTCTCTTTCTCTATCTCTCTCTGTCTCTCTCTGTCCTGTCTCTCTCTCTCTCTCTGTGTCCTCTCTCGCTCTCTCCTGTTTCTCTCTATCCCTGTCCTGTCTCTCTCTGACATCTCTATCTCTGTCATGTATCTCTCTCTCTCTGTCTTGTCTCTCTCTCTCTCTGTCCACTCTTTCTGTCTTCTCTCTCTCTTTCTCTCTCTGTCTCTCTCTGTCCTGTCTCTCTCTCTGTGTCATGTCTCTCTCTCTGTCCTCTCTCACTCTCTTTCCTGTTTCTCTCTATCCCTGTCCTGTCTCTCTCTGACATCCCTCTCTCTGTCCTGTCTCTCCTTCTCTCTCTCTGTCTTGACAATGTGGAACTTCCCATTGATTATGGTGGAGGTTAGAAAAACAACTAGTTATGTGATACCCTGAGTCTACCAATAACCTTGAGAACAAAACACCCTGCAAGCGTGACAAACAAACCGGCAATTTTTTTATAGATATAGTGCTTTGCAAAAGTATTCACCCCCCTTGACTTTTTACCTATTTTGTTACATTAAAGCCTTAAGTTCAATGTTTTGTTATTCTAAATTTTATGTGATGGATCAGAACACAATAGTCTAAGTTGGTGAAGTGAAATGAGACAAATATATAAAACAGTTTTTTAGAAATAGAAAACAGAAAATTGACATGTGTGTATGTATTCACCCCCTTTGTTATGAAGCCCATAAAAAGCTCTGGTGCAACCAATTAAATTCAGAAGTCTCATAATTAGTAAAATGATGTCCACCTGTGTGCAATGATCTGTCATTACATATACATACCTTTTTTGAAAGGCCCCAGAGGCTGCGACACCTAAGCAAGAGGCACCACTAACCAAACACTGCCATGAAGACCAAGAAACTCTCCAAACAAGTAAGGGACAATGTTAGGTTATAAAAAAAATATCCAAATCTTTGATAATCCCCAGGTGCACCATCAAATCTATCATAACCAAATGGAAAGATCATGGCACAAAGGCAAACCTGCCAAGAGACGGCCACCCACCAAAACTCACGGTCTGGGCAAGGAGGGCATTAATCAGAGAGGCAGCACAGAAACCTAAGGTAACCCTGGAGGAGCTGCAGAGTTCCACAGCAGAGACTGGAGTGTCTGTACATAGGACGACAATAAGACGTACGCTCCATAGAGTTGGGCTTTATGGCAGAGTGGCCAGAAGAAAGCCATTACTTTCAGCAAAAAACAAAATGGCACGTTTTGAGTTTGGGAAAAGGCATGTGGGAGACTCCCAAAATGTATGGAGGAAGGTGCTCGGGTCTGATGGGACTAATATTGAACTTTTCGGACCATAAAAGAAAACGCTATGTCTGGCGCAAACGGAACACATCACATCAACCAAAGAACACCATCAGTCGTGACTGAGGAACTGGTCAGAGTTGAGGGAAAGATGGATGGTGCTAAATACAGGGATATTCTTGAGCAAAACCTGTACCACTCTGTGTGTGATTTGAGGCTAGGACCGAGGTTCACCTTCCAGCAGGACAATGACCCCAAACACACTGCTAAAGCAACACTTGAGTGGTTTAAGGGGAAACATGTAAATGTGTTGGAATGGCCCAGTCAAAGCCCAGACCTCAATCTAATAGAAAATCTGTGGTAAGACTTAAAGATTGCTGTTCACAAGCGCAAACCATCCAACCTGAAGGAGCTGGAGCAGTTTTGCAAGGAGGAATGGGCAAAAATCCCGTGGTAAGATGCGGCAAGCTCATAGAGACTTATCCAAAGTGACACGGAGCTGTGATTGCAGAAAAAGGTGGCTCTACAAAGTATTGACTTTAGGGGGTGAATAGTTATGCACATTGACTTTTTCTGTTATTTTGTCCTATTTGTTGTTTGCTTCACAATAAAAAACAAAAAACAAAAACATCTTCAAAGTTGTGGGCATGTTCTGTAAATTAAATGATGCAAATCCTCAAACAATCCATGTTAATTCAAGGTTGTGAGGCAACAATACACAAGAAATGCCAAGGGGGGTGAATACTTTTGCAAGGCACTGTAGATATATATATATATATATATATATATATATATATATATATATATATATATATATATAGTTAGATAGATAGATAGATAGATAGTTGCACCATGTTATTATCACTATATTTTCATAATTTACGTCCATAATTTACTCTTTTAATGAAAGTTCACTTATGTGTTACTTATTATAAAAGAAACTGCATTTGGACTGCTACATAGACTAACCATTTTTGACCTGTTTTCTGCTTCTGACCTTCCTGATTTGATGCACTCTTAGTTCCTGCACACTGTGGGACATATTCAATTGAGTTTCAGGCGATCCGGAAGCCCGTAAATGAGGTCATAGGTTAACTTGCTATTCAATTGGCGTCTTTTTGCAAGCTCCAAACTGGTTCTGAATTTTGGCCTTGAAATGATTGTGATGGTTAAATACGTAACTTACAGCCTCCAGAAGCCTTTGATCTTTCACTTTCACAAGGCTAAAATCGCAAATCGTTATTCAATTGATCAACTTCCCCAAGCCCGCATATGTTTTCACAACGGTAAATGGCAAATGAAGGAAAAAATCCTACGAGTGCTAGAGAGGACCCACAAGGGGGTCAAACACCTATTCGTAGCACTGTAAATGCAAATACAAAATCACTACTGCACTGTAAATAACAGGGAAAGCGATGACAGACAGGATTAATTGCACAACAGTCTCAAGCTTGCAAGTCGGCAGGAAATAAAATGTATTTTACGTTTGATTTTGGG
This sequence comes from Discoglossus pictus, assembly GCA_027410445.1. Taxonomy (NCBI): domain Eukaryota; kingdom Metazoa; phylum Chordata; class Amphibia; order Anura; family Alytidae; genus Discoglossus; species Discoglossus pictus. The sequence goes on from CM050171.1 coordinate 118,921,622, forward strand.
GTTAAATTGATCTAGGGTATCAATGAGTTAATTCATATCAGGCCACCCACATAGACTAGAACTGTATTGGCATTCATTTTCATAATTCTTAATTTAACGGTTTGCGAGTCTAAAAGTATATAGGACCCCCTAACCTAATTGATTGAAATGTAACTTCCATGTTTTACTGCCGTAATAATCTCATTTTCTATTGGCTGATTCTAAATGGGAGGTTACGGGCTTGCTGAATTGATCATGTTCCCGCCTTTAACTTCTACGAACAGTGCATGGTTTACGGAGTCGGCTTTGGGCCCATAACTTACGGGCTTGAGCAATTGAATAGCTTGGGATTCGGAAAAGAGACGGGCGCCCGCAACACACCCGCAGACATACGGCCGTCTGCAATCGAGTTGCGTGCTTGGAATTGAATATGGCACTTGAGGGCTATCTGCCAATCCCCCAAGTCCTCATATTATGCTCTTTGTTGTTCAGAAAAGTCTTTAAATAATGTTGTTGCCTGAAAAGGAGATTTGAGAGTGAGGTAATGTGCTTTGTTTCACAAAATGTATGAGGTTCCTTATTGTCCAACAGATGTATAAGGAAATGTCCTTGGCTTGGAGACCTTCAAACATTAACAAGATATTTATTTCATGTATTTATGTATAAGCCCTTACAGAGATGGAGTGGTAGGAACATGAACCTCATTGCGTTCTGCGATCTGACTACAGCTTTCTCAGTATAACAAGTAATCCCCTCACTCATTTAGAAACCCAAGATAGGAATAATTGTTATTGAAGCCACAGTTTTAGATCAACGTCTTGCCCGGCTTTCAAGCAATCAATAGCAATAAAAAATCCAAACTGAATATGCAATTACCACAAAATATTACTATGGATTAATCTTACTGTTATTTTACCAGGCTTGGATAAATAAACTAAATTACATTTATTCAGTGATTCATTTTCCAGATATTGACTTTAATAACATTATCTAAAAAAATCTTTAAATAGTCAACAAGTCTTGTTTTAATCAAAATCTCAATGATGTATTGCTATTATGAGCTATTTATCACATGTACCTCACCGATATACTCTGCTATACAATTGTTTCGTTTCCATTTAGTTTAATACAGAACCAACTGGCAGCTAATCCAGCATTAATCACTGAGATCACAGCTTCATTACATATTCATATTATAATAAAATCTCAGGAAATTATTATAAATATGTAATAAATATGTCTCTTCATGCTGGGAAAATTTAAAAGAACAACTTGATCAACCCTTATTACAACAACGGCTCGGATTTAGTCAAGGGCAAACTTGTAGCAAATGGGGGGGGGGGGATTTATATTTCATGATGAATGGTGGGGTTAAAAATGCTAACCTTAGTATTCAGGGGTCTCGACTCTTGATATAAGCACTCTCACTAAGACATCGTCTTACTAATAGTATCAGACAAATTGGGGTTGTTTTCCCCTTATAATATACAGAAACTCATAAATGACCAGTTAACCTGTATATAAAGTAATTTATAATACACACTTCCTAAGTTCATCCACCATTAGATCCACAAGTAGTTACATAGCTACATAGGCCCTCATCCAATTGCGAATTGGCCAATTGAATAGGGCTCTAAATAAGCACATAACATATTTTTTTCAAATAAGTTTTTAGTTAGTGAAAACCTTGCTTTTGGATAGATGTTTACTAACTAAAAACTTCTTTCAAAAAAAGATGTTATGTGCTTATTTAGACCCCTATTCAATTGGGCAAATTGCAATTGAATGAGGGGCATAGTCTTTGAGGTTGAAAAAATACTTTTAGTCCATCAAGTACAACCTTTTTCAAGCTCCTATGATCTTTGTATTATTGTAATATTGTAATCAATTGTTAATTGATCCAGAGACCTTCTAACAGAAAACCCCCATTGAAAAATTGACAATTGTCTCAAATGGGGAAAATATTAAATTCCTTCCTGACCCCAGATATTCCTCCCTGGATCGATAATCTCTAATTATCCAGGATAACCCTAAATTCCCTTTTCATTCAAAATATATCCGATCCCCTTTTAAAGTTATCTATCAAATCTGCTGTCACCACCTTCTTTGGTAGAGAATTACACAGTTTAACCACCCTTACTGTGAAGAGCCCTTTTCTAACCTCAAGAGATGTCCTCTTGTATTATTATAGTTGTTTGTTATGCTATATTAGGTCAAAATTAGAAACATATCCCCCCAAAAAAGTTCACTTTGTATATAATTGAAATAATAATAATAATTATTATTATTTTTATGATTATTATTATTATTGTAACTTATTTATTACATTTCTCCTAGATGGACTCAATGTTCTTTCCCCAATAATATGCTACCCAGAGCACTTTTGTAAACAGATAAGTCTAAAGATTCTTTTTGAAAATGTTCAATGATGAAGACTCAGGCTCTTATGGGGAGAGAGTTCCACATAACTGGGCTGCAAGACTAACAACTCTAGCACCAAATGATGCCAAGAAAGTATCTTTAACTGTGATAAGCTTGCTAATCGAAGAGCGCAGGTAGGGGGGTAGCTGGGCCCTGTATCTTGGCTCTTGTCATTCAAGGGTTTGAAGGTCAGGAAGCCACTCTTGGAATAAGCTTGCCATTTAGGTAACCAGTGCTGAACCGGAAGAATGGGTGTTATGTGATAAGAGCGGGCATTGTTTGTCAGCAGCCGTGACACAGCGTTCTGCACCATCTTCAGGCGGTGTAACTGCTTATGTGGAAGTCACAAGAATAGTGCTTTCTGTGGTCAATGTGGGAAGTCACAAAGACAAGGACCAGTATAGCCAGATTCTCTTAAGGAATCAATTACTTAATCCTTACAATATGTTCCAGGTGGAAGAAAGAGGTATTGATTGTCTCTGATACTTGATAATAAATAATAATAAATATAAATTCACACTGATTCTGAAAGATATATACTATATGTAATCCTCCATATTCTACCTCCCTGATCCTGCTTCAGTTTTGATTTTACAAGATGATGTATTCCCACTAAGAATACCTCTGTCTTGTCAAGGTTTATCTTCAGCCAGCAGGCACTCTTCCACTTTAAGAAATCCACAAGACAATCATTGATCGGAGCCACTGGGTCATTTGTGCTTGGTTTATATCACCCATGTGAAGCAGGTAGAATGCAAACAACCTGGGAGAGATAATAGACCCCCGTGGGAACTCCAAGTCAGGACATTCTCTGAAATGTGTCTTGTAGGAAGAATCAGAACCAGCTCATTATTGTTCCATCTAGTCCACAGTATTGCTTGAGTCCGTGAATTAAAGAAGGATTAGTCAATGACAACACCCCTAACTCTTGCTAATACCAGGCCATTTAGGGTGCATACCAGATCTCTGACTGTACTATGTAGTTTTCTAACTCCTGACTGGGAAGAGCCATTCCTCTAAGTTGTTGGGTGACAGCCAGGTCTAAAACTGGGTTGCAATAACTTTCTCGATGACTTCCCCAAGAAATTGAAGAGGTGGGGAAATATATGATGGTAGTTAGCAATTAAATATGTGTATCATTCTATTTAAAAGGCCTGGATAGATTAACTTCAAGAAGAAATGAGTTGCCTGGAGCTTATTGTAATGTTATTTATGCTTGTAAAATGTATTATAATCCACCTCCTGGGACTCCTCACCTATTTTATTAAAATTGGTCCCACTAATAATGTGTACCTAAAAGACCTTCATGGGGCTGGGTGGTATGGGTCCCAGTATCAAACCAATAGGAACAGTTTAGTACAGAGAATCCTACTCTTTAGGGGGGCCTAGGGTGGGCTTTGATAGGTAGGACTTTTCATATTTATTATATTTAAATTTCCAAACCCTACACCACCAGGGGGGTAAAGCCCCATCCCGCCCTTCCCCATGCCAAAGGGGTGGCTAGACAGAGGCATCTTAATTGCTCCTCACATCAGCCCCTGTAAAATGGATAAGGAGTTTCCTGCGGGGATACTAAAGATCCCCCCTGTGGCTTATGTAGACCAATCCTGCTCAGTAGGAAAAAGTAGGGAATTCCCCTCAGTAAATGGAAGGAAGTCCACATACTTGACAGGCTTGCATTCAGAAGAACAGGTTTTAAACAAACGAATGTGTTTTTTTTTATTCATTTTTAGAATATAAAATGTAGTGTTTAATCATTTTATATGCAATTATGCTTCTGTGAAATCTAACATGTTGTTTTTTGCTAATCAACTTCTTAAACATCAAATTCATGATGAGCTTTCTTAAATGCAGAGGAAGCTTCCATCTGCACAGTGGGGATATTGCATCAGTAATCACTAAGGCTTACATGAGGGCTAACAGAAAGCGCATTGCTTTATGAGAACCCACCCGGCTGAGATAGCAGCAAACAATGAGGTCAGAAAAGAAACTTGAACACATATTTGCATTTGTAAGTTAAAATTGTAATGGTTGTGTTTTTTTGTTTGTTTATTCTTTTGAAAACATTTTCCCCGTTATCAAGTTTAGTAAAAAAAGACGTAGAAAAAATGACCTTAGTGATTCTTCAATGTTAATGTTACTAATCTTCTACTATATTTCTGCAGAACGTGAAACATGGGCGACCAGACAATGTGACGGCTGTCACTGCTGCGTCATTGGCCAAGCTTTTTTCTTTTCACATACAAGTACCATTCTATTTAAATGCCTAGATAGTGCCACTTCAAGAAGGAAGTAGTTATCTTGCCTGCACAATAACAAGCAAAATCATCAATTATTCTAATTAATATAATTACTGAAAAAGGTTTTCAGGATGTAATTGTACAGAGTAATTTAAGCTAATGTTCTTCTGCATTTATTAGTTTCCTTAATCCCATATTTACATTATGCCAATTTAAAGAACTACTCTTAATAATGGACAAAATATTTTTAAAAAGTAAAATGGTAAAACAACACAGCTTTTAATGTATCTATTATATCCGAAGATACTGCAGATTAAGCCACTTGATTTACTTTGTTTTATTTGCTTCAACACATAGGAGAGGACCTGAATTCTGAAGCCTGTTCAGCTGCAATATTTAATTTGTTAGGACTAATGGAAAACACATCAGCATATAAAACTGATCCTAGTTGTTGTCTATTATCAAATATAAGTCTTCAAATGAGCCTTAAAATTTATATCACAATAAACTAATCTCCCTACGCAACGTGCCATTTCGCAGTTCAATATGGAACAGAATTTTCTAAAATTAAATATCTAAAAATGTGTTTTTATTCTCGTAGCTTACACAGCTGTTGTTGTTGTTGTTGTTAGTTTGTTATGTATACAAATATGTTTTTCAAAAACTACAGTGATCCTATGAAATGGTGTTAAAACAAAGTTGGTCATCAGAAAGATTAGCCAAACTAGATTATAAACAATGGCCACTGCTGGGAGATGGTGATAGGGACACATATTTTTGTGGAAATCGGTCTTTAGCATCATTTATATCTCATTAGATGAGGAGGTAGTTGGGACTTTTTTGGAATTGAAGGGCTAGTATGCTCGGAGTCTCTAATTGACTGAGCTGTCAATCAAAGCCAGCTTCATAGACTCCAATGTAAATCCTATTCTGGTGCTCAACTCAGATTAGAATAGAATAATGCGCACATTCTAAAACATAACTTTTATTAATATACGTAAAAGAATAATTACAAAATGTGAAACCAACGTAGCACAAGGACCCAGATGTCTACCAACCACCAAGGGTTGAATACAAGGAAAAACAATATCAGTTTACCTCTCCCTCTATGGTGTGCTCGTTGGCAAGAACTGGCAAATTGGCAACTAAAGATTGCCTCATAGATTAGTAATAATAGACTTGCTTGAAAAAAAGGAATAATTGTATCTAAACTGTGTAGCAGAACATTGTTCCCTTCTTATTATTTATGTAATACTGATATTTGCAGTGGCATTAAAGTCAGTTCCTCAGATGCTTTTTCATCTGTCTGCTTTAGGACCCCTCCTAGGCCCAGCTACTCCTGTAGCCTAAATAGAACTGTTTGAGCTTTTCTCAGATGCAGCCTAATTACTGTGTGAGAGCCTTTTGACTCCTGTGTATCTGGTTCGGGCAAATTAGTTTTATTCAGCCTAAGCTCCCATACATGCGTTCTATGGTTCTCCCATATTCTGACCAGTTTTGTCACTCATCCCCTCCCTTAGCTCAATAACAGAGGGATGAGCAAATTCAGCTGAGAGGCAGCGTATTCTTAAGAGGGCATCTGCATTTGTGTAGTCCTTTCCTGCTTGTGTTCCAGGTCAATCTTATATTGCTTTAATGAGAGAAACCACGTTGTTACCCTGGCATTTGTCTCTCCATTGCTCTGCATCACTATTGGCTTGGTATGTTCCGAGATGAGCATAAAATGTCTTCACAGAAGGTAGGGTGTCCATGGCATATTTTATCACCAAAATCCTATGCCACCAATATTGCTTCTTGGCATAGCACTACCTTTAGCATTTCAAAAGTCTTGTCTGCATCCAAAAGTCTTGTCTATTTCACTACATCTGGATCATCAGTCCGTAATTGTCAAATCAGTTAGGGGATATTGTGGCAATTGTGGCAAAACTTTGTATGAGACTTGGGTAATAGCCAACAATCCCAAGGAGTGCTCAAACTTGTTTCTTCCTAAGAGGCCTTGGCTAAGTTTGAAAGGAACTTATCCCAGATATTTTGTCTCTGCATGTCCCAGGTTACATCTGGCCAGATTAGCAGTCGGACCCACTTTCCATAGTGTCTCTAAGACTCTTTATACTTTTTTATACAAATCTGAATCCTAATCACAGATGTATATTAGTATGTCATCCAAATATGCAGCCACACATTCAATAGGAGCTTGGCCATAACCCTCTGAAAGGTTGCTGGGAATCCATGTAGTCTAAATGGCAAGACATTATAGTGCAAATGCCTGTCAGGGTTGTAGAAAGTAGTTGTTTTTTTTGCTGCTTTTGTCAGTGGGACCTGTCAATATCAAATCCAATATGAACATGAATCTAGCTCTCACACAGCTGCACCTGAGAAAGGCTGAAACAGTTCTATTTAGGATACACATGGTTTGATCACAGAAACCACAGCTTTGTGTTTGTTGAAGGATAATGCCACAGTGCAGAAAAATTGCAGGCTCCTCCCTGTCTGTAGGTCCTTAAGTGCATCTTCTCCTGCTGACATGATACAGCTCGTTCATATTCCTTCCACACTTTTGGTTTTCAGTAGACTTATGGTTATGGTTGGAACTATTACAAACCAAAATGTCACTGCATATAGACATTTCTTATATTTCCAGACTCTACTCCGTGGCACCCCATTGACCTGCTGCCTCTTGAAAGTCCCCTGCCCCATGCTTAAGCCTTTTTGGCCTTGACAGAAGATGGAGTGTTTAAAAAGGTTTCAATGCATTAATTCAGTAGGACCATCTATCATGCCTTCTTGATTGATAAATTTACCAAACTATTTTACTCCCAGCACCAACATCCAGATGTAGTGTCTCTTTAAGCTTCCATGGCCTATTCTTGCTCATCTTCACTTATTTAAATGTAGTTGCTCATCACTTGTAGAAAACCAGTAGCAGCATATAAAGTACTATAGGTAATGAACATACAAAACACAATGTCCATACAACATTTGCCCTTTTCTGTGCTTTTAAAAAACAATTTACTTTGTATTTCACCCCACAGAGCTTTGCATAAATTGAAGAATGTAATTTGCTATGAAAAAAAAATTGTCATTTCCTTTTCTAGTTAGCAAGCAATGATGTTTATCCCATGCAGTAATTCTCCTTCCCTTTTTTTAGTCGTTTCCCAGAGTTACTGATGGCTTCATTAAGTATAAATGCTGCAGTAGAGGACTGAGTGCAAATAAGGTGGCCTTTGCGAACGCTTGAATCTGAGTTGGTCAAATTCTGTGCATGCAGGCGGCTGTCATAAGAAATATTTTCAGAGTACATTAAAAGGAGCACAGAAACGCGGCCAAAATTGAATTCGACAACTTTGTGAAATACTCCAGGCTGCGATTTCTTCAGAAATGCGTTTTGATGCAAAAAAAAAATATCAGACATAGATACATTGCTACAGTCACCAGGGCGTATAATCAAAGAAATCTAATCTATGTATGGTATTTATAACTGGGATTTGAAAAGCAAATGCAGAAATGTATTGTGTTTATATAGTATTAGCGACTTGCCTGTCAAAAAATGACGGTCAATAAAAGAAAGTGTTGAAATACTGTTTGCCACACAATGTGAGTGTACTGTGTGCCTCAACTACATAGACCCCTCTAACACACTAATGAACACATGTAATAATACTATAAGTGCCATGAGGGTCATCCAGGACCCTCATGACCCAAAGTGTAAGCACTACACCATTTTAACCCGGTCACTTATGGGGGTCTATCCAGACCCTCATAAGCCTCTATTTAACCCCATCAGTCCCATAAGGGTATATTATGACCATTACAACCCAACATTAACTACATAAGTTCCATGACGGTCCTCAAAGACCATCATGACACTAAGTATAAACACTACACTGCACTATACCCCCAATAAAACATTAAATATCAACTAAACACCCTATACACTAACCTATTAACACCTACACTACCTACCTACCTACCCCCTGATAACCCCCTCCCCACCACTGTAATTACAGAAATGAAAAAAACTAAAGTCATCAAAAATCAAACATTTACATTACATAAAATAAAAAACCTAAAATCACCAAAAATAAAAAATGTACATTACAGAAAAAAAAAAACCTAGGTCACAAAAAATAAAAAAAGGAACATTACACACCCCCCCCCCCCCCCACTACAGAAAAAGAAAATTACACACTTGAAAAGGAAATACATATAAAACATACAATACAATACAATTAAATACAATACAATACAATTAAATACAATACAATTAAATACAATACAATACAATACAATTAAATACAATACAATACACCCCTATCTAATATACATCCCCCTATCTAATATACATCCCTCTATCTATTAGACATCCCCCTATCTAATATATAATACCATCTATCTAATATACATCCCCCTATCTAATATACAATACTATCTATCTAATATACATCCCCCTATCTAATATACAATACTATCTATCTAATATACACCCCCTATCTATCTAATATACAATAAATACTATCTATGTACTATACATCCCCCTATCTACCTAATATACAATACATGCTATCTCTATATAGCAACCCTAATTTTAAAATAAAATAATTAAGACCACTTACCTTTGAGATGTTTCTTCAGATCACCAACCTAGGGTAAAAGAGATTAAAAAAATACTACAACACGTTTACATAAAATAAATAAACATTCTAAACATTCTAAATATTCTAATCACCTTTCCAGCATGTCCCGTCCATCTTTGCTTCTCCGGCGCGGCCCCTGTTAAAAAAAAACATTACATTAGCACACATACATAAACATAAAACCAAGTAAAATCAACACAATCTACATTGTACTTACCTCCCCGCGATGTCTCCGGCCTCCTCGTGTTGTGCCCTGGAAGCATCCGCGCTCTTTAAAAAAAAAAAAAAAAAAAAAAAAAAACAACACACATCCGCCCTGGCGGATGTCCCCGACGCTAATGAGCTTCCTACGAAGTGTTCCAGAATAAAATTGGCAATGGCGGCTTCTGATTGTCTGAAAACGCTATCTATCAAATTCAGCCAATAAGAAGACGCCAATTATGAACGAATGAGAAAGGGATACACCCCAAAATCCCACGCTGATTGGATAACGCACCTGTCAATCTTTATTTGAACCAATCGGAAAGGCTTTTTTGCCATCAGCGAATCACAATGGGATACACCCCCACGAGGTGATTAGCTGAAGACATCTGCGCCTTCCCATTGGCTGTAATACTGATTGACATTGACAATAGCCAATGAGAAGTCGCAAATGCCTTCACAATCAGTACGTGGGGGTGTATTCCATTGTGATTGGCTATTGTCAGTGCAACCAATCAGAATACGCAGATGCCTCCAACCAATCACCCTGTGGGGGTGTATTCCATTGTCATTGGCTGAAGGCATCTGCGCCTTGTGATTAGTTTAAATAAAGATTGACAGGTGCATTATCCAATCAGAGTGGGATTTTAGGGTGTATCCCTTTCTGATTGGCTCACACATTGGCGCCTCCTGATTGGGTGAATTTGATAGACAGCGTTATCAACCAACCAGAAGGCACCATTGACTATTTTCTTCCGGAAAAGTCTCCGGAAGCCTCATTAGCGTCGGGGATGTCCGTGAGTTCGGATGTGAGTTCTTTTTTTTTTTTTTTAGAGCACGGTTCCAGGGCAGGGCAGAAGAGGAGGAGGCCAGAGACATCATGGGGAGGTAAGTGCAATGTAGATTATGTTTATTTTATTTTGTTTTTTTGTTTATGTATTTGTATTAATGTTATGTTTTTTTTAACAGGTGCCGCGCCGGAGAAGAGTAAAAGAAGAAGGACGGGACATGCCGGAAAGGTGAGTAGAATATTTAGAATGTTTAGAATGTATATTTATTTACTGTAAATGTGTTGCACTAATTTTTTTTTTCCCTAGGTGGCTGATCTGAAAGGACATCTGCAAAGGTAAGTGGTCTTAATTATTTTATTTTAGCTTAGAATTAGATTATTTTACATATAGATAGCATTTATTGTATGTTAGCTAGGGGTTTGTGTTTTATATAGATAGCATAGCATGTATTGTATATTAGATTGTGGTATTTATTCAGATAGATTGGGGGATGTATATTAGATAGATAGGATGTATATTAGATAGATAGTATTTATTGTATATTAAATAGATTGTGTGATGTATATTATATAGATAGGATGTATATTAGATTATTTAGATAGATTGTATTTATTTAGATAGATTGGGGGATGTATATTAGATATATAGGATGTATTGTATATTAGACAGGGGTGTATTGTATTGTATTTAATTGTATTGTATTTAATTGTATTGTATTGTATTTTATTATATTGTATGTATTGTATTGTATGTATTATATGTATTTCCTTTTCAGGTGTGTAATTTTTTTTTTCAGTAGTGGGGGGGGGGGGATTGTAATGTGTTTTTATATTTTCTGTAATGTTCCTTTTTTTATTTTTTGTGACAGTTTTTTATATTTTTTGTAATGTCGATTTTTTATTTTTTGTCACTTAGGTTTTTTATTTTATGTAATGTAGATTTTTTTTTGTGTGACTTTAGGCTTTTTTATTTTCTGTAATTAGAGTGATGGGGGTTAATAGGGGGTAGGTAGGTAGTGTAGGTAGGTAGTGTAGGTGTTAATAGGTTAGTGTAGAGGCTGCTTAGTTGATATTTAATGTTTTATTGGGGGTGTATACTGCAGTGCAGTGTTTATACTTAGTGGCAATATGGTCCTTGAGGACCATCATGGCACTTATGTGGTTAATGTTGGGTTGTAACAGGCCCAAAATGGTCTTAATATACCCTTATGGGACTGATGTGGTTAAATAGAGGCTTATGAGGGTCTGTATGGACCCCCATGAGTGACAGGGTTAATTAGCGGTTTATGGGGGTCGGTATGACCCCCATGAGTGAGGGGGTTAATTAAGGGCTTATGAGGGCTGTATTGACCCTGCTGAGTGACGGGGTTAATTAAGGGTTTATGGGGGTCAGTATTAACCCCCATGAGTGAGGGTGTTAATTAAGTGCTTATGGGGGTGTGTATTGACCCCGACGAGTGACAGAGTTAATGAAGGGCTTATGGGGGTCTATATTGACCCCCATGAGTGACAGGTTTAATGAAGAGCTTATGGGGGTCTGTATTGACCCCCATGAGTGAGGGGGTTAATGAAGTGCTTATGGGGGCCTTTATTGACCCTCATGAGTGACAGGGTTAATGAAGGGCTTATGGGGGTCTATATTGACCCCCATGAGTGAGGGGGTTAATGAAGTGTTTATAGGGGCCCGTATTGGCCCCCATGAGTGACTGGGTTAATGAAGGGCTTATGGGAGTCTGTATTGACCCCCATGAGGGACAGGGTTAATGAAGGGCTTATGGTGGTCTATATTGACCCCCATTAATGACAGGGTTAATTAGGGGTTTATGGGGGTCTGTATTGACCCCCATGAGTGAGGGGGTTAATTAAGGGCTTATGGAGGGCTGTGTTGATCCTCCTGAGTGATGGGGTTAATTAAGGGTTTATGGGGGTCTGTATTGACCCCCATGAGTGAGTTGGTTAATTAAGTGCTTATGGGGGTCTGTATTGACCCCCATGAGTGACAGGGTTAATAAAGGGCTTATGGGGGTCTATATTGACCCCCATGAGTGACAGGGTTAATTAGGGGATAATGGGGGTCTGTATTGACCCCCATGAGTGAGGGGGTTAATTAAGTGCTTATGGGGGTCTGTATTGACCCCCATGAGTGAGGGGGTTAATTAAGTGCTTATAGGGGTCTGTATTGACCCCCACGAGTGAGGGGGTTAATTAATTGCTTATGGGGTTCTGTATTGACCCCCATGAGTGACAGGGTTAATGAAGGGCTTATGGGGGTCTATATTGACCCCCATGAGTGAGGGGGGGTTAATTAAGTGCTTATGTGTGTCTGTATTGACCCCCATGAGTGAGGGGGTTAATTAAGTGCTTATGGGGGTCTGTATTGACCCCCATGAGTGACAGAGTTAATGAAGGGCTTATGGGGGGCCATATTGACCCCCATGAGTGACAGGGTTAATGAAGGGCTTATGGGGGTCTGTATTGACCCCCATGAGGGACAGGGTTAATGAAGGGCTTATGGGGAACTATATTGACCCCCATGAGTGACAGGGTTAATTTGGGGTTTATTGGGGTCTGTATTGACCTTATGAGTGAGGGGGTAATTAAGTGCTTATGGGGGTCTGTATTGACCCCCATGAGTGACAGGGTAAATGAAGGACTTATGGGGGTCTATATTGACCCCCATGAGTGACAGGGTTAATTAATGGTTGACCCCTATGCGTGATAGTGTATATATATTTTTTTTATTACGGGTCCTTTAAGGACCTTTACGGTCCTTTAAAGACCCATAACATGGGAATTTTGAATTTTCATTGCTGTGGGGGTCCCCGATCGCGTGCGATCAGGACCCCCACTGCGATGGTTAATGTGGGGTTAATGCAGGCCCCAGGGCTTATCTCGGATCCCGTGGGGTTAATGCGGGTTTCCAAGCTTATCTCGGTTCCCTTCTTGGGTAAATTGTACGTGGCTGGGCTTTGAGCCTCGTTTTCGTTTTTTGGACTTAAATGGAGGTGTAACTTCACTTTCAGAGGTCCTGGATGCTCCCCCCCCCCCCCCCCCATGCTATGGGTAAGCTTTTTATGTATTTTTAGTGAGTATTTGGTGTGTTTTGACTGTTTTTAGGTGCGCCAGTTTCTGCCGTTATGGCTGTATTTTTCGTGAATGTGGGTGTTTGTTCCGTTACAGTTGGTTCCGAGGTCGTTTTTTTTTTCTAAGTCGTGCGTGTGTTTTTAACCGCGTGTGAGGAGCCTTTGAGCCTCCACCTCCGCAAACTGCATCCCTCGCTTTGCGTGACGACGAATTGTAGTTTGACAACTATTATATGTGATATGTACTTAGAGTTAGAAAAATATGTCAAACTATTCTTAGAGGGGACGTTAATAAAAATTTCCTGAACAGTATTTATTAGTAACAAAAACACTATATTGAATGATTAGGTAATGTATATTTTCTCTGTACAAGACTGGGTCAACAGTGGAATTTATTTCTATATACTGTATATTTATAATATAATAATGTGTATAATAAACACAATATTAGAAAATTAAGTGAGGTACATTTCTGGCAGAGTGGAAACGGCAGTTAGAGGAGTATGTGGAGATTAGATCTAATATGTAAAATGGTGTTGATGTAGACAGCTTTTGGATGTGAGTATGAGCTGACCTCTGAGTCCTCCCTTGGCCCTCTGGCCTACCGTGGTCCCTCCTCATCCCAGGAAGTGGAGTGTAGCATTGGGCAGGTAAGAAAGCAATTATATAAGTGTATATGTATATATATATATATATATATATATATATATATATATATATAGATGCATATGCATAAGTATATAAATATGTAGTTGTATGCACTGTATGTATATATATATATATATATTTATATATATATACATATATATATATATATATATATATATATATACAGTCAGGTCCATAAATATTGGGACATCGACATAATTCTAATCTTTTTGGCTCTATACACCACCACAATGGATTTGAAATGAAACGAACAAGATGTGCTTTAACTGCAGACTTTCAGACTTTAATTTGAGGGTATTTACATCCAAATCAGGTGAACGGTGTAGGAATTACAACAGTTTGTATATGTGCCTCCCACTTTTTAAGGGACCCAAAGTAATGGGACCGATTAACAGTCATAAATCAAACTTTCACTTTTTAATACTTGGTTGCAAATCCTTTGCAGTCAATTACAGCCTGAAGTCTGGAACGCATAGACATCACCAGACGCTGGGTTTCATCCCTGGTGATGCTCTGCCAGCCCTCTATTGCAACTGTCATTAGTTCCTGCTTGTTCTTGGGGCATTTTCCCTTCAGTTTTGTCTTCAGCAAGTGAAATGCATGCTCAATCGGATTCAGATCAGGTGATTGACTTGGCCATTGCATAACATTCCACTTCCTTCCCTTAAAAAACTCTTTGGTTGCTTTTGCAGTATGTTTCGGGTCATTATCCATCTGCACTGTGAAGCGCCGTCCAATGAGTTCTGAAGCATTTGGCTGAATATGGGCAGATAATATTGCCCAAAACACTTCAGAATTCATCCTGCTGCTTTTGTCAGCAGTCACATCATCAATAAATACAAGAGAAACAGTTCCATTGGCAGCCATACATGCCCACGTCATGACACTACCACCACCATGCTTCACTGATGAGGTGGTATGCTATGGATTATGAGCAGTTCCTTTCCGTCTCCATACTCTTCTCTTCCCCTCACTCTGGTACAAGTTTATCTTAGTCTCATCTGTCCATAGGATGTTGTTCCAGAACTGTGAAGGCTTTTTTAGGGGTTGTTTGGAAAACTCTAATCTGGCCTTCCTGTTTTTGAGGCTCACCAATGGTTTACATCTTGTGGTGAACCCTCTGTATTCACTCTGGTGAAGTCTTCTCTTGATTGTTGACTTTGACACACATACACCTACCTCCTGGGGAGTGTTCTTTATCTGGCCAACTGTTGTGAAGGGTGTTTTCTTCCGGGTCTTTTGATGTTGCTGAGCTCACCGGTGCGTTCTTTCTTTTTAAGTATGTTCCAAACAGCTGATTTGGCCACACCTAATGTTTTTGCTATCTCTCTGATGGGTTTGTTTTGTTTTTTCAGCCTATGATGGCTTGCTTCACTGATAGTGACAGCTCTTTGGATCTCATATTGAGAGTTAACAGCAACAAATGCAAATAGCACACTTGAAATGAACACTGGAGCTTGTATCTGCTCTTTGTAAATGGGATAATGAGGGAATAACACACACCTGGTCATGGAACAGCTGAGCAGCCAATTGTCCCATTACTTTTGGTCCCTTAAAAAGTGGGAGGCACATATACAAACTGTTGTAATTCCTACACCGTTCACCTGATTTGGATGTAAATGCCCTCAAATTAAAGCTGAAAGTCTGCAGTTAAAGCACATTTTGTTCGTTTCATTTCAAATCCATTGTGGTGGTGTATAGAGCCAAAAAGATTAGAATTGTGTCGATATCCCAATATTTATGGACCTGACTGTATAAAATATATATACAAATATATAGACACAGACCCACATATATTTATTTTTTTATATATTTTATATGTTTTATATATGTACTGTGTAAGTTGATGTTGGAGGGGGTTCGGGAAGTGTAAAAAAAATTGTGCCTGCCCCTCCTCTTTATGCACTGGGCACCCCCATGAACTAGCTGTAGTTGGGCCTCATCAGCAGGGTTAGCAAAAATCGGACCACAGCGCGCCAGGTGCATCTCTCAATCACTACTTCTTGCAATCCAAGGGACTCTAAGCAGTCTTTTCCAACACCACAATTCAAAGGCATCAGATATCTTTATGATCCAGCTCTCACATCCATATGTTATTACCCTTGTTGATAGTTTAATTTATATATACTTTGTACTATCTTGTCCAAGCTTGCCATAGCTTTCCTGCCCAGAAGCAAAGTCTTTTAATTTTGTGACTACAGTCACCATCTGCAGAGATCTTGGATCCAAGGAAAATAAAATCTGTCACTGCCTCCACATCTTCCTCGTCTATTTACCAGGAAGGGTGATTGCTGTTTGCCATGATCTTCGTCTTTTTAACGGTGAGCAGCAGGCCAACTTTTGCACTCTCTTCTTTTACCCTCATCAATATGTCCTTTAGTTCCTCATCACTTTCAGCCATCAGAGTAGTATCATCGGTGTCTCTGAGGTTGTTGATATTCCTTCCAGCAATATTGATTCTGGCTGAATAAATAAGGTGACAATATATGTCACGACTGCCAGCTTTGGGGGACCACGCTCACCCCAAAACTGTTATGATCCTACTCTACCACTGTAGGACCAAGGATTCTTCTGCAAATCCCTTTAAGCAGCAATGAATTCAACACAGCATAACAGTATCCATGACTGGCAGGAATCACAGTCAGCAGAGTTCTCCCAGTGTGTATGAGCAAAGTATCAGATAGGATCCATTGCCATAGTTCTGTTATCTTTCCAGATTAAATCATACACAATGCTGATGTATGTTTAATGTGTCTCTCTTACTCATCACCTCCTGCAGCCTTATTATGAGCAAGACATCCTAGGGCCAATCTCACTTCACTCTCCAAGATGTTTGGCTCCAACTCATTGGACAAACTATTGAGGTCATCACTGTTGTTAAGATCCTTCCTGTATAGATATTCAGTGTATTCCTGCCACCTCTTCTTTAACTGATCTTCTTCTGTTAAGTCCTTACCATGCTTGTCTTTTATCACACCCATTCTTGCATGAAAGGAGCCTTTTAGGTTCCCAATTTTCTTGAAGATCTTCTTCAATCTCTTTACATCGCTCATTGTAGAAGGTCTCCTTGTCTCTTCTTGCTATCCTCTGGAATTTTGCATTCAGTTGGACAAATCTTTTCTTATCTCCACCACCCTCCGCTTTTCTTCTTTCCTGGGCTAGTTTCAAAGCCTCATCAGACAGTCAGTTTGACTTCTTGCTTTTCTTTCTTTTAGGGATATTCTTTGTTGCTGTTTCTTGGATTATGTTGCAAAATTCTTCAGGCATTCTATCTTCCATGTTTAGTTCCTTAAATCTATTATTTACTTCCACTGCATATTCACAAGGGATATTATTTATGTCATATCTACTTGGTCTGATGGCTTTCCCTCTTTTCTCCAGTTTAATTTTCAACTTTGCAATAACAATGTCATGGTCTGAGCCGCAGTCTGTTCCAGGTCTTTACTGTGCCTTACAAAAGTATTCACCCCCATTGGCATTTTTGGTGTTTTGTTGCCTCACAACCTGGAATTAACACAGGTTGCGTGAGGATTTGCATCATTTAATTTACAGAACATGCCCACAACTTTGAAGATCTTTGTGAAGCAAACAACAAATAGGACAAACTAACCGAAAAAGTCAATGTGCATAACTATTCACCCCCCTAAAGTCAATACTTTGTAGAGCCACCTTTTGCAGCAATCACAGCTTCAAGTTGCTTTGGATAAGTCTCTATGAGCTTGCCACAACTTACCACTGGGATTTTTGCCCATTCCTCCTTGCAAAACTGCTCCAGCTCCATCAAGATGGATGGTTTGCGCTTGTGAACAGCAATCTTTAAGTCTGACCACAGATTTTCTATTGGATTGAGGTCTGGGCTGTGACTAGGCCATTCCAACACATTTACATGTTTTTCCTTAAACCACTCAAGTGTTGCTTTAGCAGTGTGTTTGGGGTCATTGTCCTGCTGGAAGGTGAACCTCCGTCCTAACACCAAATCACGCACAGAGTGGTACAGGTTTTGCTGAAGAATATCACTGTATTTAGCACCATCCATCTTTCCCTTAACTCTGACCAGTTTCCCAGTCCCGGCTGCTGAAAAACATCCCCACAGCATGATGCTGCCACCTCCATGTTTCATGGGATGGTGTTCTTTGGGTGATGTGATGTGTTGGGTTTGCCCCAGACATAATATTTTCTTTGATGACCGAAAAGTTAATTTTAGTTTCATCAGACCAGAGCACCTTCCTCCATACATTTTGGGAGTCTCCCACATGCCTTTTCCCAAACTCAAAATGTGCCATTTTGTTTTTTGCTGAAAGTAATTGCTTTCTTCTTGCCACTCTGCCATAAAGCCCAACTCAATGGAGCGTACAGGTTATTGTCGTCCTATATACAGATACTCCAGTCTCTGCTGTGGAACTCTGCAGCTCCTCCAGGGTTACCTTAGGTCTCTGTGCTACCTTTCTGATTAATGCCCTCCTTGCCCAGTCCGTGAGTTTTGGTGGGCGGCAGGTTTGCTGTTGTGCCATGTTCTTTCCATTTGGTTATCATAGATTTGAAGGTGCTCCTTGGGATAATCAAAGATTTGGATATTTTTTTATAACCTAACCCTGACTTTTACTTCTCAACAACATTGTCCCTTACTTTTTTGGAGAGTTCCTTGGTCTTCATGGCAGTGTTTAGTTAGATGTGCCTCTTGCTTAGGTTTTGCAGCCTCTGGGGCCTTTTAAAAAAGGTGTGTATATGTAATGACAGATCATGTGACACTTAGATTGCACACAGGTGGACATCATTTCACTAATTATGTGACTTCTGAAGGTAATTGGTTGCACCAGAGCTTTTTATGGGCTTCATAACAAAGGGAGTGAATACATACGCACATGCCAATTTTCTGTTTTCTATTTCTAAAAAATAGTTTTATGTATATATTTTTCTCATTTCACTTCACCAACTTAGACTACTGTGTTCTGATCCATCACAGAAAATTTAGATTAGCAAAACATTGAACTTAAGGCTGTGATGTCACAAAATAGGTAAAAAGTCAATGGGGTGAATACTTTTGCAAGGCAGTGTATATAGTCAATCGGGTTTCTATGTTGTCCATCTGGTGATGTCCATGTGTAGAGTCGTCTCGGAGGCTGTTGGAAGAGGGTGTTTGCTATGACTAGAGAATTATTTTGACAGAATTCTACTAATTTCTGACCTGTTTAATTGTGTACTCCAAGGCCAAATTTGCCAGTTATTCCAGGTCTTCTTTGGTTCCCTACTTTAGCTTCCAATCTCCTGTGATGATAGTAAAAAATGTTCTTGGTGTTATATCTATGACATGTTGAATATCTACGTAGAACTGGACAACTTCAGCCTCTTCAGCATTCGAGGTTGGAGCATAGACTTGGATCACTGTGATATTAAATTGCTTGCCTTGAATTCAAATTGAAATAATTCTGTCATTTATTGGGTTGTAACCGAACAATGCTTTGGCCACCCTTTGATTGACTAGGATGGCTACTCCATTTCTTCTGCGGGATTCTTGACCACAGTAGAAGATCTGGTGTTTGTGTGATGTGAAATGTCCCATTCCAGTCCATTTAAGTTCACCAATTCCCAGGATATCAATGTTTAACCTTGTCATTTCCTTATTGACCACATCTAGTTTGGCTTGGTTCATAGTTCTAACATACCAGGTTCCTATTCTGAACTGATCTTTGCAGCATCGGACTTTCCTTTCCTCTCCAGATGCATTCACAGCTGGATGTTCTTTCGGCTTTGGCCCAATCACTTCATTAGATCATTAGTGTTACTTGTACTTGCCCTCTGCTCTTCCTCAGTAATGTAGTAGGCACCTTCTGACCTGAGGGACTCATCCACCGATGCCATATCTTTATGTCTCTGGTTGTTCCTGTCCATAAAGTTTTCTTAACAAAAATACTGGAGTGGGTTGCCAGGTCCTTCTCCAGTGGACTGCACTTTGTCTGACCTCTCTGCCATGACCTGCCTTTCTTGACTGGACCCTACATGGTATAGCTCATAGCTTCATCGAAGTACAGAAGCCCCTTCACCACGACAAGGTAGTGATACCGAATGGGTATTAATTTTGTAATTATTAATCTATATATATAGATTAATACTGAGTATTGCAGTACATTGTGATACCTTTTATATTGGACAAATGCTTTATTCATTTTGACAAGCTTTTGTGAGGTCTGATCTTTCTTTATTAAGTCTGAAGCAACACTTACATGAGATGGAACCCTCAGTTTGAGAGTAAACAGTAATTACTAAATTACTAGATTGGTGGACATTCATGGCTGCTTCACTCTTCAATTATATATATACTGATGGAGCAACGTGGTGGCAGGGAAATAGATATGCCTATGGCTCGTGCACCCAGGAGCAGCTAAGGAGTTTGTGCCTGGGGGTTCCAGATACGTAAATCCGCATGGCTACTTCTACAAAGATTGTCCACAAGGAAAATATCTGACTAGTTCAAAGGAACTGTAGATTCTAGCATATATAAAACCTGGTCTCTGCTAGTCACTAAATATCTATATACCATCTTATTTTCACATATAAGTAGAGTGGTGAGCAGTATTTCTCTAAATGACAGATCCGCACTGAATATTAGTTATCTGTTGAATTTTGCAGTAGGGATAATATTCTCCCAGCTCATATATTTTTCAGGAAATTGTCTTCTTATTTATTTTTGCATCTATTTTCTGGTCTAAATTAGTAAGGGGGAGGATAAGGGGACTTCCAGAACGTGAATACATCTATAAATTGTATTTTTTTATGCAAATCGTAGTTAAATTCATGTGTAATTTATTTCCCCCATGTAAGCACATTGCCTAAATAATCTTTTATAATGTTTATTTAGAGCCACAGAAAGGCTTGCAGCTGAAACTTCAATGACAGATTGTAAATAATGTTATATTGTAGAACAACCTCTCTTATCAGAAACACTCTAATATTCAATGCTTTCTTATTTATCTTGCATATTATTTTATAACTGCAGAACTGGACTTATTTTCTGTTAATTTGTATTTTTGTTGTAAGTACAAATGGGTTAAAGCTTACACCTTGTGCCTGGACTTGCTTGCAGGGTTATGTAAACAGAATTTCTTATTATTTAACTCAATGTAGCTGCCATGATATCATAGCTCAGAATGTCACATAAACATGGATAGTAAGCTTTAAAGGGATATGGATTGTTCCTGGATTTGACTTGATATATACAGCCCCATTAAATTCCAGCCTCGTAGATACGAGGTTTGTACTTAAGCCCTACGTGCTTCAAATTGTAAAAATGCACGGAGCTATTAAATTAGCCCTGCTGCGAGCAGCGTGTGAGATATGCAGCAGAGCCGTTCGTGTCAAACACGGAGAAACTGTGCATGACAAGTGACAGCCTGTGAGATGATCTCGCAAGCACCCCCACCTCATCACTTACCGCAGGGGTCCTGAAAGGGACCTCCGCGGTAGTACTACATACAGGCCCTACCGTGGGGCGAACTCCAAGTACTTCCCTGGCACCTAAAATGAACCCCCCTCTATGCTGGAGGTCCCCATCGGGACCCTCGAAGTGAACCCACATTAGCCACTTGCTACAGGGGTCCAGAGGGACCCCCACAGCTCCCCCACTTTAACCCCTTGCAGCGGAGGTCCCCGATCAGCATAGATCAGGCCCCTGCTGCATTTCAAAAATGTAAATTCCCCTTAACGGGCCCACGGCACACTATTAGCTAATCCCGGCACCTAACATTAATTCCCCTCTATGTTGGGGGTCCCCTTCAGCCAATCACAATGTGATACACCCCCACGGGGTGATTGGCTTAAGGCATCTGTGCCTTCTGATTGGCTGTCATCACTGTTGATCAGACTGCAGCTAATCAGAAGGTGCAGATGCCTTCAGCCAATAACCCCACTGGGGTTTATCACATTGTGATTGGCTGAAGGCAATAGTGCCTACTGATTGGTTTAAAAAAGATTGACATGTCTTCAGAACATGTCTTCAGAACATATGTGGAATTGGTAGAAATGCTCTGCATATAAGTTAGCTGCAGATTATTGCACACTCACACATACAGACCTTGGGTCAAGACAATTGCATGTACTTCAAGTAGTCCTAAGCAAACACTTGAGTTTAACATAAAGGTTTGTTCACTAGATATCTGGTGAATTTGATCTCAAGAGCTTTGATAGCCCAAGGTTGCAAGCCAGATGTTCTGACATCACACATACACAAATGTACACAAAGGTGTGGTATTGGAGAGTATAAATATGTTGTTTTGATCATTCAATAAAAGTTGAGAGATAGTTATCACATAAACAAGGTGTGAGACTATTTCTGTGTGTTGTATCCTGACTTGGGGAGTGGTCTTGCCATGGGCCACTAAGTAACCTGGATCCAGTATTCTGCTTGTACCTTTTGGGCCTTGACCTCTTCAGAAGCCATCTTTTGTGCCACAGAGAAGAGGAACTACATGATTCTGCTGGGGTAGGTTTGAACTAGGTTCATATCAAGCCCCCTTGAAGAAGCAGATCGTGGCATATATTGATAGGGGGTTATGTCTAGATAGGGGTTAATGTCTAGATAGGGTGCAATGTCTAGATAGGGGGTTATGTATAGCTAGGGAGAGATGTATATATAGGGGGAAATGTATTGTAGGTAGGGGTATATTTATAATGTCTTTAGTACTGTAATGTTATGTATATTTGTGTATACCTCTTTCTTTGCAAGGTGTGTAATTATTTTTTTATTTTTTGTAGTGGGGGGTTTGTGATGTTCTTTTTTTGTAGTGAGGGGGGCTTGTAATGTCCTTTTTTATTTTTTGTACCGTAGTTTTTTTATTTTTGGTAACATAGTTTTTTTTTATTTTTGGTAACCTAGGTTTTTTTTATTTTTTGTACTTTAGCTTTTTAATTTTGTGTAATTAGTGGGGTGGGGGTATAATAGGAGGTTAGGTAGGTAGTATTAGGTAGGTAGGGGGTTAACAGGTTAGCATAGAGGGGTGTTAGTTTAGATTTAGTGGTTTATTGGGGGGGAATAGTGTAGTGAAGTGTTTGTACTTAGTGTCATGAGGGTCCTGGAGGATCCTCACTGCACTTATGGGGTTAACAATATGGTTCTCATTGTCTTATGAGGGTCTTCATAGACCCTTATGGGACTGATTGGGTTAAAAAGAGGCTTACAAGGGTCTGTATAGAGCCTCATAATGGATGAAGTTAGATGGAGGCTTATAGGGGTCTGTGTAGAATCCCCCTTAAGTGATGGGATTAAAAAGGGCTTGAAGGGGTTAAATAGGCCCAGCTAGAGTTATTAGGTTAAGCTAGGTTTAAATAGGCCCAGTAAGGGTTAGATAGGCACAGTAAGGGATATTATGTCCAGATAGGGTTAGATAGGCCCAGTTAGGTTTACATAGGGTTTAGTATGGGTTAGTGGGGTATAGTTAGGGTTAAGGGGTTAATGGGGTATAGTAAGGGTTAATAGTGTAGTGTAGTGCTTAGACTTTGTCATGAGGGTCCTGGAGGACCCTCATAGCACTTGTAGGGTTAACCTAGGAATTAATAGTGCCCTATAGTGGTCTTTATATACCCCTATTGGACTGAGGGGGTTAATTATAGTCTCATGGGTCTCTGTATAGAGCCCCAGGATTTATAGAGGTAAGTAAGGGCTTATGGGGGTCTGTATTGACCCCCATGAGTGACAGACTTAATTAAGGGCTTATGGGGGTCTGCATTAAACCCCATGAGTGACAGAGTTAATTAAGGGCTTATGGGGGTCTGTATTGACCCCCATGAGTGATGGGGTTAATTAAGGTCTTATGGGGTCTGTATTAACCCCCATGAGTGACAGAGTTAATTAAGGGCTTATATGTCTTTGTGTTGACCCCCATGAGTGACAGGATTTATTAAGGGCTTATGGGGCTCTGTATTGACAGAATTAATTAAGGACTTATGTGGGTCTGTATTGACCCCCATTAGTGAGTTAATTAATTCTGTATAGAGCCCCATGAGTTATAGGGTTAATTAAGTGCTCATGGTGCTCTGTTTAGAGCCCCATGAGTAATGGGGTTCATTTTAGGTGCCTGGGGAGTACTTATAGTACCCCCGCAGCAGAGGTTAATATTTTTTTAGCGCAGTTCCTTTTAGGACCTTTACAATCCTTTAAGTACCCGCGAGGCAGGAAATTTGAATTTTTTTGAATGCCGCGGGGTCCTTATCAATGCTGATCGGGGACCCCAGCTGCAAGGGCTTAATGTGGGGTGACTGCTGGGGTCCTTATGGACCCCTGCTGCAAGGAGTTAATATGGGGAGACTTTGGGGGTCTGGATGGGGACCTCCAGCATAGGAGAGTGTGTATATTAGCTGGGATTGGCTAGTGGTTTGCTGCGAGTTCTTTAAGGACCCGCGGTGGGAAATTTGAAAACTTTAAATGCAGCAGGGGCCTGATCGATGCCGATCGGGGACCAGCACTGCAATCGGTTAATGTGGAGGGCTGCAGGGGTCCCTATGAACCCCTGCAGCAAGAGGTTAATGTGGGGGGCTGCGGGGATCCTGGTGGGGACCTCCAGCTTTGAGAGGATTAATGTTAGGTGCCGAGGGGGTACTTGCAGTCCCCCCGCAGCCGGGATTGTTTAACAGTGTAATGCAGGCCTTTTAAGGACCAGCAGCAGGACATTTTTGATTTTTAAATGCAGCCGGGGCCTGATCGATGCCGATTGGGGATCCCCGCTGCAAGGGGTTAATGTGGGGAGACTGCAGGGGGCCCGATAGGGAGCAGGGGGGAGCATCAGACGGCGGTGTCGGGCTGCTCCGATGCAGCACATATACGCTTTAGGATCCCTTGTCCGTAGGGATTCTTCCAAGGTGCAAGGTTCACCCCATAGGTTTATGGCTCTGTGTTACTACGTAGCTCTCCTGGAGTCTATTCTTGGCCATTTTTGGGTCTCACCTCGCAAAGCAGGCTGCAAGGGACGTATTTATTAAGAAGTGCTTATCAACTCTTTTTTTACTGCCAAAAAATAGTCCTGTTTGGGTTTGCGTTTTGCAGCATATGCAAGCACAGACTCTGTAGTACTCGCTCTGCTGTGTCTCATACAAATCAATCAGTGACCATGTCTCTGCAACGTTATGCAACATGCAGCTGAGACGTGGTCCCTGATAGGCTAGGACACTACACTGCACATCCAGCCCTACAGTCTGTGTCTGCATATGCTGCAGTGGACAGACCCATACAGGGACAATTTGTAAATGGACACACAGATACATTTTATACCTAGTATATCCCTTTAAGTCTGATTACAATTTGCATGATCCATGCACTGAAATAATGCCAATCAGTTGCTTTTTCATCCGTTACTTAGACTCCCCAGGAACCATAACATAGTATATGTGCCCTAATTAGCATTGGTGGGGAGGAAAACGATCATTACCAGCTTTTCATCTTCATCCAGTCCCCCAGTCTCTTTCATTCAATTATTCTTTTGATTCTACACATACGTCCAAGGTATTTAGGCCCCTGGAAATTATTTCAGAAAGAGTCACCACCAGTTATTTCTCTTATGGATATTTTCTTTCGCCATTATTTGTGTACATTTAATTTCTATCGTAGTGAATTTTCCAAGGTAGCTCACAGTTTGTACAGCAAAATAATGACTGACTTACCTTTGTGTAGGTATCTCTGATGCTCATTTTCAGAATATTAGCAAGTCTCTCCTTTTCCTAATATTAGAGCCTTTAAATGTAAATGTAATTCTCTTTTAGAAAATGTTTTAAAAAAAAAATATTGTTCAGAAGAGCTTGTTTTTCTAAAAATGATTTTCCGATTGCGTCTTTAAATTTCAATCCCATTTTTTTTATTTTTTTTATGAAACTTCTGAAAATATATTCTGTCATGATACGGGATAAGCAGGACCGGCCCTCCGTGGAACTTCTACAGGTTAGGTTGTTGAATTGGATGAGTATACTGTAACGATCCCCAGTGACCACAAGCAGAGCACAGATTACAGTGTACAGCATAACTGTCCTATTAATAGGTTCACTGAGCTAACAAAGTCCAAGACAAGAACTGATTTTATTGTGGGTGGGTGAGCAGTTTTATAGGGGACTGAACAAAGGGCAGTCAGGCATTAAACATGAAACAAACAACATGTCTGCATATCCAACTTAAACCGCCCCTCCCATTAAGTCTCTCCCATTCTCCACTAAATAACCAGGCACCAGGCTCAAGATGCTGTTATAAGCAGGGTGAATACCCTGGTGGGGCCATGGTGCCAGCAAGTCTCATCCCTCATGTTAACATCCCACAGTTTGCATAGACTGCACATAGGCACAGGGTGCAAGTAAGGGAAAAATCATAGGCATTGTGTCTGGTATCATGTCCATTGTCACATTGTGAATTAACCTGAATTCTGCAACTTCTATAGTCCATCAATGTTTTAACTATGAAACTGATCAAGTGAGGACTATTTGGACTGTATAATATTTTTGTAATCCAGTACAAATAACATACATATAAAATAATAAAAAAATAAATAATAATAATTGATTAATCATTAATTAACAACTAATTAATTAATAACTAATCTGCATATTGCAGATCAGAGGAGATCTTAAAAGGTTGAATTTGATGGACTGAAAGTCTTTTTTCAAACTCAATTACTATCAGCCTTATTAAATTGCAATTCGGTAAATTGAAAAGGGCTCTATATAAGCACACAGCATATTTTTTTACAGAAGTTTTTAGTTAGAGAAGACCTTGCTTTTGGATAGAAGTTAACTAACTAAAAACTTCTGTAAAAAAAAATATGCTGTGTGCTTAAATAGAGCCCTTTTAAATTTACTGAATGGCAATTTAATAGGGCTGTATGTAACTATGTAACTATGTGATATATTTACCCTTTATTAGATAGTATACTTGGTCTAAAGCATGTCACTGCTGTGTATCATTAAGGTTTATGGATGTTAACTATATAAAGCGAGCAGAGACACCACTATCATTATACATCTCTGATTAATGAACAGTACTGGACCCAATTAGAAGTAATGCAACCCTGCCATCTAGATAATCTGTCAAAGCAAAGCTTGAATAAACTAATATATGCATGAGATTTTAGAGCACACTAACCAAGTGGGAAAACATACCTTAAACATCGTAACAAATTACCAAGGAGTATTAGCAAAATACGCAGGCTTGAAAAAATGGAATAGTGAAAAACTAACATTGAAATGCACTGGGGAGCAAATGTGTTCCTTGACATATTGTAGTGATGGACAACACATTGTATGTCTTACCACCAGTCTTCATGTTTCCAGTCCGTCAACCATGATGATTAGAATTTTCTATGTTCTATTTAGTTAGCGCATGTTGAATCCCATGTTTAATTAAGTCTCCATGCTTAGCTGATTTCCGAAAAGATAACTGACAAAAGAGAAAACCACATGTGTCTAAATGATACTCTATGCGTTATTTATTTGTTGTTAAAGCAATATTTTCGCAATAAACATTGGTTTCTACACTGGATGCACGGAAAAACAAATCTTCCTTGTGTGCATCTGTATACATTTATAAGTTTCCATATTATGTCATTGCGAAACATCTAAGACAATGACCATCATCAACAAAACCAGTTATGGTTAAAAGTGAAAGATTATAAAACATATTTCCATTGGAAACCCATTACTACACACAACTATTGAAATGGTAGATGACACCTACTTATTTTAAGCTCATGGATCTTGGGACTTGAATCTCTATGTTGCAAGTCATGTAATCTCTAGTCATCTATAATCATCCTTGAGGTACAATACGTCACCCCAAATCAACACATAAGTGCATTGTTCCTGGGCTCCTTATGAGAAGACACCCAAGACTGGCTCAAGAAGAATGAATTATGGAGCAAAATAGCATATAAAAAAAGGTGTCAGTCTAAAGCAATTTTATCCAAACAAGAACCTATATATTGTGCGTTTGGTTTCCTCCACTGACCAGCACACGACCCGACCTCTTGCCTATTAAACAGTTTATGTTGTTTGTAATTTATGCTATGGGCCCCTGACGGGAGGTATGTCCTAATCTGTCCCATAGGACCTAATAATGTTGATCAACAACTAGAACATATGCTAAATATTGTTGGCCAACTACTAGAACATATGGTACTATTAACCCCTATGCTACTGAGGTCCTTTAAGGGCCTTCATGGCATCTAACATTTGCCCCCCATCCAAGAGGGTCCTGCAAGGACGCCCAGAGCTCCTGATATGTATACTAAGCTACAGAGGTCCTTAAAGAACCTCCTTGGATCCAATAGTTAACCTTCTTCTTCTCCTTGGTAAGAGACCCTCTTTGAGAACATTCATATACTATGTGCCTGGTGCAAATTAAAAGTCATAAAATATTTTCCTGGACTAAAAATGGTACCGCTCTGTGATACTGAATGAATAATTAAAATATCTGGGCCAGAAGTCATATGTCTTATTACAGAGCAGTGCTGTAACGTGTCTGATCATTTGTAGGTCTATTACCCTGCAGCTTATCCTAGCACAAGTCTTTTATTTTATCAGAAAAACATTTTTTTCATGCCAGAATTGACCTTGGGGCACATGAAAAAAAAGTGGTTTGTGAAGAAACATCCTGTCTATTAGAGTTGCAAGAAAAGCAAAATCACTCAATATTTCAGCTATTTGTAAAGCGTTTTACTACAAAATAGATAACAAGAAACATGCAATATTTAATTTTTTAGCCAGAGGCTCTTTTACACTTCCTGTATTGTAACAGAGTTTCAGCAATTACCATTTTTTTACCATCATCAAAATTTAAAATTGTTCATTTGACAGATTACAGAGTTTTTCTTTGTGACAAAATACTTTAAAATTATTCTACATGGAAATAGAGAAATCAACATAATATTTTTAGCTATAGCCCATTTATGTAGTAAATTATTTATTTTCTTGCATCATTTTATATTTATGGTGCTACACAATTTAAAGCATTTGTAATGGTCACAAATTCATGACTTTTAAATAGGAAAAATAATAATTTTTAATTATTATCAGTTATTTGCAATGCGCCAACATATTCCGTAGCACTATACATGGCTTACAATTAAGGCAAAAACAATAGCTGTATTAGCACATTGCAAAGTATGGAGGTCCCTGTCTTTGAGCTTAGAATCCAGTGTCCATAGTGCTTTCCCCAAAGCACCTCGCAAGACTGAAAACTTGCAAAGTTACAATCTAAAGGTTTGGAGCGAAGTACTGGAGAGTGAAAGATAATTTGTGGAAGTTAAGGTGGAAGGTGGTAGGCTTCTTTAAACACATGTGTTTTAGTGAGGATTTGAATGTTTAGAGGTAGGGAGATAGTATAGTAGAGCAAGGCAAGGAGTGCCAGAGAATAGGAGCAGCACGTGAAAAGTCCAGAAGGCAGTAATAAGTAGTGATAAGAGAGGTGAAAAGAAGAAGGTTGTTAGCAGAACGAAGAGGGCGGGTGGAGAAGTATTTGGACATGAGAGCAGAAATATAAGGGGGTGTGCTGTTGTTGAGGGCTTTGTAAGTTAGGGTCAGGATTTTATATTTTATTCTGGATGAAACAGGAAACCAGTGGAGTGATTTACAGCGAGATGCTGCAGACACTGAATGTTGAGCACGGTAGATGAGGCTAGCGGAGGCGTTCATTATGGATTGAAGTGGTGACAAGCAGGTGATGGGGAGGCCAACAAGGAGGGAGTTGCAGTAGACAAGATGAAATATGATGAGAAAGTGTATTAGAATCTTAGTTGAGTCTTGTGTGAGGTAATGACTTATTTTAGAGATGAAGCAGGCAGGATTTTGTTAGTGACTGTATGTGAGGAATGAAAGAGAAGGCAGGTGGGAGTGATGGTGGCATTGTCGACAGTGAGAGAGATGTGAAGGACTGAAGGTGAAGTAGAGGGTGGGAAGATTAGGAGTTCTGTCTTGGACATGTTGAGTTTGAGGTGGTGGGCAGACATCCAGGAGGATATAAGTGAGAGGCAGCTGGAGAAGAGTGTTATAAGAGATGTGATAGATCTGGTGTTGAGAGTTAAATTTGAGTGTAATCTGCATACAGATAATACTGAAATCCAAAAGATTTTATATGGGTTACAAGTGAGGAGGGGGTCTAGGACTGAACCTTGTGGTGAATGGTATCAAATTGTTTTGGTTGTTTGCTGCCCTTGGGATGGATCGTGTTTAATTATAAACAAATTCCAATATATTGTGATTTTAAAGATGTTGTTATGTTTTTACATTGAAAATTGCCAATTTATCTGATCTTTAGGAGCTCCTCCTACTTTTTTTCAGGGTGTAGCAAGAAGTGCAGTACAGTGCACCAGGCTGTGTCAGTAAAGCTGTGCTGCAAATAGATTGCTTTTGAGAAGTCAGCTGAAGGCTGTGCCACAGTTTGAAAAAGATGGAAGGAGCACCAGACTAAAACATGGGAAAACAAGGTAATTTTAATGTTGGTTTTCTCCCAAAAGTATTTTTTATCACAATAGACAAATTATACTTATTTTACTTAAAAGTGTAAGTTTCAATTCTCCTTCAAGTCTACATGCGACATCTCACTCCCTCCTGGCAACTCTACTTGCAAAACATTGTCGACATTCTCACAAACTATACAACACATATCCTCATTCACTCACACATCATCTCTCGTTTGGACTACTGTAAAGCCCGCCTAAATGGTAGCCCACTAACCTACCTCATTTCTCTCCACTACATCGTAAACCCGAGACTCACCTTCCTCACCCATCTGCTGTTTCTTTTGGCAAATCCCTACACTGACTGCAGAATCAAATTCAAACCGCTAATCCTAATCTACAAGGAGCTCCATGATGCTGCACCCTCCCTCTTACATCTCAACCCTCATTTCCAAATACTCTTCTAACCTTTCCTTCACTCCTCCACAGACCTTTACTTGGTATCTTCTCTTATAACCTCTTCTAACTCCAACATGCAAGATTTCTCCCACAGTGCACGCCTCCTTTGAAACAGTCTTCTACGAGTAACCAAACTCTCTCTAAACCTGCAAACCTTTAAAAACACCCTAAAAATGTATCTGTTCAGGTATATGCCAGAAACTAATATCATTCCAACATATCTCATTATAGTCAATCTACCTTTGTTATTATTATTATTATTATTATTATTATTATTATTATTATCATCCTTTATTTGTAACATGCCCACATATTGTACATGGTGCTCTTTACCAAAACACCTTACAAGATGGAAAACTAACAATCTAAAGGGAGTGGGAGATTGGTATCTTCATTACTAAAATGCATTTGGCCTACTTGCCACCACCCAGCATTATGTCTTACCTCATTTACTACTTCATGGTCCATCATAATTCACACTGGTTCACATGGGCATATTTAGGATCTATACTACCCTAGTGACTGAGTTTTAAGCAATAGACGTCAGTATAAACAAATGCATTTTATTGCAATTAAAAAGTCGGTTGTGAGAAACCGTAAGATGAAAATTGTTTGTTTTCCTTTCTTCATTCAGCTTATTTTCCTCCATTTTTACAGACTGTGGCAGGAAGTAGTGCATCTCCACAGGAATAGCTGTTAAGCTGTTCAGCATATAGGCAGCTGCATGAAAGTCCGGTTAAGGAGATGTTCCAGGATCAGCAGTCCGAGTCCAGACTAACTAGTGGTAGACTCGAAAGATTCTGGAAAGACTAGATCAGTCACAGGTATATAAAGGCTGGTAATATGACCAAAATGAGGCTTAACAGAGACGTCTAGCAGAAGGAGAGTGGCAGCAGAAGTAATGCTAAGTAATGCTAATACTGTGTAGAAGGACTGATAACATGGATTCTACTCTTACTATTGTCGCTTTTAAGTCCACCTCACGTTTCGCTGCACTGATTTTCTGCCGGAGTTTCTCCCATAACAGACGATGCCACGTGCGTGCAAAGATCAGACAGGTTCCTGACAGTCCGGTTTCTAAGCAAAATGGCAGTGAAAGGCTCAAGAGCGTTGAAAATACATTTCAAAATAAAGGAGTAATTTTAGATTAGAGTAGAATAAAGTACAGTGTGTACAACTGGCAAATGTCAAAAGTATAAATAAATTGTAAGGTAAGTAGAAACACAAAGAGTCCTTAATCTGAAGAGCTTACAATCTATAAGGTAAGGATTGGGTGTGAGACAGAGCGGCAGATGGCAACAAAACAGGACATTTGGCTGCTCCATGAGAAGGTGGCTGTATGTTATATGGTAGGTTGTGTGTGTGAGAGAATATTGGTATGAATTTTGTGTATGTTAAGGCTACAAGTGATAAGCTTATTTAAACAGATGTGTTTTGGTGAGTTTTTGAAGTTTTTGAGACAAGTCTGATTGACAAAGAGGTGCTGCAGGCACTGATTGCTGGTTGTGGTAAATAAGTCAATCAAAAGTAT
Organism: Discoglossus pictus; assembly: GCA_027410445.1. Classification (NCBI taxonomy): domain Eukaryota; kingdom Metazoa; phylum Chordata; class Amphibia; order Anura; family Alytidae; genus Discoglossus; species Discoglossus pictus. The sequence goes on from CM050171.1 coordinate 118,954,047, forward strand.
TCATTATGGATTGAAGAGAAAGACACACAGGTGATGGCAGGCCAAATATGAGCGAGTTCCAGTAGTATAAATGGGAAATGATGACGATTAAAAGTTGTGTCTTATGTAAGATAGTGACATATTTTGGATACTTTACATTTATAGGTGATATTTTGCATTCTATTCATTTTATAAATTCTTCAATCCAGTCATCAAAGATTTATATTTTGCCCGAAGAAGTCACTTTGTTGCTGTTCCGCCATTCAGTTGTGTCCAACTCTCTATGGACCGCAGCACACCAGTGACATATGTCAGGCACTGCCCCTCAAGCTTCAGTTAATTGCTTCAATGACCTCATTTATCCACCTCCACCTCTGTCCTCCCCTTCTCAGTGTGCCTTCAATCTTTCCCAGCAACAGAGTCTTCTCTAGGGAATCCTGTCTTCTCATGATATGGACAAAATAAATGAGCTTTAGACTCATGATCAAAACTTCCAATTTGTCTTGATTGCCTGTAGAATTGATTAATTGGATCTTCTTGCAGTCCAAGGAACTCTAAGCAGTTCTAGCTATGCAGAATTTTGTTAATAGTATAATATCTTTACTTTTGCATGGCACCATCTGCAGAGATCTTTGAGCACAGGAAAATAAAATCTGTCACTGCCTCCACTTCTTCCTCATCATTTTTATCAGGTACAGAGATTGCTGTTTGCCGTGATCTTCATCATTTTAAAGTCAAGCAGCAGGTCAGCTTTTGCACTCTCTTCTTCCACCCTAATCAACAGGACCTTTAGTTCCTACTCACTTTCAGAATAGTATCATCTGCAAATCTGAGGCTGGTAATATTTCTCACAGTAATATTGATCCCTGCTTTGGAATTGTCCATTATAGCCTTATGCATATTGTATTCAGTGTATAAGTTAAATCAATAAGGTGACAATATATAACTTGGTCACACTTCTTTCCCGATCTTGAACCATTCTGTTGTTCCATGTTCGGCTCTGACTGTGGCTTCTTGGTCCACATACAGATTCCTCAGAAGGAGGATGAGATGATCTGCTACTCCCATCGCTTTAAGAACTTGTAATAAAACAAAGTCAAAGGCTTTAGAATAGTCTCTGAAGCAGAAGTAATGTTTTCTGGAACTCTGTCTTTCTCTATTATCCAATGGAATTTTGATTGCTTCAATCACTCAAGTACTAGTACATTCATCTTTCCAAAATAAATACATTGTTAGGTGTAACTTGTCATATCTGCAGATCCATATTGACACAAATAGTACATGTTACCAGTACATGTTACCTATGACCTCTTATCTCGGCCTCAATCATCACTGGAAATAAAAATACTCAATGGCTATTCTGTTAATTTCTCAGTGGCCTCCAATACTTTTCTCACTACTGATACTTTTTTTTTTTTATTGTGTTCAATGTACATGCTAGTCCAAAACATCTATGAGTATTCCTTAATGGATGAAATTATTGAGATGTAGTCAGCTTCTTTCAACTGTGAATTATTGCAATGAAGTTGTTATATTATCATATTTTCCATGACCTATTCGCTTGTTCAACTTATTGCCATTATCGGTTGTCATTAGATACATTTTTTTAGCTTTCACATCCATCTAAATGAGTTTTGTAATAGTGATGTAGCTATTAACATACCTAGTAATTCAATTTGTCTTAATGTTAGTAATGTGATCAACCCTCCAGTTGTACATTACTAAACTCGTCTTCCATTTTATTCATGATAAACAATTCCTCTACAATTGCCAATGGTAAAACAGCATATGTAATCTATTACCCTTAATTTGTAACACGCCTCCATATTCTGTAGCGCTATACAGGGGTTAAGTACAAGGCAAAAACAAGTTTAAAACATTGCAAGTGAATGGAGGGCCCTGTCTTTAAGGTTAAAATTAAATGTAAATAGAGCTTGTTCCCAGAGCACCGACACACGATTGAAAACTCACAAACTTACAATTTAAAACTACAATCTACATTGTATCCAAGGTGCATGTGATTTGTAATGTAAATTAAGCAAATCTATGTGGACAGTATGAAAGATGAAAGAAGCTTGTGGTTATTGCTTGAGGACAGCCATCTAAGTAACAGTACTTTATTCCAGGCAGCAATGTTAAAGTATCACATATATAGTTGTGAGCATGTGAGCTGTTGCTAACGCTTGCGGGCTCGCGTAGCGCGGCCCTCCTTGCCAGCAACTGCGACCCTCGCAAAATTTAAGTCGTTACGCAAGGAAAATACGAGACACGTTACGACCTATTACGACCTCGCAAAAATCGGACGCAATGCGCGCACATGAAAACATAAAAAATACAACAAATACACACAACAAATACATAAAAAGCTTACTTACAGGAAGAGGGAGCATCCAGGACCTCGAAAACTAAAGTTACACCTCAATTTAACTCAAATTAAAAGAGTTTAGACACAAAAAAAAATTCTAAGCGAGAGAAAAAATGGCCGGCGAAAAAAACGAAAACGAGGCTACAGCAGTCTAAAGAGGCAAAACACCACCAAACACCTACGTATTTGCCGAAAAACAACTATGAGATTAAAAAACAAGGAAGCAACCCGCGCGACCCCAAAAACATTACAAACACAATAAATACAAACAACAAACACATAAAAAGCTTACTCACAGCAAGGGGGGGGGGCACCCAGGACCTCTGCAAGTGAAGTTACACCTCCATTTAAGCACAAATTTCAGAGTTTAGAGACCCGAAAATCACCTAAGCAAGAGAAAAAATGGTTGCCGAAGAAAAAACGAGGCTAAAGGTTCCTAAACACGCAAAACACCAACATCTATGGATATTCCGAAAAAGTTGCACGACATAGAAAACGAAGGATGCTAAATCAGCCACAGACGCATACCACACATTAGCTGCCATTTTAGAACAATAGCTTACACAATGCGGAAGTACACAGCTACGCTAACGGATTTGTCTCGCCCACGCACAGTATTACACTGCACACATTCACGACGCTTACACAGCAGCTCCACAGCACTGATGCTGCAGCAACATCAAAACAGATTGTCAGCTCTTCAACACAATGCTTCCTGCATATATTACTTCACAATAGGTAAAGTATATTCATTTATTAATCTATTATTTATTTTTTCAATTTCATTGCCGTCATTTTTTTGACGGGCAATTCGCTAGTAGTAAAATATTAGCAAAAATTAACAGGTACATATAAGCAAGAAAGAAAATAAAAAATCTGCCACTATGAATGCCCCTTTTAAGAACTTGACTGGAATAAGTAATACATTTTTTGCCCAATTTTTTTTTTAAAAAGGACATAATATACCAAGAAAAGTCTTGGAGAAAGGAATAAGGAGAATAGTTATTAAGCTATAAGGAAATACAAATCTGGCTTATTTTTTCTAGAAAAGAAGAGTCTTTAGGGGGTATGTTTGTCTTATATAAATAGATTTAGGGTTAGTATAGTGTTTTGTCAGATTAGTTTTTGGTGCCAAGAAGTTTACAGTTGATAAGAGGTCACCTTGAAGAAAGATAGGAGATTACGTTTTTGGAATTTGATACCAAAGATGGTTATAAGGGTAGATATAAAAAATAGTTTTGAGTTGACTACATTTTTGAATAAAAATGAAATTTAGACGAGATAGGATATTGATCCACAATGTAAGCTGATAGATTCAGAATGGAATTTATTTTCCCCAAATGAGACAATTGGCAATGAATAAATGAGATCTCTTTTTACCCTCTTCTGGGTCAACTAATATAACACATGAATGAGTCAATGATATAAAAGAACTGAACTTAATGCACTAAAAGCCTTTTTTACCTCAATTATTATTATTCTTAATACTCTTTATTTATAAAGGCTTAGGGCCTCATTCTATTATCGGCCGTAGGAGATGCGGGGCCGCAAGGACCGGCCGCAAGCTATTTGCCTATTCTATTCCCTTCCGGCTGGGGACTCCGGCAGGTACGCGGCCGGCGCCTTGTTATCCCTTGCGGCCGCACGCGCTGGAGGAAAGCCTTTGATAATAAACGGCCGCAAGAGTTTCGGCCGCAAGAAAATCCTGGTTGATATTCAATTGCTCCGGGAACCCTCTCTGCAAGGCTAAAACCGAGCCGCAGCTTACTTGCAGCAAAAAGGTCCCGCAGGCACACAATTAAGCACATTATAAAGCCATAATAAAGCCATCCTGCACTCTGAGGAGACTATAAAGTGTTTGTAGGTGTTAGCATTCATAGCACAACATTCCCCTACACTCAAATCCGTAAATAATTTTTATTTTAATTTATGACAAATATCCGTGGAAAAAGTCCAGAGGGCTTGGAGCTCCTCAGACCCGCCCACGCTGCGGCCGGAAAATAAACAGTTAATGAAATCTCGGATTTGGGCTGATGTGCAAGCTTGAGAGGGGGTTGCTCTTAATCCTCATGGCCCCCATTATGATCCCTAGCATTTACAGAGCTTTACAGTGCCATCTTGAATTTATTTTTGCTTTAAAAGATTTCTGAGCTTACGGCCGGTTGCAAGATATGCGGCCGGCCGAAAGGGGATATCCTTGCGGCGCCGTCTATTTGAATTGCAAGGTAACGGGATCCCCGCAAGGAATCGCAGCTTTGCGGCCGATTTACGGCAGATAATAGAGTGAGGGCCTTAGTATTTCCCATATTTCCCATTGATTAAGACAGTAGGCAGATACAAGTGGAGGTGTCTGTGTGTTGTACTGTAGATAGTGAGTGATATTATGCTGTATGTGCTGTATGACTGAGGGAGTGATGATCTCTTTAAACAGATGCGTTTTTAAAGATTTGTAGTAGGAAGATAGACATCAGTGACAATGTTACCATATTGCTATATTACTGAGGATTTAATGGTAGTTGTGGTAGCATATGCAGAATTAATAATGAAATAATGATATAACAAACCAAAAAAACAAAACATTGAAAACATTTTTCTTTCTTTGTTTGGCCTATGCAAATTTATGTTTCATAGTATGTAGGGCAGTAATGTAGCAGTATGGGTAATATGTGTGTGGCAACAAGACCTACATACTGTCTGCAGTGTATACAGAGAGTTTCATGTTATTTTCAGGTTTAAATTAATATTTTTTCAAGAAAAACATTATTGTAACGCTTTTTTAAATGATATGCTTCATGTCACCTTTTATGTTTGTTTCTGAATATACACAGCAAATAATTATTAGTATGAACAGATACTGCATACAGTTAGGGAAAAAAATATTTGATTCCATGATGATTTTGAACATTTGTCCACTGACAAAGAAATTATCCGTTTATAATGTTTATGGTAGATGTATTTTAACAGTGAGAGACAGAATAACAAAAAAAACGCATGTTAAAAAAGTTATAAATTAATTTGCAGGTCAATGAGGGAAATAAGTATTTGACCCCTTCCACTTAGTACTTGGTGGCAAAACCCTTGTTGGCAATCACAGAGATCAGCTGTGTCTTGTAGTTGGCCACCAGGTTTGCACACATCTCAGGAGGTATTTTGTCCCACTCCCCTTTGCAGATCCTCTCCAAGTCATTAAGGTTTTGAGTCTGATGTTTGGCAACTCGAACCTTCAGCTCCCTCCACAGATTTTCTATGGGATTAAGGTCTGGAGACTGGCTAGGCCACTCAGGACCTTAATGTGCTTCTTTTGAGCCACTCCTTTGTTGCCTTGGCTGTGTGTTTTGGGTCATTGTCATGCTGGACTTTTCTCGCTTTGCCCCTATTATCTGGAACTCCTTGCCTCGTTTCACCAGACTATCCTCCTGTCTTAAATCCTTCAAAACATCAATAAAAAACGCACCTCTTTCAAGAAGCCTATAACCTTCCTCCCTAACATGCACTACTCTCTCCCTACTGTACCACATACAAACTTTAACCTTTAGATTGTAAGTCTGCGAGTTTCAATCCTGCGCGGTGCTTTAGGGAAATTGTTATGGACACCGGATTCCAAGCTCAAAGACAGGGCCATCCACTCTTTGCAATGTGTGAATCTTTAAATTGTCATTGCCTGTAACTTAACTTATGTATGGCGCTACGGAAAATGTTGGCGCGTTACAAATAAACAATAATAATAATAATAATGCAGGAATACCCATTCACCAACCCTGTTTAATGCTCTGGCTGAGGGAAGGAGGTTCTCACCCAAGATTTAACGGTACATCCCCCCGTCTATCTTTCATTTGATGCAGTGCAGTTGTCCTGCCCCATGAGCAGAAAAACACCCCCAAAGCATAATGTTTCCACCTCCATATTTGAAGGTGGGGTTGGTGTTCTTGGGGTTATAGGCAGCATTCCTCCTCCTCCAAACACGGCGAGTTGAGTTGATACCAAAGAGCTTGATTTTGGTCTCAACACTTTCACCCAGTTCTCCTCTGAATCATTCAGATGTTCATTGGCAAACGTCAGAGGCCTGTACATGTGCTTTCTTGAGCAGGGGGACCTTGCTGGCACTGCAGGATTTCAGTCTTTCATGGCATAGCCTGTTACCACTTGTTTTCTTGGTGACTGGTCCCAGCTGCCTTGAGAACATTAACAAGATCCTCCCGTGTAGTTCTGGGCTGATTCCTCACCATTCTCATGATCATTAAACTCCACAAGGTGAGATCTTGCATGGAGCACCAGACCGAGGGAGACTGGCAGTTATTTTGTGTTTCTTTCATTTGCGAATAATCGCAACAACTGTTGTCACCTTATCACCAAGCTGCTTGGCGATGGTCTTGTAGCCCATTCTAGCCTTGTGTAGGTCTACAATCTTGTTCCTGACATCCTTGGAAAGCTCTTTGGTCTTGGCCATAGTGAAGAGTTTGGAATCTGATTGATTGATTCCTTCTGTGGACAGGTGTCTTTTATACACTTAACAAGCTGAGATTAGGAGCACTCCCTTTAAGAGAGTGCTCCTAATCTCAGCTTGTTACCTGTATAAAAGACACCTGAGAGCCAGAAATCTTGCTGATTGATAGGGGATCAAATACTTATTTCTCTCACTGACCTGCAAATCAATTTATAACTTTTTTGACATGCGATTTTCTTTTTTTTTTTTTTGTTATTCTGTCTCTCACTGTTAAATTACACCTACCATTAAAATTATAGACTGATCATTTCTTTGTCAGTGGACAAACGTTCAAAATCAGCAGGGGATCAACTACATTTCCCCCCACTGTACTATACTGCTTGGTACTTCCATAATAAAGCATAATATATATACAGGAGGTCCCCGACTTACAGACGAACCGACTTACAGATGACTTGCTCGTAAGAACGGACTCCCATGGTTTTCTTGCATGAGTTTGTATTTATGTTCTGTTTGTTTTAATTAAAAGAAAGAGCATAATAGTTTCTGTAACGTATTATTACAGTACAGGGGTGTTATTATTAATATTATTCTAGTATTACACTGCATTTTTTTACCATATATGAGTCACTATTGTATTATAATTATGATTATTATTCAGGAATCCATGCTACATACAAATCCGACCTATAGATGTTCTCAGGAACATATATTGTCCATAACCCAGATATAAGTACTGTATTCTATGTGTCACTGTTTAATTTGTAAGTCCTACTCCTTGTATACATAAATGTTTAATACGCAAGTATCTAACTTTCCATTTTATGGTATATAATACAAAAATATATCACACACAGGAGAATGAATGTGTATTACCATTTTAGATATGGAAACCTTAAGAGAAAATCTCCCATGGAGAGAGCACAAGTTCTCACAGCAGTGAAGTTAAGTGAAGAGAAACCCAAAGAACATTCTTAAAGTTATTTCCCTTGTAACAGGGCAGGGATTACGATACTTTTCACACACGATAAGTCCTAAGAACTGTCAGACATTGTCTCCATATCAGAGGGGCTGTTCATAGGCTGAGACACTCAGAATCTTTTGTGGTAAATGTTTTTTTTTTAAAGTCTGTGACCCTACTGTGTGATGGCGGGGAAGGCATGAGGGAAAGATTCACAATGAGCAATGCAGTGGAAGAGAGTACATGGCGCTCAAACGGAGCAATGTCTAACCCATATTGTATCACAGCTTGACGTGTTCTTGTTAATCTACCTCATAGAGCTCCAGCCTGAGAGAGAGAAGTAAAAAGACATCTGTACAGGCCGACGGAGCTCACTCGCTGAATTTCGGGACAATTGATCAGCTGTTGAGCTATATGCATCAGTATAACAATCAAGCAATCCATTACAAAAAGTTAGAGGAATGCGAAACAGGTGTCTTGGCATCGCAATGTGGTATTGAGAAAATCTGGAATAAATTAAATGTAAGACAATTTATAAAGCTCAAAGAAAATGTTCTTGAAAAGCATGTATAAACATTCACAACGTGTCAAATAACTGTAAATATAAAGATATCACTGAAAGACAATATATTTAGAAGATGGGTATACCAATAAACCCTACATCAATTGTCCTATGAATCCCTGTTTTTACTGAGCTGTAATAGTTTTAGTTTTGCTTTCATCCATCTCTTACTTTCTTACTTCAATAATGTAAGAACTGGAGTTTTGAAGAAGGCTGTTTTGGGTAAGTGCCTATGGGGTGGGAACAGAGAGGTATTAATTGTTAGATAAATATGGCCCAGCCCTTGTGAGCCTACAGTATGAATAAGACGTTCCTTCACTCTCAGCCCAGACCGTTCTTACAGTATAATATGGAGCCAAATTAGTAGCTATTTCAAAAACGTGTAATAAAAGACAAGTAAAGGTGATGATCTTCTGAAAAGCTTGGCTTGAATATGGGTAAAAAGTGTTCTTAGAAATAAAAATAAATAAATAAATATAAAATTTTGAACTAATTATACATTATATGCACTTTTCCTTCATGTGTGTGTGGGGGGAGGAAAGTATTTTTTCAGATAATCTGTCAGTTGGGAGGGCCTTAGAATAACTAGTCATTACTATGTTATGTATACAATTTTTCTATTGAAAAGTAACATTAAACAGTCTTGTTATTGAAGTAATCAAGGTATGTTTTTGCTCCACCAACAAATAAAATGTAAAATTGACTGCAGAGGAGCTGGTGTGTTTTGACTTTCACTCTCTATAATGAGACATAATGTTAATAGTTATTATATTATTATAAAAATGCTAGAGCTAATTGTAAAAAGATGTGTTAACAAGAAGCGCAGCTAATAAACAGAGGGCACAGGTGGAAAACCAATTGAAGGCCATTCTTAAAACTTTGCTCTCTCTCTGTATATATATATATATATATATATATATATATATATAAATAGTAGATACCCGTGTAAGTCAATAAAAAAAACTAACAAATACAACTAAATTTCTCCTCCTTTCTCTTCCCCCATTTTTTTTTAATTATTATTTAGATAAGACAACGACAAATTAAAAACATCTTAAAAAAGATTAAAAATAAAGTTTGTTTATATTTTTTTTTACAATGTTTTTCATTTGCCGTTGTCTTATGTAAATCAATAAAAACTTTATTTTTCCCTATCTCTATATTTTGAAGGTTATTAACATCCATATAAAAACATTAAACAACTTGTGTTTCAGTTCTTTAAAGCAAAAATAGTGTTATTTAAAAAAGCTATTTCCTTTATCTTCCAAATTATTCTTGTGTTATTTCTTTTAAACTGTACTCTTTCCCACTTAATAGGACAATTCCTTATTCAATGTGGTGATTTGAATTGAAAGTCACAATCATTCCATCCATTCTCTATAACTTCGCACTGAGTTCAAATTCAAATAATTCTTCCTCAGCCCCCTACCATGAAGGCTATGCAGATAGGCCTACCGGCAGTTCAATTAACCCATCAGAAATGCCAATGTATCTAAGTAATAATTGTCTCAGAGGGAGGTGAAACACCTGTGATCATCAGAACTGAATAGAGTTAGATTTATAGGGTCTCTAACTATGCCATAAAAAAAGAATTGATTGACAAGATTTCAATGCATGGAAGATGCAGATTATAATCTTACTCAAGTACGTAACGATTTTTCAAATACCTTACAATATAAATTAATATGTCATAGTGTACATGAAGGAGAGACTGAGCCTCACTGATTAGACATTGTGTAACAACTAATACATTGACATATGAATCATTTGCTGTTATAATCTTTCTGCTCCTTTTATGCTCTCTAATTCCTTCCTCCCACCTACAGGACATGTCCAATGTTGTTCCTTCCCTTGGAATCCTCACTCTTTAAGTATGTGACCTAATTTTACCTTACCCATCACCTTATAGATACCAACTTTAACCAACTTTACCCATCCCCTTATAGATACCAGCTGGGTTACTAGCCTACTCCTCCAACCTGCCACTGAATATCCACCTTCTCATCTCCTTTTGTATCACTTGCCCAACCATCGCCTTTAGGTTGAAGGCTCTCCAGAGCAGGAATCTCTACTCTTTTTGTGTCAAGATGTGCAAACTCGTCTGTGGTCATATATTCATTATATTCTATTTATGTACCTCTTGAATATAGCAATGCTTAGAATGCTTGTTCTAATGAATTTATATGTGATAATAAGTGATATTGAACAGAAATATAAAATGTATAACAAGGTAAAATAAGATTTATCCCATAGTTATATAAATTATCAATCTATATTATAATAAATATTGCTAGATAGTATAATTAAAAAAATAAATTAAAATCTAAATATGAGAGTATACCAATGTGGTTTAGTCATGATTAATTAATGCAACCCAAGGCTCTGTATTCTAAAAAATCTATTTATTTATCATTTTTCTTACATTAATGACAGTTTGTATATATAATTAATTATACATTTCATTTTAACAATTTTTTGAATAGTATTTTCCAATTTTTGCTAGATATTCTGGATTAATTCATTATAAACTATTTTTGGAAATTCCACTTAGAGTCTTGTTTAATAATTTTACTTTTGTACAGTATTAAGACTGGCAATTTACACAATATCCATATAATATGTGCATTATCAGTCTTCACTTCACAATCTCATTAACTTCATCAGGCTCCAACTCTGGGTCGAGATCAATAGCACCCAAAAAGTAGACCTTGATCTAATAGTAGTGTATGTATGTGTATTGAAGCTGGTTTGTGGTCTGTAAATACATTTAGCTATCACCCCCAACCTCTGTTGGAATGGACCAACAAAAATATCTATTGCATAGTAAGGCTTCCTAATCCGATGAAAAGTCAAGAAACGTCTCACTATTTACCTGCACACATTTGGTGGGGATGGTTGCAAAGTACACCTATCTTACAAGGACATCAATGAAACATATATGTTAATACAGATGCCCACCACACCCTGATTTTCACTGCTGCCAGCTTAGATAACAATATCGATATAGCAGTAGTATATAAAAATATAGAATTAGTAATGAATGTGTATTTCTCCATGCTTGGATGACTTTGGGTAATCACCTAATTATTCATGTGATTTAATGTAGACTAATATGAAGACATTTGCTTTGTATTGTTGAAACATGGGAACTGGTGATGACATATAAAATGTATTGCTTTTCCTTCAAATTTATGTTCCTCACTGTGTGGCTTCATTTGCTACAATTGATGTATTAGCAAGTAGAGCAGTATTACCTACAATTCATTTTGATATTCCTTTCTTTTTGTTGTATGTTTTTGGTAACACCATGTATTACATTCTACCATGTTTAAATTGTACTTCCCTTTTAGACAGTATTTTTATTTTTATTTTTGCTTACAATATTCAGACATATAATAGGGTAGTATTACATGAAAGAAATAAGTAATGATCTGAGAAGGACCTAATTACAAGGATTGTAATGTTTGGGGAAATGCAAATTTCAGTCATATTTAATGAAATAATACATTAGAATATAGACAAATCAATATGTTTTAATTAGTGAAGTTAATCTATAGCATCAGTTAATCAGTGAAATCTGACACCTACTTATTGAGGTTACCATCTAATGCCACAATTGGAAGGTGGTAAACAACCAAGAGAAAAATGTCTTCTTCTAAAGTTCTCTACTAGGTTTTCTCACGTCTATTTCTATAAAGGCTTTATAGTGATTTTAGCAAGCTTTGGAGCATCGGACTAGCTATGCCTTCCGGGTAGAAGGATTTCTTTGAGGATCTACCTATATCCTTCTCATTTGCCTACTGGTATTTAAGGAAATGTTTTTTTAAAGTATCACTTTGAAAAATTTAATAAAGTTTCCTTATTTTATAATTATATAACAATTAAAGGGTGTCAAGCACCAAGGAAGTAGTCTGGCTACTTAGGAGATATACTTTGTTGCCAAAGATGGAGAAGCACTATACAGCAAAAACAAGACCTGGAGCTGACTGGGTCTTAGATCATGAGCTTCTTATTGCAAAGTTCAGACCAAGAAGATTCAAAATAAATAATATCCCTTGTGACTCTGCAACAGAAGTAAATAATAGATTTAAGGGAGTGGACATGGTAGATATAATGCTTGAAGAGGTTTAGACCAAAGTTTACAAGATTTAATATCCCAAATGATAGAAAACTAAGAAGACAATATGGCTGTCTGATGAGGCTTTGAAAGTAGCCCAAGAAAGAAGGAGAGTGAAAGGTAGTGCAGATAGGAAAATATTCATCCAAGTGAATGCAGAATTCCAGAGGATAGCAAGAAGACACAAGGAGACCTTCTGTAATGAGCAATGTAAAGATATAGAAGAAGATAACAGAATGGGAAAGTCAAGAGGTCTCTTCAAGAAAAATGGGAATCTCAAAGGAACCTTTCATGCCAGAGTGAAAAGATAAAAATGGTAGGGACTTAACAGAAGCAGATCAGATAAAGAAAAAGTGCCAGATGAAGATCTATACAGAAAGGATCTTAACAGCAGTGATGCTCCAATCCAATGAACTGGAGCCAGGAAACTTGCAGAGTGAAGTTAGATGGGCCCTAGGAAGTCCTGCTAATAAAGCTCTAGGAGTTGACGGAATCCCAGCTGAATGATTCAAAATCCTACAAGATGGTGCTGTGAAAATGTTGCTTCCCTTTTGCCCAAAAAAATTTAAAAACTCAATAGTGGACAATAAACTGGAAAATGTCAGTCAACATCCCAATCCCAAAAAAGGCAGTACAAAAGAGTGCTCCAATGATCAAACAATTGCACTCATTTCTCATGCCAGCAAGTAAATACTTAAGATCCTACAAACTGCGCTCCAACGATATGTGGGCCAGGAAACGGCCAGATGTACCAGATCATCTCATCTGTTTTCTGAGGAATCTGTATGTGGACCTAGAATTTGAGTCTGTGAAAGATTTTATTTTCCTTGGATCCAAGATCTCTGCAGATGGTGGCTGCAGCCATGAAATTAAAAGACGTTTGCTTCTGGGAAGAATGTTGTGGCAAGCTTGAACAAGCTAGTAAAAAGTAAAGATATTACAGTATCTACAAAGGTGGGAAATCTGATATTCCCAGTAGTAACATACGCATGTGAGAGCAGGACCATAAAGAAGTTTGAGCGCTGTAGATTTGATGCCTTTGAATTGTGGTGTTGGCAAAAACTGTTAAGAGTCCCTTGGACTGCAAGGAGAGCCAATAATTCAGGAAATCAAGACAAACTGTTCACTGGAAGGTATGGTCATAAGGCTGAAGCTCAAATATGTTGGCCATATCATGAGAAGACAGGATTCCCTAGAGAAGACTCTGATGCTGAGAAAGATTGAAGGAGGTGGCAGAGTCGGATATGAAGAGATAAGGTCATTGAATCAAGGAATAACAGCTCAATGACTCTCAGAGTGGTAGGGGCTGACAGATGGGCCAGACAGACAGAAACACATAAATATATGCAACATTATTTTATAATGCAAAAAAATATATATAATGTGGCTTGTAATATACGTGGAAGTTACATCTATAGTCAGTGCTCTTAGCAGGGTTGAAGTTCATTAGTTTACAAGAGTACATATAACTGAGTAATAGACAGCAGCAGGGATGTAAATTCAGAAAGGAATAAAGACATATAAAAGTTGCAAAATATGTAAAGTTGTGTTTTTATTCTGCTTTCTAAATACATTTTGCCCCAAATCTTATTAAAAGATACTCAAAAACAACATAGAAAAAAATGACAGAGTGCTCCGTTAATTGTTCCTTTAATTTAGTTGTGCTATTCTGTTTTTTTTCCCCATGGGGAAGGGGTCAAAGGTTGTGTGGGGTTTGGGATCTCTGGGGGGTCATGGGTTCCCGGGCTGCAGAGATGGGTGAGGGTCATGAGAGAGCACATGTTGGCATCTGTTCAAACAGACAGGAGCAGCAAGGAAGCTTAAAGGAGGGGAGCTGCTTTGGGAAAAAGTATTGGATGTTCTTAAGAGGGGCCAGTGGTGAGGAGATGGGGTCTTGTGAGTAAGGAGTTGCTTTTGGAAGGGGTCTTGGGGGGTATTAGAAGGAGGCAGTTGCTACTAGACCGGGGTATTTTGGCAAAGGTAGCTTCTTTAGGAAGGGGTATTTTGCTACAGTCCCAGGAGTGCGGAAAAGGTGGCACTGAGTGAGTTGGCCCCTGAGGTGGGCCCCAAAATTATTTTTGGCACCGGGTCCCTCCATTCACTAGATCCACCAATGCTGTGAATCATTACGGATCATACAGAGTTAATAATTCATACAAATATTTATGTATTATTTACTTCTTTAAAATATGCAAGTTCCTCTGGTAGTGCCTAAGACGTGTGATGTATCTAAAGGATTTTAAACATATTTTCACTCAGCCACACACAATCTTCCCTGAAACAATAACCTTTGCACATATATCGATTTTCAATGAATATAGTTAAAAATAACCTATGGTGTGCACTGAACCAATAAAGCATATATTTACAAATCAACAAATCTATCACAAAGATAAAGTGATCTACAAAGCTTTGTGTCTCTCAGTCTATGTTATCATCATATGTTATCATCTCATTTGCTTGGGATAATATATTTTAAAAATGTTCCAAAATTAGATTTTTTGTTTATTATTTTTGTTTATTCATTTTTAACCAATACTCAGAGGACAAGAAGGAAATACTAAAAAATATTTCTAAAAATAAATTAATATATTATCCACTTTTACCTTGAATAAATAAATTACAGCTTCGTACAGTTGTTGTGTCATTATTTGCTAATGACTCCCATTTGCTTATTGAATATGCTACATCGCTCTTTATGTATATTTATATGTGCAGTAATAAGATGTCCAAGTTGATTAATTGCCAATTCATTATGGCTCAATCTATAGTAAGAGAGCACTCAAAATAATTGACTTGTATATTGAATAAATTCATGTCACAAGTAAAATATATTAAATAAACAATGCTAAATAGGTGGATATCACATCCCATAGCAGCAAGAAACCTGCTAATTATATCCTTCAAGAGTTATTGATTTGAAGAATTCCTCCAGCAATCCTTTTTGATTCTGTATTGAGAGTATGACCGGTTGGGAAGGTCAGAAAACCCCATGTCAAGAAAAGGGTAAGACAGAGGGTAAGATGGAGCGAAAGTTAGTAACTCAAGGCCCAGATTTTCATACCTGGTGCCTCTAGGCACAAACTTCTTATCCAGCCCTGGGTGCACAAGCTCATGTACATCTACTTTCCCATGGCACTATGTTACTCCACCACCAGCAGTTAGAGTAACAGGTAGCATGATATTGGCACAAGCATATTTTGTTCTATACATTATATTATTTCCCTTTTAAAGAGCTTTATTAGTTCCTTAAAATTATCTTTTTCTACAAAACATTTTTTGTTTGCTTTTAGGCAAAGTCGTGTAATATACATTAGTACAGGTACATATAGAAACAACATTTGTATACATTATTATTATTAACTTTTATTTTTTAATGCGCCAACATATTCCGTAGCGCTGTACAGGGAATAAGAAAAAGGAAATATACAATGAGCTGAGAATCTTTACAGAAAGTGCTTTTTTTCAAAAGCGCCCTACAAGATTGGAAACTCGCTACTTACAATCTAAAGAGAATGAAAGAAACCAGTGAAAGAGCAGATAAGCAATAGCAATGGTTAGGAAGTAAGTGAAAGTTTACTTAGGTAGGAAGGTGGATCAGATAGAAGTCTTTAGAGGTGAGTGGCTATAGTGTGTAATATTTTGTATGCCCCTAGTGGTCAGATAATATAACATGCAAGTGGAAATGTCAGGAGAGGGCCTGGGTTAGGAGATATATCTCCTCAGTAGAAGAAGGAGAGAGAGGAGAAGGGAATGGGACTTGCACAAGTGATTCTGCTTGTGAGCTTTAGAAGAGGGAGGCGATAGTTACTGAACGAAGGAGAGTAGCGCATGGGAGCATAAAAGAGGAAACCAGAGTATAGGAGGTGAGATGGTTATGTTGGAAACATGTTGCTGAAAACTTGAGAAGAAGAGCCTGAGGGAAATGCAGGAGGTTAATAGGAAGGAGAAGGCACAAGGAAACATTGTGTAAGGGATTAGTTAGGAATAGTTAGCAGGTTTTGCTAAGTGATCAGCGGTAAGATATTTGTGTGACTGAAAACAATAAGGGTAAACAGGGGAAGGTGAGTGAAGGGCAGGGAGGGGATTGGTTTGCAATTCAGTCAGAGGAGATATGGCTGGCAAGATGTCTGCTGCTTAAAAAGTGGTTTGCAGTTCAGTCAGAGGAGATACAGTGAGGAAAAAAAGTATTTGATCCCCTGCTGTTTATTAACGTTTGTCCACTGACAAAGAAATCATCAGTGTATAAGATTAATGGTCTGTGTATTTTAACAGTGAGAGACAGAATAACAAAAAAAAAACAAGAAAAACTCATGGCAAAAAAGTTATAAATTGATTTGCAGGTCAATGAGTGAAATAAGTATTCGATCCCCTATCAATCAGCAAGATTTCTGGCTCCCAGGTGTCTTTTATACAGATAATGAGCTGAGATTAGGAGCACTCTCTTAAATGTAGGGCTCCTAATCTCAGCTCGTTACCTGTATAAAAGACACCTGTCCACAGAAGCAATCAATCAATAAGGTTCCGAACTCTCCACCATGGCCAGGACCAAAGAGCTGTCCAATGATGACAGGGACAAGATTGTAGTCCTACACAAGGCTGAAAAGGGCTACAATGCCATCGCCAAGCACCTTGGTGAGAAGGTGACAACAAATGGAAGAAACACAAAATAACTGGCAGTCTTCCTCGGTCTGGTGCTCCATGCAAGATCTCACCTCGTGGAGTTTCAATGATCATGAGAACGGTGAGGAATCAGCCCAGAACTACACAGGCAAATCTTGTTAATAATCTCAAGGCAGCTGGGACCATTGTCACCAAGAAAACAATTGGTAACACACTACTCCGTGAAGGACTAAAATCATGCAGTGCCCCTGCTCAAGAATGCACACGTACAGGCCCGTCTGAAGTTTGCCAATGAACATCTGAATGATTCAGAGGAGAACTGGGTGAATGTGTTGTGTTCAGATGAGACCAAAATTGAGCTCTTTGGCATCAATTCAACTCATCATGTTTGGAGGAGGAGGAATGCTGCCTATAACCCCAAAACACCATCTCCACCGTCAAACATGGAGGTGGAAACATTATGCTTTGGGCGTGTTTTTCTGCTAAGGGTACAGGACAATTGCACCGCATCAAAGGGATGATGGACGGGGCCATGTACAATCAAATCTTGGGTGAGAACCTCCTTCCCTCAGCCAGGGCATTGAAAATGGGTCGTGGATGGGTATTCCAGCATGACAATGACCCAAAACACACAGCCAAGGCAACAAAGGAGTGGCTCAAGAAGAAGCACATAAAGGTCCTGGAGTGGCCTAGACCTTAATCCCATAAAAAAATCTGTGGAGGGAGCTGAAGGTTCGAGTTGCCAGCCTCGAAACCTTAATGACTTAGAGAGAATCTGCAAAGAGGAGTGGGACAAAATCCCTCCTGAGATGTTAGCAAAGTTGGCGTTTTGCCATCAAGTACTAAGTCAAAGGGGTCAAATACTTATTTCCCTCATTGAACTGCAAATCAATTTATAACATTTTTGACATGTGTTTTTCTGGATTTTTTTTATTTTATTCTGTCTCTCACAGTGAAAATACCTACCATTAAAATTATAGACTGATCATTTCTTTGTCAGTGGACAAACGTTCAAAATCAGCAGGGGATCAAATACTTTTTTCTCGCACTGCATGGCTGCCAAGATGTCTGCTGCTGAGAGAGAGGTCACAATATAAAGCATAAATCCTTTTAAAGGTAACGGCAAGATACACTGAATTTTATTTACCAGCTAAATAAGAGAAAGGAGAATCCTAGTTCACACACCCCTCCTTGCTCACCCCAAATCAAAGAAAGTGTGTAGAGAGGCAGGGTCTGTTTGTGAAACATGAACACGCTGATGTTAAAATGTATTGTTATGCAAATGCAAATGAGTTATCCCTCCCAGGGAAACGCCTCTTGGCAGATGCCTTGTTCTAAATCTGGCCATGCTCTTGTCTATCCATTTCTCTTCCTTCTTAAAAAACTTCAGCATAATTAATTTATCGAATTGCTATAGGTATATGCAATATACGGCTTCCCTGGTAGTCAAGTGATTAGGATTAGGTGCTTTCACTGCTGTGACCTGGGTTCAATTTCAGTTAGGGAATCAAGAGGTCACACCACCCTGAAGCCAGGCAGGGTTGGGCCTGGTCAGTGCTTGGATGGAAGACCACCAAGGAATACCAGCAGTTAAATGCTGTGGCCCACTGCAGAAGAAAGTGGCAACCCACTCCAGTATTTATACCATGAATAGCAAGTGGATCAGCATGGTGTGTTGCGGTCCATGAGGTCATGGAGAGTACGACCCGACGAGTGCTGCAAATACATTATGTACTATATTTGTGTCCCTTATATGTCCTATGAGGACCGTCTATGACCCTTTACAAAAACTACTTGGGTGCTTTACTGGTACTGCTAGTTACAATTGTGGAATCTATTCACTAATAAGTAATTAATGATAACAGACAGTGGTAGACAATATTGTCCACAATTCAAAAGGTCAGAATTCCAAGATTTCCTAGTTGCCCACTATATATATATATATATATATATATATATATATATATATATATATATATATATATATATATATATATAAATATAAAATAAGAACTGTACCTGGAAATATACAAAATAATACAGCCACTAATATATTACATTTTATATCCAATTATTCTGCGTTGGGATCTGCCATTTTGGTTTCTACTGATCATCTTTCTCAGGTTGGAGGATACTTTGAACTGCACAAAGGAAACATGAGAACTAGAACTGCCAGAGCTTTCAGTAGCTGTAATGGGAAACTCATTAAATTACATGTACAGAAGATGCAAGAAACAGCCTTGTACAAAAGTGAAGCCTGCAGTAGAGAATAATTGCAACGGAAAGATATGAAGGCTGTGTCTTTTTTTAATTTTTAAAACATTTTGCCCATTATCGTTTAATTATTCAAAACATATTTTAAAATAAAAATTGATTATAAGGATAGTTTAAATGTAAGTCTAGAATGATAGTTTTATTATAGACAAACTATGTCACTGTATTTGAATAATGTATTATTCTGCAAATGTTGTAGCCACTATAAAATAACATAATATAACATTATATTGATACTGTGATTAAAAAACACCTTTCAATATATGTACAAGGTTTTCTTAATACCAGAGATGGTCCTGTTCTGGGCCAGATGTAAGCACACTTACCACCCATAATGCACAGCTCATTTAGACACATTAGGGAGTTTTTTCTTCCCACGGTCCCTATGGAGCTCCAAGTTTGACAACCCAACCTACATTGTCAGCTAGCAGATGTCTTCCACAAGCAGAGGGTAATGGTTTTAATTGCCCTTTTGTACCTGTTCATGCTTGATTGCAAGCACTGATGAACAACATATCTGATAGACATTTCTGTTTTGCACATTTTAATTAAACTACTTCTTAGAATTTGTTGTTTGGTTGTTGATTTAGTCTGAATACCGCAGTTGGTGTTTGATGCAGAATAAAGCAATGTCAGGCAGGAAAGACTATTACCGTATACTTACAAATTGTCTTGGCTGAAAAGTGCCGAAATACTATAAAACATCTTCTTTTGGGATTATTGTTAAGTTTTTAGAATTCATATTTTATTGATTGTTATCCGTTTCTTGACTGTTTCTTGCATTATAAATTGAAGGTTGCAAAATGATGTAAAAGTCTGTATTGCTTTAAGATCTCTTTCCTTTCAATCAAGAAAGAAGTCTTAAAAATAGTGGGTGCTAAAGCAATACCATGACTGTAATCTCAACCTAAAGCTTGCTTGCAAGAAAGTGAGGTACGTATAAATTGTTCCTTCTACTAGCAATAATCCAAGTTGACTTCTCAGGCAATCAAAAGTCACATCCTGTGAAGTTATTTCTACATGACTGGCTGAAAAGCTGGTATTATATTCTCTCAATAAAGGAGAATTGATAAGTTAAAGGGTAATTGACATCACAGTTTTTATCATATACTCTCTTGAAGAACTTGAGATACTTTTTTCTAAATTATTACACAGTTGGGAGAGTGATCCTATTGTACGAACATCCATTTAATCCTACTGCAAGTTCTACATGTGGCAACCCCTTGAACTAAACAAGGATTTTAATTGCCTCCAAGATCCCTCCCGTTGACTAATCAATTTAGGAGAAAAGCAACCAATAAACCATAAGTGATTATAGGTAGCTATTTACTTTTTGTATTTTTTGTTTTTACTTCTTAAACACATTTTGTCCATTGTGGAAATTAGTTTTCCAAAGAGCATACTATAAATATGTTAAATTGCCGCTGGGGTTGGTGAGGGGTGGGGAGGGGCAAGCAACCCCCCAGGAGGCAGCAGCACTACAAGTGGCAGTGGTGGAGGCATGGTGGAAGGAGAGGAGGGCTCAGGCTGTGGGTGGCTGGGAGATGCCTCTGGGGTAGAGGAGGCGGGGCTGGCAACAAGTCCGATCCTTAGCAGCCTGGCCAGGTATCACTCCGTCATCAAATAGGTCCTCCTCTCCTCCCTATTGCACCTTGCCAGGCTGCGCATGAGCTCCACATGATTGGTGGAGTTTCTTGCCTGGATTCCCTGAAGACAGTCCAGTTGCTGGCATATGTTGGACAGGATCTTCACCTGCACAGCTTGGCTTGGTGGTGGTGGGGATGGAGGTCCGTGGAGCGTTGCTGGGTGAGGAGGTGGTGGCGATGGAGTGGGGAGGGTCTGGGGCATGGCTAGTGCCTGAGGCAAACCTTGTGGTAGTGTGGGTGTGTCCGGTGGTGGTGGCCAGGCCAGCACACTTCTGTGGGGGGAAGGAGGTGGTGGCTGGCTGCTGTCCTGGCCATCAACTGGAGGACCCTGGTGAAATTCTTAGTCTTTGGAGGAGGGGGATGGTGGGGTCAAATCACAGCGGGGTTGCCAGAGGTCCAGACGGTGACCCCACCACCCAAATTACCTTCTCCAAGCCAGGGCCCTCAGATCCTCATTCTTCCTCCTCCCCCTTTGCTGGTTCCTGCTGGGCGGGGGCTTGCTCCTCCACATGCTGCTCAGATGAAGCCGACGCCCCAGCCCCTGGCTCGCCACTGGACCTAGACCTCTTCCTTGATGCTGAAAGATAGAGAAGTAAGGTATATGTTATTATTATGATGAATAATATATTGTTATGTGTTCATTCCTAACTATATGACATCTAGGCTTGAACCTGGGTGATTCTCCTGATTGCAACTCAGATTAACTATCATATGCTAGATTTGATCTATTCTTTGTTTTATGGTCTTGATCATTCTTGGCTCCTAATCCTATCTTGATTCTGGCTGTGTTCTGTAACTGTATAGGCTGCAGTGGGCACATTAATTAATGCACTCTCTGTTGCTTGATTACTGTTGTTGTGCCCAGGAATGACAGTGATTTGGCAGCTTCATGGAATTAATGACACATCCATCTGTTCCTTGTTAATTCCATGGAACTGACATGTGAGTGTCCTTGTTGGTCATCATGTACATGTGTAGTGTGTGTGATGCATATGTGGTGGCATGTTGGTGTTTGTGATATTCACCTGACATGGAGCGTGGGTCCTGCTGGGCCACCGGGCAATGGTCTCAGAAGGCAACCCTCTCCCACTCATCATAGGTCATGCTGCAGTCCTTCTCCTCCTTGGCCATCATCCTCCTCACCTTGGCCCTGATGTCATCGAATCTGGACTTGACAGACCTCACATCTCTTAGCGCTGTTCCTACCGCAGTAACCTCTGCCCTACCTCCTTCCAAGCCTTAGACCTAGGCCTTGGCTTCACTCAAGCCCCCCACCACCCCCCGCAAGAATGACGAGGTCAGCAAGGAGTAGCACTGAGGAGGACCACATTCTCCCGGTGCGTATGATTGTGGGCCCTGTGCTCGCCCTTAGCCTCTTGCCCTCTCAACTGTGGACGGGACCCTTGCCTCCCTGACCTGTCCCTATGGCCTGTCCCTTCCCTGAACTACCACCCCCCTGTGATCAGGCCCCTTCCCCTTTGTCTCTCTGCTATGTGTGCCTTATGCTCGGGCCCCCATGCCACCACCCACCTCTGCACTTCCATACTCCTCCTTCTCTCCCTCCTCCCTCTCCTTTCCCTCCTCCCTCTCCTCTCCCTCTTATCCCTCCTCATCCTCCTCACCCTCCCCCATCTCACTCCTCACCTCTTCCTCCCTGCCTCTACCCCCCATGACCACCTCTCTCTCCTCTCCCTTCTCCTCATTTCTCCTCTTCTCCTTCTCCCCAACTCTCAACTGTATATGTCTATTGAAAAAAAAAATGTGTGTGCTATATAGTATGTTATTAATAACTCTTGGGGGATGGGGTGTGGGGGACTGAGATGGTGGGGATGGGGGGTAACCTAACTCTGTATGTCTCTATGTATGTTCTTTCAATTAAGTGTACTGCAAATATGTGTAATCTGTAAATACGTGTAAGCAAGCATTAGGTGTAAACTCGTATGAAATAGAAGCCCGTAACTCTAATTTAATAGCTCTGTAACTCGGACGAATTTCTTGCAAGTAGGCATTGCGGGCTTGCCGATGCCGCTACTGACTTTGTATTTAAAAGTGCTGCATTTTATAAAACCATTGCAATGTCCTAGTAATATAATGTATGTGCAATACATAGTGTTTGTTTTAAGTATGCACATACTGTCCATCTGTAGCTGCATTTGCAACCTGACTTTATAAAATGCTGTTTTGAATGTATAAGTTGAGCCTCCAGAAGCAATGAAGTCAATCTCAATTCATCCCCCGCTGATAGCCATCTGTGCCTGTGCATTATACCTGTATAATGTACTATGGCTGAGCTTGTGGTTCTGTATAAACCCAGAGGAGACTGGAATGAGCTTTGACAAGGGCTAATTACAGCACTTGAAAACGAGTGCCGTAATTGAAATAAATCAATCACAACAAGGACGTTGGAAAGTAGGAACTAATTGAAGAGGTTTTAAATGGAAAATAACATAATGTGAATGTGAATTTATAAATCTAAGTCCAGATTCCCTTTTGTGTTGGCCAGACACATGCAACCTCACACCCATAATCTTCACGTAAAATGACAGATTGTGCTTTATTCATCAGATGTTGGATTTAAACCTCTCCAATTGTTTTTGGCTAAATCTGTGATTTTGCAATGTTTACACGTATTGATTAATCTAAATTAATTTAGACCATAAAAATACATAAATAAGTAACCTTTCTATAATCAGCAATATTTCTCTTTATTATTTAATTATAATTTTATAGCACGAAGTACCAGGTAAACATAAATGCCCCGTTCTAACTATAGCTTCCAAAATAAGTGTAATAATAGTACAACAAAGTGACAGGTGGCTCAGGTGTAAAGGGAACTGGGTACAATTGCGTGCTACTAGGTATAACATTTATAACAGTAGAAAGAAGGAGAAAAAGTAAAGGGTATCCCTTTTACATGGTGCACACGCAGGGGCCTAATTATAATATAGAGAATAGTACATACTAAAACTTAACGTTTAATAATATGGTTAAAACTTGAAATTTAAATCTTTATACTCTGACGTCACGTGAAATTGGATAAGGAGTGGAAAGGACTCAATATGCCACAATATATATTAAATAAATAATCCTATGAGAACACTGAAAATGTGATCCAGCTATAAACCCCTGATGAAATTGTTTCGAAACGTGCGTCAGGTTGCACGTAACGTGACGCCGCGACGCTGACCTGTGACGTCAGTACTGGGAGCATAGGCAGCGCTCGCGGAGCTAGGAGCTGTGGCTCCCGTTTTTGCATGGGCTTACAGCCCGATTAATAGACCTAATAGACTTTACAAGTCCTCCTTTCAGATTACAAGTATTTAAACTAGGAACACTATGTCTACTTGTCAATTTAGGAATGTGGATGCACGGTCCTCTACAATAAGCAGCTCCTAAGCATAGGTAGTTTGAGGAGTGGTCTCAAATAATTTAAAGGACCTTGTGCAATCCGTATCAGCATTTATTGTTATTTTATTGGACTTTATTATTTAATACTAAGCACTTCGATATATTTAATATTGAGCACTTTGATATATCCACTCTTGAACATCCAATTTTGGGTATATTCACTTTTTTTGGATATTCCGTATTTTTTATATCAATCATATTGATATTCATCATATTTATGATTATGTGATTCAGCATAATCATTATTTGCACTTAGCACTGTTCACTTTTTCATTTTTGTGCAATATTTATTACAGCAATTGCTTTCCAGTTGTTCACAGCACTCAGCACTTTATAACACATTTTCAGTGTTCTCATAGGATAATTTATTTAATAGATATAGTGGCATATTGAGTCCTTTCCACACCTTATCCAATTTCACGTGACGTCAGAGTATCAAGATTTTAATTTCAAGTTTTAACCATATTATTAAACGATAAGTTTTAGTATGTACTATTCTCTATATTATAATTAGGCCCCTCGGTGTGCACCATGTAAAAGGGATACCCTTTACTTTTTCTCCTTCTTTCTACTGTTCCAAAATAACTGACCATAAATAGTTTTAGAGATAAAAAAATAATTAATTGCTTGATGGTGGTCCAGTCAATCAGCAGGATACATGTTACAGAGACATTTACTGTGTTTCTAGAATAGTCTGTTTAGTGATCCTGCCGAACATGGTTGTGTATTTAAAAATCTGTACATTGTAGATGGTTTAAGAAAAGTGTGGGGAATCCATACAGAGTAATGAAAATAATTTCCTAGGTTGGGGATCGGCATAAGAGAAGCCCTATAATTAGAAGTAGAAAGAGGTAATTGCTAGGAGAAATGGCAGTTAATAAGTATTTGGACATTAGATGATAGTTGTGGGTCAGCGTTGTTGGGATCTTTGTACCTGAGGGTCAAGATTTTGAACTTAATACTGGAGTATTTACATAATTATACATGTTTGTAATTTACGTGAAATGCCTATAGAGTTTAAATTTTTCTGTAGAACCTACGTTTTCAGAAGATATATTTTTTGTAAATATTGAACTATATCCACAAACAAATAAACTTCACAACAATGGATAACAGCTTTGTTTTGTCTATTGACGTCCTCCATGAAAAGCGTTATGATCCTACATTTAGGATCAACTCATGTTGTAAAAACTTTAACATTAGGTATTATAAGAATATACTCATCAGGTTACATACCAGTCATCAGTTTGCTACTGTATATTGTAATAGTGATTGCCTCACTGCAGTCATCAGTCACCTTGACTTACGCATTATTTGAATGATGTGTTTTTCCTTTTTCAATTAAGGATAAATATGTCCTTCTATGTTGAGAACAGAATAACTCTTAAACCAATCTCCTTCGAAGTCTAAAATATTAGATGACTAGCGACTTGCCTGTCAAAAATGATAGGGCAATAAAATTGTAAGGCAGGTAATGCTGTTTGCTACAGACAGTAAGTGTTTTGGTGATCTGAGATCCTTCAGCGCTCATTGCGAGCCTCTTGGTTGGTGTATTTTTTCTTATGAGAGGAGCTTTTACTGTCATTGTAAAGTCCACGCTGATCTCCTTTTTGCGCTTATTGCAAGGTTGTCCACTGGTGTAGTTTGTGTGCAATGAGCAGCGTTGGCGCTCCTTGTGAGGCGCGCGGTGAAGGGCTTTTGTGTTTATTGCGATAGTGTTATTTTTTTTTTGTGTGTATATGTGTTTTTTTATGATAAATAAATTATTAATAAAATAATAAATGTATATACTTTACCTATTTGTAATTAATATATGCAGGAAGCATTGTGCTGAAGAGCTGACAATCTGTTTTGATGTTCCTGCAGCATACAATGTAGGTTTGCACTGTTGTGGAGCTGAGGGGTAAGTGCCAGCAATGTGTGCAGTGTGTAGTGTAAATAGGCTGCATGTTCGAGGGGAAGCCGTTAGGGTAGCTGTGTACTTCCGCATTGTGTAAGTTAGTGTTGTAAAATGGTGGCGAATGTGTATGTGGTACGCGGCTGTGGATGATTTAGCGTCCTTGCTAATACTGTATGTTGTACCTTATATGGCTTTTTTGAAAAGCCGTATGTGCTTGGTGGTGTTTTGTGGATTTAGGGGTCGTATAGCCTCGTTTTCATTTTTTCGGCGGCCATTTTTTCTCTCGCTCTGGGATTTTTCGATTGTGGGTAAGATTTTTTTTCCCTTTTTTGTGTGTATTTAGTGTTTTTTTTACTGTTTTCCGCTGAGCGGGGTTCGGTGGCCATTAAGTTTGTATTTTTGTGAGTTTGTAATGTTTTTTTTTTCTAAGTCCCGCGGCTTGTATTCTTTTGTGTAATTCCGTATTTAGTGATTGCGTGTTAGATGTTTTTTTGCAAAGTCCCGCTTCTGTGGCTGTTTGGAAGCGCTTGTGAGGCGGCGTAGAGCCACCACCTCCGCAAATGCGGCCCGTCGCTTTGCGAGGGTTCGCATTTGCGGACTGCAATGAGTCTTCGGCTTGTTGCAGACGACGCTGGAGCCTCCACTTTCTGCAAATGCGGCCCCTCACTTTGCGAGGGTCGCATTTGCGGCCCGAACTGCGTCCCTCGCTTCACAAGCTCGCAAAGCGTGACAACGTTTCGTAGTTTGACAACTATTATATGTGATGCCTACCTATTAGTACTAAACAACATGCACAGAATGCTATACTTGTCTTCTAGCTCAATACATGTTCAGGGCCAAAAGAAATCAGATGGAAGAGCACATGCTCCACACCCCTAACCTGATGTATAACACAAAAAATTCCAAGATCCCTTTCTAATGTATCATATGACATCATCTAATCTAAAGTATGAAATTCATTCTTCTACCCAATCCATGGAAATTTGGAAGTTTCCAAAAACTGTTGGAATCAAGCCCATTGTAAAGCTCAATAAAATCAAAATTATTTATTTAATGATTGCACATGGAAGGGATGCACTGAAAGGCAATGGTAAAATAAAGCAATACACACATTTTTGCAATAGATTGAGACTATATCTCAATAAATTAAAGCACCACTGCAGTTTTGTAAAACCTTCACATGGATGCCTTTGACAGAAAATCTTATGCATAGAGGACCCTTGTTACTTGGGGGGAGTACGTCTTGGACTGCTGGTCTGTCTGTAATTTGAGAGCAATGGTCATCCTATGGAGCCTTACTCTGCCATTAAATTCCAATGTCAAGGGGCTTTTTGGAACAGAAGCATACATATATTTGTGTCTATTGTTCTTCCCACTAATCACAAGTTTCTAATCCTTTTACAAACAAAACTGAATACAAAAGTTACAAATGAAAGGCTTTTAAACTGTGTAAAAACATATTGTCCATTATCAAGTTAAGTTGTTCAAAAGATCAAACTAAGCTAGAGTAGATCTGTCATTGTATTGTTTAAGTTTGCAGTTTCTTTCCAAACTTCATAAAACAGATTTTATTTTGAAATTAAACATAAAGGAACAAACAGTCCAGGTTGATGCATAGTCTTTCAACACCAGATGGTATACTAGATAGTCTTGGTCACATACATGGTCATGGTTATTAGCAGAGATGATGCACAGCAAATCCAGATTCCAAATCATGGCAGACCAGTTAAAGCCCGTTGTCTTGGGGTTCTACTGGACCCCGCCCTGTCTTTCATCCCTCACATACAATCACTAACTAAATCTTGTCTTCTCCATCTAAAAAACATCTTCAGAATTCTTCACTATCTTACACAAGATACAACTAAAATCCTTATACACTCTCTCATCATCTCTCGACTAGACTACTGCAACTCGCTTCTTGTTAGCCTACCCACCACCCGACTATTTCCACTTCAATCCATTATGAATGCCTCTGCTAGACTCATCTTTCGTACACAACGGTCAGTGTCGGCATCACCTCTCTGTCAATCACTCCACTGGCCTCCCTTAGCCTCCAGAATAAAATGTAAAATCATGTCCCTAACTTACAAAGCCCTCAATAATAACATTCCCTCTTACATTTCTGCTCTCATCTACAAATACTCCCCCACCCGCCCTCTTCATTCTGCTAATGACCTTCTTCTTTCTACAAATCGTGTCACCTCCTCTCACTACCGCCTCCAGGACTTTTCTTGTGCTGCCCTTAGTCTCTGGAACTCCTTGCCTCAAAAAATTTAAAACCTCACTTTAAACTCAGCTCTTTAAAGAAGCGTATCACCTTCCACCCTAACACACTTATCACCTCTCTCTCCCTCTTTGCCACTCACTATCCCTTAGATTGTAAATCTGCGAATTTCTATCCTAAGTACTTTGGGATTTCACCATGGACATTGGATTCCTAGCTCAAAGAGGGCCGCCTTCCTTTGCTAAATGTTAATCTGTAATTATCATTGTCTGAACCTAATTTATGTAAACTATAATATAATAATAATAGTACTCAGGAATAGTGATGTCGCGAACATAAAATTTTCGGTTCGCGAACCGCGAACGCGAATTGCCGCAAATGTTCGCAAACCGGCGAACCCGGCAAACCGCCATAGACTTCAATGGGCAGGCGGATTTTAAAACCCACAGGGACTCTTTCTGGCCACAATAGTGATGGAAAAGTTGTTTTAAGGGGACTAACACCTGGACTGTGGCATGCCGGAGGGGGATCCATGTCAAAACTCCCACGTAAAATTACATAGTTGATGCAGAGTATGGTTTTAATCCATAAAGGGCATAAATAATCTAACATCCCCCTCCATCATCA
This sequence comes from Discoglossus pictus, assembly GCA_027410445.1. Lineage (NCBI taxonomy): Eukaryota > Metazoa > Chordata > Amphibia > Anura > Alytidae > Discoglossus > Discoglossus pictus. The sequence continues at coordinate 118,983,177 of CM050171.1, forward strand.
TCCTCCCCTGTATCTCTTTACCCCCTCCCTCATCATCCTCCCCTGTGTCTCTTTCCCCCCTTACTCATCACCCTCCCCTGTGTCTCATCCCCCCTCCCTCATCATCCTCCCACCTCCCTCATCATCCTCCCCTGTATCTCTTTACCCCCTCCCTCATCATCCTCCCCTGTGTCTCTTCCCCCCTCCATCATCATCCTCCACTGTGTCTCTTTCCCCCCTCGCTCATCATACTCCCCTGTGTCTCTTTCCCCCTCCCTCATCATCTTCCCCTGTGTCTCTTCCCCCCCTCCCTCATCATCCTCCCCTGTGTCTCTTTCCCCCCTTCCTCATCACCCTCCCCTGTATCTCTTTACCCCCTCCCTCATCATCCTCCCCTGTGTCTGTTTCCCCCCTCCCTCATCAGCCTCCCCTGTGTCTCTTCCCCCCTCCCTCCTCATCCTCCCCCCTCCCTTGATGATAAGAGACACAGGGATAAGTGTGAGGGGTGTTAGGGTAAGAGGTGTTACGGATAAGGGTGAGGGGGTTAGGTGTTAGGGTGAGGGGTGTTAGGGCTAAGAGTGATGGGTGTTAGGGTGAGGGGTGTTAGGGATAAGTGTAAGGGGTGTTAGGGTGAGGCATGTTAGGAATAAGTGTGAGGGGTGTTAGGTCTTAGGGATAAGTGTGAGAATGTTAGGGTTAGGTGTTAGGGTAGGGGCTGTTAGGGATAAGTGTAAGGGGGTATTAGGGTAAGGGTTGTTAGGGATAAGTGTGGGGGGTGTTAGGTCTTAGGGATAAGTGTGAGAATGTTAGGGTTAGGTGTTAGGTTGATGGTGTTATGGATAAGTGTGAGGGGTGTTAGTGTAAGGGGTGTTAGGGATAAGTGTGGGGGGTGTTAGGTCTTAGGGATAAGTGTGAGAATGTTAGGGTTAGGTGTTAGGTTGATGGTGTTATGGATAAGTGTGAGGGGTGTTAGTGTAAGGGGTGTTAGGGATAAGTGTGAGGGGTGTTAATGTTAGGTGTTAGGTTGAGGGGTGTTAGGGATAAGTGTAAGGGGTGTTAGGGTTAGGTGTTAGGGTGAGGGATGTTAGGGTTAGGTGTTAGGGATAAGTGTGAGGGGTGTTAGGGTTAGGGTAAGGGGTGTTAGGGATAAGTGTGAGGGGTGTTAGGGTTAGGGTGAGGGGTGTTAGGGATAAGTGTGAGGGGTGTTAGTGTTAGGTGTTAGGGTGAGGGGTGTTAGGGATAAGTGTAAAGGGTGTTAGGGTTAGGTGTTAGGGTGAGGGATGTTAGGGTTAGGTGTTATGGATAAGTGTGAGGGGTGTTAGGGTTGGGTGCTAAGGTGAGGGGAGGATGATGATAAGGGGGGGAAGAGACACAGGGGTGTCCTTGCAGCAGAGATCAAAAGAGTCCTTCTGGACTGTATTGCACACTGTGTACAGTAGCCTAGCTATGGTTTTCCCTATTGATGCAGTATCACCTACACTCTCCCTCCTCTCAGTAAAACTGCAAGTTAGTTATGATTCCAAAATGGCTGCTGTCCATGAGGTAGAAGGGTGTGGAGGGCAGGGTATGATGCTGATTGGCTGGAATGTGTCTGCTGACTGTGAGTTGCAGGGTCAAAGTTTGCTCAATGATAAAGTATAGGGGGCGGGTGGAATATCGCATATGTTCACAGTTCGCCGCGAACGCGAACATGCTAGGTTCGCCGGGAACAGTCCACCGGCGAACTATTCGCGACATCTCTACTCAGGAACCAAATCCTTTAATCTGGCAATAGGTCTGACCAGAAAGTAATTTAAATTAAGGGCCCCAAATAGTGGCTCACTATCTTAGATTCGAGCTTAGACAAATGTATATCTCAAGTAGTGATCTTGTTTGAGGCAAAGGAAACATAAGGTGTGGATGGAGACAACTCCTGGGAAGTGGTGTAAACTGCACAAAATGTTACAATAAGGAACAATTGTGGCGCATTCTACCATTTATATTCACCAAATACTCTTTTGCCAATTTCTTTTTAAAGCAACAAGTCATCCTATGCATTGAAAGAGGAAATATGGAAGGAAGCCAATGATGAGTAGGAAAATAAAGTAGTCACATGTAGAGGGATAGAAAGGAGAGCACAAATCCCAAGGCTAGATTCAATAAGGAGAGAGGTCTAGAAGAATCTTGAAGAATCACTCTCTTGTCCCAATGTTATCCTATTGGGTAAATTCATAGACTGTTATGGCGGGCTATAATTTCTTTTAGTTTACAGGGAATGATAATACCTTGTCTAATATGGACATTGAAAGACCAAAATTTGCAATAAACTCTTGAAGAATTATTTTTGAAAATATCAAAATAGTATAGCCCTATTTTTTAGCTTTGATATGGGATTCTGCTGCTGTGGAATCTACCATGTAGGCTTCCAGTGATCTACTTCCTGAGGTGGTAGGAAACTGTGAATTCAAAGAAAATATCTACTCCTGAAAATTTGGAAGTTATGTTGGACATCACTTCTTGTTTTGTGATATAGATAAGGGCTAAGACAGTAGCTTTTTTGCTTGCAAGACTGATAATATACCGTGAGTGCATTGTACAGATGTTAGAAGTCTGTGAATAATGCAGAAAATATACTTCATTTTATGTGTAAATGATCTAAAAGACACGACTTAAGGATAAAGATTTATACTTCATGATTTGAACATGTTTAGTTTAAAAGACAGAAGAAAGAGGGGCAATATGATACAAAATCTGGAAGTATATTAAAGGATTTAAAAAGTTAAAGTTGGTACAATCTCTTCTTTTTAATATTTCTAGGTTTTCGGCGGAAATCCTACTTCATCCTTTTTTTAAGGAAATACAGCTCCCTTATTTTTCTCATATGAACCCTTATATATTTATCTGTATCTCATGTCAGAAAATAAAATTAGTAACACAGAGTTTATTTTAGAAACAAAACACTTTTACTATTCAGTCTATTGCACCAATATTTGTCATATATCACCCTTTTACAGTTAATACATATCATTCAATTTTAGCTTGTATTAAAATAAATAAAAAACTATTGTGATAGGACTGGAACCCAAATCTACCACCTTATAGTCCCATTTCTTAACCACCAGGATACAGTGCCTTGCAAAAGTATTCACCCCCTTGGCATTTTTCGTGTTTTGTTGCCTCACAACCTGGAATTAACATGGATTGTTTGAGGATTTGCATCATTTAATTTACAGAACATGCCCACAACTTTGAAGATGTTTTTCTTATTTTCTTTATTGTGAAGCAAACAACAAATAGGACAAAATAACAGAAAAAGTCAATGTGCATAACTATTCAACCCCCTAAAGTCAATACTTTCTAGAGCCACCTTTTGCGGCAATCACAGCTCCAAGTCGCTTTGGATAAGTCTCTATGAGCTTGCCACATCTTACAAACGGGGTTTTTTGCCAATTCCTCCTTGCAAAACTGCTCCAGCTCCTTCAAGTTGGATGGTTTGCGCTTGTGAACAGCAATCTTTAAGTCTGACCACAGATTTTCTATTGGCTTGAGGTCTGGGCTTTTACTAGGCCATTCCAACACATTTACATGTTTCCTCTTAAACCACCCAAGTGTTGCTTTAGCAGTGTGTTTGGGGTCATTGTCCTGCTGGAAGGTGAACCTCCGTCCTAGCCTCAAATCATGCACAGACTGGTAAAGGTTTTGTTTAAGAATATCCCTGTATTTAGCACCATCCATCTTTCCCTCAACTCTGACCAGTTTCCCAGTCCCGGCTGCTGAAAAACATCCCCACAGCATGATGCTGCCACCACAATGTTTCACTGTGGGGATGGTGTTCTTTGGGTGATGTGATGTGTTGGGTTTGCGCCAGACATAGCGTTTTCTTTGATGGCCGAAAAGTTCAATTTTAGTCTCATCAGAGCAGAGCACCTTCCTCCATACATTTTGGGAGTCTCCCACATGCCTTTTCGCAAACTCAAAACGTGCCATTTTGTTTTTTGCTGAAAGTAATGGCTTTCTTCTGGCCACCCTGCCATTAAGCCCAACTCTATGGAGCATACGGCTTATTGTCATCCTATGTACAGATACTCCAGTCTCTGCTGTGGAACTCTGCAGCTCCTCCAGGGTTCCCTAAGGTCTCTGTGCTGCCTCTGCCCTCCTTGCCCGGTCTGTGAGTTTTGGTGGGCGGCCGTCTCTTGGCAGGTTTGCTGTTGTGCCATGTTCTTTCCATTTGGTTATGACAGATTTGATGGTGCTCCTGGGGATCATCAAAGATTTGGATATTTTTTTATAGCTTAACCCTGACTTGTACTTCTCAACAACATTGTCCCTTACTTGTTTGGAAAGTTCCTTGGTCTTCATGGCAGTGTTTGGTTAGTGGTGCCTCTTGCTTAGGTGTTGCAGCCTCTGGGGACTTTCAAAAAAGTGTGTATATGTAATGACAGATCATGTGACACTTAGATTGCACACAGCTGGACATCATTTCACTAATTATGTGACTTCTGAAGGTAATTGGTTGCACCAGAGCTTTTTATGGGCTTCATAACAAAGGGGGTGAACACATACGGACATGACAATTTTCTGTTTTCTATTTCTAAAAAAATGTTTTATGTATATATTTTTCTCATTTCACTTGACCAACTTAGAATATTGTGTTCTGATCCATCACATAAAATTCAGATTAATAAAACATTAAACTTAAGGCTGTAATGTAATAAAATAGGTAAAAGGTCAAGGGGGTGAATACTTTTGCAAGGGACTGTATATATTTATATATTTGGTCAAATGTGAATAAAAAATTGATATAAGCAATCTAGACCTAAATATTGTAATATCTTTTTCCACAACCTGCACAAATAATTCTAAATAGTATCACCACCCGGTGCAGCTTATTGTTTATTCTCAGAGTCAAAGAGTAGAGTAGAACCAACCTAAAAGCACTGGCTTCAAATATTCATACCCCAGTTACTTTAGTAGCAATTTTAAAAAGGAAGTGACTTTTCATAATGCTTCCACCCTCTATCTGATCATGCAGAGTGCATATGAATACTTCAGGGTAGATTTCATTTTTGACAAGATCCCTACTAGGAAACATAATAATACACGTGCACTTATGGATACAGTTAATATATTTATATTTACCTTGTTTTGGCTGGTTAACTTGCAATTCTCCACCATCATTTTTTTTTAAATTTCTAGGAATAGGAGCCCTGATGGTTTTGAAAACTATTTATTACTAGCGACTTGCCAGTCAAAATTGACGGGGCAATAAAATTTTAAGCCATGTCAATGCTGTTTGCCACACAATGTAAAGCTTTTTCTACTCTGAGGACCTTCGGTACTCATTGCGAGCCTCTCCTCTCGTGTGCTTTTGGTCCTCTGAGCACTTTCAGCGCTCATCAAAAAAACAGATATATATATCTATATTTTTTTAAATAATAATTAATAAATTAGTTATTTAATAAATTAATATACTTTACTTATTTCTAAATAATATATCCAGCAATCAAGAGCCTGAAGAGCTAACAATCTATTTTTATTTTTCTTCAGCATACAATGTACAGGTGGACTGTTGCTGCCCTGAGGTGAAAGTGTCATGAATGTCCCAAGGGTGCATTTGAAATAGGCTAGATGCGCAAGGGCAAACCGTTGGTTTAGTTGTGTAAATCGCCATTTTAGATTCGTAATGTTATTAGTTGCAAGTTAATGTTGTAAAATGGCGTAGTTTGTCTATGTGTTACACGCCTCACAATAATTTTCCGTGCTTCCTAAGTGTGTATTTTTGTACCTTGTATGTCCCTGGCAAAGTCGTACGTGTCTGGCAGGTATTTGCACGCTTTGGAGTCATGTAGCCTAGTTTTCATTTTTTTCGGCCGCCATTTTTTTTTCCGCTTAGCTGATTTTCAAGTTTTGGAACTCCTTAAATTCGACTTTCATTTGCGTGCAGCCTCACTGGCAGATGTCGAAGCTTCGCGAGGTCCGCATTTGCGGCCTCACTGGCAGATGTCGTAGCTTCACGAGGTCCGCATTTGCGGCTCATTGCAGCTGACGTTGGAGCCTCCACCTCCGCAAATGTGTCTCTCGCTTCGCCTGACAATGACTCGCAGTTTGACAACTATTATTTGTGATGATAATCTCTGACTGTGACTCAAAAAACTTTCACTAGGGACTGTATCTCACCTTCCTCTGTCTAATAATGCCCCTGCCCTTATCTCCAGTTTGGTTGTGTACTGTTTGAGCCTCCATGGTTTACAGATCTGTTCCATTTATATTTCAGCCAAAGCAACGAGTTGAATATTTAAATTATTGGGAAGAGATGAAGAAAGCAACAAAAGGCAGAGTGCTTATGATAGATTTATCATGGTTTACTAATAAAGGGTAAGTTAAGTGTAATGTCAATTCTAGCCTCTGTACGGTTCATCAAGCCACAAATGCATTATTATATCGAGATAAATAATTGTATGCATCATTGAGACACAAAGAATACATTTTAACACACAATTTACATTGTATTAAATGCTTAGTACTTGGGAACAAGATCAAGTATTTTACATACTCAATGTCCTCTAGGGCCACTCCCTTTAATGAATACCCCAATATGTTATTTTTCCTATATCTTGCAACTGGTTAATGCTCACCATAACCCCTCTATACTACAAATTTCAATCTTTTATTCAGGGAGACATATATTTAATTTACTTATCTTCCACCCTGTGTAAGAAGCAGAACCATAATATGCCTTGCTAAATTAAAGATAATGACATAACACAATGGAGAAAATATCCCAATATGCTAAAATCAATTTAAATTAAAAATGGATACACAATATTGCTCAGATAGTTTTGGCAATCATCTAGTAAAAAGATACCCAGTGACCTCTGCATTTGATTGGAGAGGCTGTAGTACTTGAGTACAAGAGCTTCAGCCTCATGATCAAACCTTCCAGTGAATAGTTTGTCGTGATTTTCTGTAGTATTGATTGATTGGATCTTCTTGCAGTTCAAGAGACTCTATGCAGTTCTCTCCAACATCACAATTCAAAGGTGCAGTTCTACAGTCTTCTTTATGGTCCAGCTCTCCCATCTCTATGTGACATAATGGGAAAAATATCCTAATAAAATAAAAATAGATACACAATATTGCTCATATGGTAGTAGCATGAAGGTTATAGATGGTTGTATCAAGAGTACAAAGGACTTCTATAAGCAAGAGCTTGGGGGGTAAGAGAGATTTGCAGTTGAGATGGGAAATGGGGAGACAGAATAGGGAAAAGGAGAGTTGGAGAGGGATGTTCTTGATTTACTGCCATACTGGACCCTGACATTGTTGCCTTTTTGTGAATTATGAATCAGTACTTTCCAGAAATGAAGCCCTGCATGAGAACTAACACTCACAATAACATACTGACTACAATAGGTTACCATGTCTATAGAACAAACCTACTTCAGGTGCTGTTAGTTGTCAGATGGAGCACCTTTAATTCTGAGTTTGCTTATGCAAATGACCTTTGGGGCTCAAGGCATGGACTCATTGCTCACTGTGCCTTAGGGAGTGCAGCTACACCTCACTGTTGAGGCCCAAGAGAGGCCAAAATGTATGTCTGGGGTTTGCTGTTTCTCCTGCTCAGGGTACAATTGCCTAGTATTTCAGGGCCGGATCACACGATTGAGTGAGACCAGTCTGTTATACTACATGATATTTCTCCCTGTGAAGGGCACAGTAGCTAAAAGAGGTTGTTTACCTAGTTTACTTGTCCTATAGAACAAACTAACTTCAGATGTTGTTTATTCTCAGATCGGTTGCCTGTCATTCTGTTTTTGCTTATTCCCACTACAGAATCACTGAAATAATCCAGATGTAATAACACTTAAACAATAGAGAATAGTATAAATGTATGAGCTTGAAAATTAGAGCTTCTCCCATGCTTTACAGACCACTTTATCTTGGTGGCAGAGAGTACCACCTCATCACGGCACAGGAAGAATTACACTCCATCACTGAGCAGCTTATTAAAGACGGGATGATCCCGACAGCAGATGAGGAAAAAGAGTTATTTTTAATGAAAGATGTTTTTTTTCATAAAATCTCCATTTTTTATCACAATAAATGAAAAAGTTATTTAGATAGATCTTTATCAAACCATAAAAGTTCAATAAAGATCTGTCTAACTTGTTAACAGAACAGTATAAGAAAACAATGAACCTGTTACTTTCATTGAAAATTGTAGTTTTCTTCATTACCGGATTTTGTTGTGGTGGAATGAGAGAGAGTCTGCAAAGTTTTTGCAAGAAAACAATATACTGACATTACTGTGTAAAAATATTGTAATTGTTCTAACTCACTGCAGTAAGAATAAAAAAGTATGTAATTACAATTTATACTCGCATTGTTCTAGCTTATAAAACTTGTCATGTTAAGATGTTTGATCAGTGCGCTGTAAGCAAAGTAAATATCTCGCCTTCCAAGCATCTGTTTAAAATCCTTTGATTGCCGAAGCATGCAGATAGACTTTATCCTCACCCACATTGTGTTTTATATTTTAGCATTCAAGCAAACTTATGAAAGACTTGCAATCCTCGGTTGGATACTGTGTAATTATATTGTTCATTAGGAAAAAATAACAACATGAAAAGTACTGGCTTATTATGAACCACATCCACTAATACCAGAATTCTGTCAGAGCCGCCATTAATTACAGTATTATTCAGTGGCTAAAATGATCCTGCTAATTGTAAAAAAAATATATTCTAAAGGAGCATGATAATAATTAGAAAGGGTAGTAATATGAGTGAGCCTGATAATTACATCACAGGATAAAGAAATTCAAAAGAAAAGGAGGCTGTTACACTGTCGCACATACTAAATAGCTCAGTGGCCCATTATCTCGATTACATACCCAGGGCCTCATTCTATTACCGGCCGTAAATTGGCCGTAAGGCTGCGATTCCTTGCGGGGGTTCTGTTAACTCGCGATTCTATTATACGGCCCCGCAAGGATCTCCCCTTACGGCCGGCCGCATATCTTGGAACCGGCCGTAAGCTCAGAAATCTAAAAACGCAAAAATAAATTCAAGCCTGCACTGTACAGCTCTGCAAATGCTAGGGATCATATTGGGGGACATGAGGATTAAAAGTAACCCACTCTCAAGCTTGCACATCAGCCCAAACCCGAGTTCAAATTAACTGTTTATTTTCCGGCTGCGGCGTGGGCGGGTCTGAGGTGCTCCAAGCCCTCTGGACTTTTTACATGGATATTTTACGGATATTAAAAAATATATATTTTACGGATTTGAGTATAGGGTAATTATGTGCTATTTTTGCTAACCACGAATATCACTTTATAGACTCTGCAAAGTGCAGGATGGCTTTATTTGGGCTATTTTATGTGCTTAATTGGTGCTAGCGGGACCTCTTTCCTGCAAGTAAGCTGCGGCTCGGTTTTAGCCTTGCAGAGAGGTTTCCCGGAGCAATTGAATCGCAAATAGGAATTTCTTACGGCCGATTTCCTTGCGGCCGTTTAAGATCAAAGGATTTCCTCCGGTGCGAGTGGCCGCAAGAGATAGCAAGGCACCGGCCGCAAGCCTGCCGGACTCCCCGGCCGGAGAGGAATAGAATAGCCGAATAGCTTGCGGCCCCGCAACGGCTGCGGCCGCTAATAGAATGAGGCCCCAAGTTTGCAGAAATACTTACTACAAATTTGCGGTGCAAAAGCATTCGTTCATGATTGATCCAACTACTTCACAAAGAAACCTATACTAGGCTCCGCTGAGACAGAAATGATGTAATTATTCTGGGAGGCATGCATATATTTCTTATAACTCACCACTACTCCATGTTTCCAGTATTATTCCCCATCCACAGTACCAGTTTCAATTTCCCAGTAGCAACAAACAATGTTAATCTACTTTTCTACCATCCTATGTACGATTCTAAGCCATTGGATGTCCTGGCCAGCAAAAAAAAATACAAGGGAAGACAATGACATACAACAAGAAATACATAGGGATCAATTTCAAGGATGGAAAACAAATGTAAAATCTTGGTCAGATCGTATTGGAGATACTCCAGACTATAGAAGATAGACCAAGCTACCTCTCCACACAACTTGTGATGCCTGGTCTCATTTAGTATAATGTACGTCATATTTTGGCAACGTCAAATTATACGAGCACATTTTAGGATTATCTTAATATACTCATACCCCACCATTTGTTTATCTTATCAAAGGTGTGAACTATAAGACATATATAGCTCATAGTAGAGAGGTTTATACAACACAAATTCACAGTGGCACAATGCAGATTATTGGCTACATGGAAGCATCCAATGCACCTAGCAAACTTACCCTCAAGAACGATACAAACCACCCACTGGGGTACAAAAATGTATAAAATATGTTGTACGTTGTTGTAATAAGGAATACATTGAATGTCATATTCATGTAAAACAAGTTAAGATCTCTGATTCAAAGAGCTTACAATTTAGAAAATTATATGGAAAAAGATTGTGACTAAATAAAAATACAACAGTTTGAAATGAAATATATCTTGAACATTATCAAAAAATGTTTTTTTATTAAAAACGGAGTGATCAGAGTTAAAACAAAAACTGTATTTATTTGTATTATATGCAATGCACATGGTTACCCATTATCAGTAGTTTACTTGTTCAGCTGTATTGGTACAAGATGTCTCTATGCTAGTTGTTGTAAGCTGCTCAGGAACATAAAATATGAATATAACGTTCACAGCTTAGAACTCAGCTGCAGACTGGTTGGCTCTTGAGCTAGCTCTTGAGCTGTTGACCTATTCAACTCATAGAGCTCAGTACTAGTGACCAAAATCCATAACAAAAAAGCAGCTTCTGTTCTACACAGACATGGAGGAGTAACTGACAACAAGGTCATTCACTTTTACATTGAGAGATAGGAGTGCTCCTTCATTTAAAATAAATATTCGGTGTAACTTGCCCTTTATTTTATTTAGCAGAGCACCCCATATTTTCAGAAAACAGTGATTATGTTTTTGTTTGGACACAGATAAGGAATGAGCTTCTAAAGAAAAAAGTTGTTGAATGAATTAAGTGTCTCCTAGTTGTAAAAAATATAATTATTGTGAATCACATTTTACTTGATGTTATTGATTTTATTAGATATGCATTTTTTATTCAAACAAACATTTTATAACCAATTATGGTGTAGACTGTAGATCATATTAAAATGGATTAATATATAAACAGTTTTCCAAAAATGAATTTCCATTGATTTCAGTTAGTCATTAAATGCCACCTTACTTCCTCTTAACTCCATCAACTTTAAAATCTTCTAAAAACTCCCCTGCTCAGAAAAAAGTGTATCCTATTACCTCTTTAAAGACTACTTGACAACATGCCTTACTTCCATTTAGCAAAGTCACGTTTTTACCAATTAAAGAGATTGTGAAGACCAAATTATTTAGGGCAATATTCTAGAAAAAATAACAACCTGGAATTGATGCATAGTCCATGAAAGCAAAATATTAAAACATATCAATCAATCTTCACTATAACCTCCTGCCTCTTTCTCAGACTGTCTTATGCTGTCTACACATCATGTCTCCAATAATATAACTATGTCACCTTCCCTGCTTTCCTCTTCTCTTCTCTGCTCCCATGAGCTCCTCTCCTTCCTCCAGTCACTATCTCATCCCTCCTCTAAAGCTGAAAAGCAGAAATGCTTCTGTAAGTCTTATTCCCATCTCCTTTTACTCTCTCTCCTTCTTCTGATGGCTTATGGAGATACAGTATATTTCCTAACCCAGGCCCCTCACTTATTACCACCTGCTGTCAGCCACGCAGAGCACCCAAAACACCCATCACTTGTCACAAACCATCTACCCTGCCCTTCTCTTGTGCCCTCTGGCATGCAAGGTCTGTTTGCAATAAACTTACCTTCATTCATGACCTCTTCATTTCCAACTCCCTCGATTTACTGGCTATCATGGAAACCTGGCTCACTCCAACTGACTCTGTCTCCCCTGCTGCACTCTCTTATGGTCGTCTACACTTCAGCCACACTCCTAGACCTGGGAACAAACAAGATGAAGGTGTGGGCATACTACTATCCTCTTGCTGCACTTTTCACTGCATACCCCCTGGTTCCCTCCCTCCAATTTTCATCCTTTGAAGTTCACACTATCCGCATTTTCTCTCCCCTCCCTCTGCGAGTAGCTGTGATCTATCGCCCGCCAGGATCACCCTCTTAAATTTCTGAACAACTTTGCCCCCTGGCTCCCTCACTTTCTCTCCTCCAATATACCTTCACTCATTCTTTGTGATTTCATCATAGCAACTGACAACCCCCCCCCCCCTTCTCCTCAACAACTACAAAATTACTTGCACTTACCTTTTCCCTTGGCCTCTCACAATGGACAGATTCTGCAACTCACCGTGGTAGATACTCCATATACCTTATTTTCACTAATCTCTGCACTTTCTCCAACCTTGTCCTCTCCCCACTTCCCCTATCTGACCACCACCTGCAACCTCACCTCATCATCCGCTCACCACCCATTTTCAATCTCTGCCACCAGAACCCGCAGAAACACGCAAGCACTTAACCCACAACAATTTTTCAATGTGCTAAAACCCCTTCTTAGCCCCCTCACAACCCTTGCCTGCCCTGACATCACACACTTCACAGTACAACATGACTCTAACCTCCACCCTTGACACTCTTCCCCCCCACAATCACAAGCAAACGCCCTCGCTCTCATCCACAACCATGGCACACTACACAAACACGTTATCTACAGAGATGCTCATGCGCTGCAGACCGACTATGGAGGAAATCTCGCACTTCAGCAGACTTTCTCCACTACAAGTTTACCTTGCGCTCCTACTTCTCTGCCCTCAATCTTTCCAAACAACACTACTTCTCATCACTAATATCAAACCTGTCCTCCAAACCTAAAAATGTATTTGCTACATTCAACAACCTCCTTTGCCCACACCCACCTCCTGCCCCTTGCAGTCCATCCAGGACAGAGCTCTTTCATGGTTCACATCCTATCTAGAAGATTGTACATTTAGTGTCTCCTCCTCCGTCACCTCTTCTTCACCTCTCCCTCTGTCTGTTGGCGTTCCCCAAGGTTCTGTCCTAGGCCCCTCTCGCAGTTTGACAACTATTATATGTGATGTGTTTGCTTTTCTGTAGCCTTTTATTACTAGTCTGATTCTCCTACAACATCTGGATTTCACATTGTTTGTGTTATTTCATTACTAATTAGTTCCATGTTCTGTATAACTGTCAGGATGGCAGCTATGTTTAAATTATCATCTCTGATGATATTGCTTCTTATTGAATACTAATACTAGCCCTGATTGTTATGTACCCCCCTGTCACCTCTCTTCCCCTCCTACACTTTACATAGCAAGAGGAGTGAGCTGAGTTTTGCCATGGTATCAAATCTCAAAGATTGGTTAAACTTACTCACAATATGATTCTGTATTATATCTCAATGCGATAAGCACTCTATTGACCTGAATTTTAAAGCTATTTACTTTAAGAACTGTTGAAAAAAACAGGACTATGTTTGTGAAGTACGTAACAAACTAACAAAATTAGCAAATGTGAAAGCCAGGAACATACAGGTTTTTTTTGAGAAATCTGATTTTTATGGAGACTCTGTTTATGAAAATTTTTCTTTGCTAGATCACTTCCTATTATCTTGATTATAAGGGTGTGTTTTTATCTCTCAATAAAGGAGGAATGGGGAAGGGAATCTGGGGAGGTCAAACGACTTTATTAAAAAATTATAACATAATGACGACCACCAGTGGTGGATCTAGCACATGGGGGGCCCAGGGCCACAGGAGGGCTGCAGGGGCAGCAGAAGGGCCACGGAAAGGTCAAGGGGGCCATGGCATCCATAGCAGGTTGAACTAGGGGGAAACAGCACTGGACCCCTCCAAGACAGTGCTTAGGTGCCTTGCACCGACTGCACCGGCGGTAGCTCCGCTTCTGACTGACACCACACCTGTTAACATTTTTCAAACATATGTGTTTTAACTTAGTGAAAAATTATAAACTATGGTATGTAAAGTAATTTTAAGCCCATTTGCATCTTCCATTAGTTATTTAATTATAAATACAATTCCCCTTTTCCTCCCCAATCCATTGTTTCTTGCATATTGTAGATTGAAAGATATAAAAATAAATAAATATATAACACGCTAGCTGCTTTTATCTTCAATCCATGATACAGTAATATATTGCAATCTTTCATTAATCTCCAAATGTGTATGAGTCATTTACCAAACAAGTCACAAATGAGCTATTACCATGTGCAGCTTTTGAAAACTGACTTAATTATACTTATGAATTTATTATCTTACTGTTAAGTATTCGCAGCTTGCCATATTTTACATTTTATGTAACTTTGCATCATAAAAAGCAAGAATTTCTTTTTCACTCATTAAACTAAAAACACCCAGAGTAGCATATAAATAGCTGGGTGAAAACGTTCAAATAAATATGGAAAAGCCACAAATGTGTAACATTCTCTATCGTTATCAGTTCCATAAATATAAAGCAAAAATCTTATGGCAGATTTATCATCTTTTTTTATCCTAAATGTTCAAATAGACTTCAGTTGTGATTAAAAAAACTTTTTCTCAAAAATGCAATTTAGCCATTAGTGCAGTTGTGGGCGACTTGGGTCACGAAGAGACTAGGGTTTTAATATCCTTCTGATTTAACACAGACGGGTCAATCAAAATAAACAAAGCTAAGTAAATCACCAATGCATGGCTAGTAGCCCCGAGCCAAGTTGCCTTAGTGGGAATTTATTGCATTTAATAAATGGCCTATAAAATGAAGCAGGTCAGAGATTAGTAGAATTCTGTCTGGATAATTCTAGACCCTCTTCCTGTAGCCTCCGAGACGACTCTACACATGGACATCACCAGATGGACAGCATAGAAAGCTGATTGACTAGATGCATAACAATTGAGGTCGAATATAGACTTTTATTCCATCAAGTTCAAACTCCTCTGATCATTATAATATTCATTTGTTAATTGTTAATTGATCCAGAGAAAGCAAAGCATTGTCTCATAAGGGGGAAAAGTAAATTACTTCCTGACCCCAGGTACTGGTGATTGGATTCTTCCCTGGATCAATGCTTCTCTAATTATCCAGGATAAACCTGAATAGCCTTTTTTATTCAAAATTTATTGAACCCCTTTTTAAAGTTATCTATTGAATCTGCTGTCACCACTTCCTTTGGTGGAAATAATCCACAGTTTAACCACACTTACTGTGAAGAGCCATTTTCTTTCTTTAGGGTGGGCTCTTTCATCTTCTAACCTCAAAGGATGTCCTCTTGTCACTTGGTACAAAAAGTTCACTTGACAAAGCCCTATATTTACCCTGGATGTATGTATATATAGTAATCATATCCCCATCTTTTTTCCTAGAGGAAATACGTTTATTTTGGTTAGTCTTTCTTCATAGCTTAGCCCCTCCATTCCCCTTATTAGTTGTATTACCCTTCTCTGTACTTTATCCAGATCTAAAATGTCATTTTTATGATGAGGTCGTACTAGGGATTTGTATAGTGGCAGAATTATATTTGCTTCCCTGGCTTCTATACCCTCCTTAATACATGCTAATATTGTATTTGCCTTTGCAGCTGCTGATTGGCTTTGAGCACTTTTACCTAGGTGGTTGTCCCAAATCTCTTTCTATATCCGATACTTTTGGAAATGTCCTTTTGCTGCCTTGTGGATTTCCTTGTACTCACATAAAGCAATCTCTGTTCTCTATTTCTGCCTGTTAATATGCCTTATCATGTGGGTCAATAGAAGCTTTTTGATATATAATTAGGTTACATAGGGAGCTCCATGGTACAGGCTTCATTTTAGATGCCGTGGAGGTCCTTAATAATCCCTGTGGAGATAGGTAAAGTCAACATGGGACCCCTATGGGTTAGATTATATCTAGGATCCACAAAGATACATAACGATGTTAGGTCTAATGTAATGTAAAATGTATCAACAGCTACTCCTACACCTCATGCCGTTTCATTGTTTTTTATTTGACAATCATTTCCATACGCTATTAATCTGGACTCTTGAGAGATCTGCGGCTGATATAATTAATACGATTATAACATTTCATGCATCACAGGTCCATGAAAATTAGGAAATAATTTTATTGCAGCCTCAACACCCTTATGTTTTTTTTAGGTGGATTGGAATCATATTGCAGAACATAATTTATCACGTTATAAGATATATAATTTGCTTTGATTCTGTGTTTAATTTAATGTATCAAAGAAAGTATAGGAAAGCAAACCTGTAACTGAGAAATAATGCATGGCTTCCAAATAGATATTCCTAAGAAACACAAAACAAGATGAACAATTAAATATATATTTTTATATTTTTTACATATTAATATAAATATTTAAAAAATGTTCAGACGTTAATAACTCCTGCTCAATACCTAGAACGTGCTACATGTGATTATTTGCAGTTAACTCCTCCAAGTCCAGTGTTATAATATGGATGTTCAAAATGTCTCTTTGGATATGGTTTAAAATATTTTTTAAACATTTACAGTATTTTTAAGGCAAAAAAAACTTGCTTAGAACAATGTGGCACCATGATGTTAGAAATGATGTTCATGTTCTGCATGTGCCTGGCGCCACTTTTACTTAAGCTAACAAAGGGTACATTTTAATGTTTTTTTTTTTTTTTAAATAGGTTTTTTAGTTACTCATGTATTATACATATGTTTGATCACACAGCACAGATCATCACTGCCCTGATGACATACATATGTGCTCTACCTAATCC
This sequence comes from Discoglossus pictus, assembly GCA_027410445.1. Taxonomy (NCBI): domain Eukaryota; kingdom Metazoa; phylum Chordata; class Amphibia; order Anura; family Alytidae; genus Discoglossus; species Discoglossus pictus. Next base: position 118,999,971 of record CM050171.1, read on the forward strand.
TTTATCATGTTACCGAGTTATAGCCATATGACATTCCAGCCTTGTAAGTCCAACATGTAGCACGTAACGGCCTACTTACATTGCTAATAATTTAGAAAGGGCTGCAAGCTACGAGCAAGACAGGCTATTTCGTAAACCAGTTCTCGGTCGTCGGCGGTTGCGTGCTGGAATGCAATTAATTAAGCAATCACATAGTTACTGGTTCAGATGGAACCAATGGGAAAAGAGATTGTTAGCGTTACGTCACTGGAAAAGGGAAGGGTAGATTTCAAAGTCCTACGGGCTTCAATTACAGTTTACCCACATTCCACATATAATGCAAAATAAATAAAGCAGTAAATATGATATTCTATTACATGCGAGTTCCATTATATGTATTAACGCATTGATTGTCGGGATCGATATAACACAAAAAAATAATCATGAAATAAAGTATTTTTCGGGGCCGAGTTGTGAGCTTGAGAATGTTGTGCTATTAATTCTAAGACCTAACATCACTTTACCTTATGATAAATGTACAGTAGAGTGTTTTTATTTGATTACAAAGTGCTACGTATTGGACATTACCCCACTTGCGGGTGCTCTCAAGCACATATTGGCCTTTGGGCTCCATTTGCAACATGTAAATCTGGAGTTTCGGGCTACGTTTTACAATGTAGCCATAATTTAATGAGAATTACACATCACCTGTCTCACACCGGTCTAAACCCAGCTCACGTTCCCTATTAGTGGGTGAACAATCCAACGCTTGGTGAATTCTGCTTTACAATGAGAGGAAGAGCCGACATCGAAGGATCAAAAAGCGACGTCTCTATAAACGCTTGGCCGCCACAAGCCAGTTATCCCTAAAGTCATTACATATTTTTTTATTTGCAACCATGACACTTAAACTATGTATTTTATCTGACACTACACAGAAGTACCAGCACCACAAGATTCATTGAGCTTATAGGAACAATCCACCAAGTCCCGAATGGACCAAAACGTACAAGCTCACTACTAATACTCATATTTGTCTTGCACTGCAATAACCAGTTTTACAATTTTCCATTTTAAAATAGAATACATAAAGAATGCAAAAGAATAAGGTCACATTTGTAGTTACTGCAGTGAGAGTTTTGTTAACATTTGCAAAATGCTTGTGATTTTTTATACTTGCAGAACCTCTCTGCACAGAGGGAAAATGATGTTAAATTCTCTTATAAAACACTAAAATATTAATCAATTAAAAAAATTCAGTGGTCTGTCCGATGATGAGGAACAGTATTGACGAGCGCCATGTTCGTAAACAACCTCTTACCATTTAAACAACCTCTTACCATTTAAACAACCTCTTACCATTTAAATCAATGGATATGGTTACCAATTGAGGTTGGGATACCATTTTGTTGAAAAAAATGCTGAATGAGCTTTAGTCCATCTGTAAGAGGTAGATAGTTAATTTAGACAGTTATGACCAAGTTAGTTATAAAGTATATTGTTTGTGAGTATTAGGACTTTTTAGACCATGGATAGAAAATGTCAGTACTGGAGTGTCGAACACAGTAATGGGTTTTTGTATTGCCCTGGTGTGCACAGGTAAGAGGCCCAGAATGCTTAAGGCAGCCATTCATTTACCTATGTACAAAAGGGAAACACTGATGTTGTCTACCCTTGTTCTAGACAAGGGTTACAAATTAAAAGGCACCATTGTGTGGTCCAATTCGGCATCTGTACTGCAAAAAGGTGAAAACATGCAATAATAATAATTAACTCTCCGGTCTATTATTGCAATTATTACTTTATTTTTTATAAAGTGCTGTGGGTACAGTAAATACAAATGTAAACAAAACTATGATGTAATATAAAGGCAATAAAATGCAAAAAACAGAGAACTTGGTTTACCAGAGTAGATGTTCCTACTCCAAAAAGCTTAAAATCTAGAGATTCCCAAATTGTTTACTTATATTCAATCACCTATAGACACATATATAGTCACCAATGGCCACACATACAGTTGCAAACATGAACACGCACGCACAAAAAAAAATATGTATACACACATACATAAATATTAGTAATCAAATTGTGGAAGGCTTACACTCGAATTTAACAGCAACACATACAAGAGAGCCTCTCACTTGTCTACATCAAAATGCAAACAGTAAAAACTGATAATCTGTGTGTTAAAGAAGTGAGAAAAGGTCTATATCTTTTTTTTTCTCAATAATATTTTGCACTCGGAAGGATTGACAGAGAAGTGAGTTCATATGTCTGGTTATTAACAGCATCTACTTTTTTTGAGCAGTCTGTCCCAACCTTTCTGGTATGAGGACCAACTGGTCACCTTCTGCTGTTTACGGAGACCAGTTGATCACCTCCTTGTGCTCATGGGAAGCAGCTGGTCACCTTAAAATGTTCATGAGGACTGGTTGGCTACCTTCCAGTACTCATGGGGACAGGCTGATCACCTTCCAATGCTCATGGGAACAGGCTGGTCACCTTCCAGTACTCATGGGTTGCAGCTGGTCACCTTCTAATGCTCATGGGGACTAGCTGGGAGACCAAGCCGTTTTAACAGGGTGATATTCCATATGATTTACTGAATTTTCATCCAGCTTTGCCATGAATTGAGTAGAGTACAATTTAAATGCTTATAAATTCCTCTATAATCTATATATAACTGTTGTTCTGGTCTCCTGAACTCTGAGGGCCTGCAGATAAGCTTGCAAGTTCAAAGACAGGGCCTCCACTCTCTGCAATATGCTTAAACTGTTTTTGTCCCTGCCTGGAACTTAACCCATGTGTAGAGCTAAGGAATATGTTGGCACATTACAAAAAAAAACATAATAATAATAAGCACTGGCGTCGGTTGTAGGACTAGCTGTTGACAATCACAGCTCTAGAGCTCTGCTGTGTTTAACTACTGGCTATGAGCTTGTTGAAAAGAGTTCTTAAGAGTTAAACATTTAGTTCAAGGATCACTACACAAAACCTTCCTTTCCCACCAAATTCCCTCAGTGCCATTACTTGTGTTGCCTGGTCCTTATAACAGGCCTGCTGAGTAGTGATGAATTTTATTATAAGGGTATAACATATCACTATAATAGTCATGGATCTGCGGGGTTGTTCGTAAGCCTTACGATGTTGGTAATGCTTTGCGGCTCATAGGGCCGCAACTGCGAGCCTCATGAAGAGAGGCGAGCCTTCGACCGCAAGCCTGCGGGACCTAGGCTACAATAAGCGCCGAAGACGCTCATTGCATGCATTGAAATGAGTGCCACAGGGGCTCATCGCCAGCGGCTCCGGCCTCTCATCCCCCTCTGCCTCTCCCTCATCTCCCCCTCTGCTGCTGTTACGGGCCTCAACCGCGAGACCCAGGGGACTTAGGCCTCTCTCATCCCCCTCTGCCCCCCCTCAGCCAGTAGCTTGCACCTGGTTCCAAACCCTGCCAGTTGCTTGCAGTCCATACTCACCGTCTTCTCCTCCTCTGCGGCTCCCGTCCTTTGGCCAAAACCACTTTCTGGATCAAGCCGCGCATTGGGCAGGCGGGATACGCATGCGCAATGCGCGGCTTGATCCAGGAAGTAGTTCCGGCCGAAGAACGGGAGCCGAAGAGGAGAAGACTGTGAGTGCGGCACTGCTGGCAGGGTTGTATCCAGGTAAGAGACACAAGGGAGGGAGAGGAGGGGAAATGGAGACAAGGGAGGGTTAGGAGGGGGCATGGAGACAAGGGAGGGAGAGGAGGGAGAACGGAAACACAAGAGAGGGAAGAGGAGGAACGGAGACACAAGAGAGGGAGGAGGGGGAACGGAGACACAAAGGATGGAGCAGGGCTAACAGAGACACAAGGGAGGGAGGAGGGGGAACGGAGACACAAGGGTGGGGGAAGGAGACACAGGGGAGGAAGAGGGGGAAAGGAGACATGAGGGGGAGGAGAGGGGGAAAGGAGACACAGGGGATAGAGAAGGGAGAAGGAAGAACAGGAGAGGGACAGAGGAGGGAAAGGAGACAAAGGGGAGGGAGATGGGGAGAAAGGTGACACAGGAGAGGGAAAGGGAGAAAGGGACAGAAGGTACAGGAGAGGGAGAGGGGTGAAAAAAACACAAGGGAGGGAGAGGAGGTAGAAAAGGAGACACAAGGGAGGGAGAGGAGGGGAAAAGGAGATACAAGAGATAGAGAGGAGGGTGAAAAGGAGACACAAGGTGGCAAACAGCATTGTCAGCCTTAAAATTGTATTCCCGTCATTTTTGACGGGCAATTTCCCAGTGATGTTATATTCTTGATCATATTAAACAATTACTGACACAACAGAGCAGATGTAATGTGTCTAAATTCCATCCCTTTCTTCCATCTCCAGATATTGATGCACAATTAAAAGTCACACTTTCTCTTTCTCAGATCGTTATCATGATATTGTATCCAATGCTTCTCTTTATCTCCTCGGCACAGCCTGGGAACAGGATGTTTGCTTATACCCTGCTCATTATTCAATCAGTGACAGAGATGTTGTTTAACAAGAGAATGTGATTTTGTTGCTAAAAGACACCGGCCACATAATCAAATAATGGAAAGCAAGGCCAGCTTTGTATATCAGACAAGCAGCTGCCTGTCAATGATTTAATTTCCCCAAGTCCTGCAATGTTATGAAACTTGTCTAAATGTTTGTTTGGGACAAGGAAATTGATGCACCAGGAAAGGCTACTGACCTTAAATAAGATATGTAAAGAAAGCAGAAATCAATTTACACTAAGAACACAAAGAGCTGCCTCTGCTCTGGTTTATAATGAGCAATAACCACATATTTAAGGCGTTAAATGCCTAATTAACAAACAAACATTTTCTACACATTGCATCAGGTTTTTTTTTCTGGCAGCAAGTAACTGATATAAAAATGTTCAGATAAGAGAAGAAGATTTATTTTGGCAAATTATGTCCTTTCTAAATATTGATTTTCTTTATGTATATGGAAATAATTCCACAAAACCTCAACAAACATCACAAACCTTTCCAAACCCAAGTGTTTACCAACTGATGTGTAGACAATCGGGTGTCGATCACATTGGTCCCTAAAGGTACACTATACGAGAATTACTAATATCTACAACTTGAAATTAATAACGGTGACAATGGATTCTTCCCAGGTGCTCTGCGGTTTGATATTCTTATGGGATATTGATAGAGTTAGCAGCTAGGGGCCTAGGGGGTGATGAGGACTAATGCCCCTTGGAGTATATGCTGGAGGGGGTGGCAGCATTTTATACTTTTCCCTCACATGCTTAAGATCTTCTCCCCGCTGCTGGACATCCATGAATGACTCATGGCATTGTGATATCAGTCTATTCCTACTCTCTTCTGTCTGTTATCTGCCCTCCCCATCTATTCTCCCTTCCCTTTGTTCTCTCACACCCCTCTTCCTCCCTGTTTTCTCCTCTTTAAACTTTTTTGCCTCTCCGAATTCTGACTTCCCTAACTCCAGTTTTCTGTTATTTCCTTCTAAAATCTTATTTCTGTCTCCACCTTGCATCATTTCCCCCTTTTCTCAGTTTACTCTCCATCTGTTTATCCCCTTTGCCCTTTTTCCTTTCTCACATTCCCTAATCCTCTCTACCTCTCACTTCTTTCTCTCTTCCTCCATTTTTTCTATCTCAATTTTTCTTTCTTTCTCCCTCCATTTCTCTCCATCTCCATTTCTCTCACACTTTCCTTCTATCTCTTCTTTTGCCCCCTTGGTTTCTCAGTCTGTTTCCTATGTTATCTCTTTTTTTCCCTATTCTATCACATTACCCTCAACCTCTCTCCACTTTTCCTACCCTCTCCTTTTCTCTCTCCCTCTGTTTGTTATCTAATGTATCTCTTTCTTTTTTTCTATTCTATGACATTATCCTTAACCTCTCTCAACTTCTCTCACCCTCTCCTTTTCTATCTCTCCCTCTGTTTGTTTCCTGTTATATATCTTTCTTTTTCTCTATTCTATCACATTCTCCTCAACCTCTCTCCACTTCTCTCACCCTCTCCCTTTCCCTTTCCCTTTCTTTCTCCCCCTGTTTGTTTCCTAATGTATATTTTTCTTTATTCTATCACATTATCCTCAACATCTCTCCACTTCTCTCAGCCTCTCTCAGCCTCTCCTTTTCTCTCTCCCTCTGCTTGTTTCCTTTTGTATATTCTTCTTTTTTTTAATTCTATAACATTATCCTCAACCTCTCTCAACTTCCCTCACACTCTTCTTTTCTCTCTCCCTCTGTTTGTTTCCTAATGTATCTCTTTCTTTTTCTCTATTCTATCACACTATCCTCAACCTCTCTCCACTTCTCTCACCCTCTCCTTCTGTTTGTTTCCTATTGTATATTTTTCTTTATCTCAATTCTATAACATTAACCTCAACTTCTCTCATCCTCTCCTTTTCTCTCTCCCTCTGTTTGTTTTCTAATGTATCTCTTTCTTTTTCTCTATTCCATAGCACTATCCTCAACCTCTCTCCACTTCTCTCATTCTGTTTGTTTCCTATTGTATATTCTTCTTTATCTCTTTTCTATTACACTACCATCAACCTCTCTCCACTTTTCTCACCCTCTCCTTTTCTCTCTCCCCCTGTTTGTTTCCTATTTTATCTTCTTCCTTTTTCTCTATTCTATAACGTTATCCTCAACCTCTCTCAACTTCTGTGAGAAATTGACTCTTCTGGCTTTTGAACCCTGGTCCCCAGGCTGCTATACCTCTTCCCTACCACTGCGCCAGCCTGCCTTTTGTGAATTTCATTGAGATCTGATAAGCTTGACTCGGCTAGCAATAGTATCAGTACCTAAGTCTCTTCAGCTGTGTCTGGTCAGGTGTCTGGTCCTTGGCCTATAAAAGGCACTTCCTGTCAAATGTACCTCTCCAGATTATTGTGTGGTTCCTGATCACTTCAATAAAGCTTGTTCCTGTTTCACCTACAAATTGCTGAACTGGATTATTGCTGACCTTGGCTGCTGGTCTCCACAACCTTGTGATTCCATATCATTACAACTTCTCTCATCCTCTCCTTTTCTCTCTCCCTCTGTTTGTTTTCTAATGTATCTCTTTCTTTTTCTCTATTCTATTACACTACCCTCAACCTATCTCCACTTTTCTCACCCTCTCCTTTTCTCTCTCCTTCTGTTTGTTTCCTATTGTATATTCTTCTTTTTCTCTATTCTATAACATTATCCTCAACTTCTCTCACCCTCTCATTTTCTCTCTCTCCATCTGTTTGTTTCCTATTATATATCTTTATTTTTCTCTATTCTATCACATTCTCCTCAACCTCTCTCCACTTCTCTCACCCTCTCCTTTTCTCTCTCCCTCTGTTTGTTTCCTATTGTATCTTCTTCTTTTTCTCTATTCTATCACATTATCCTCAACCTCTCTCCACTTCTCTTACCCTCTCCTTTTCTTTCTCCCTCTGTTTGTTTCCTTTTGTATATTCTTCTTTTTTTTTTATTCTATAACATTATCCTCAACTTCCCTCACACTCTTCTTTTCTCTCTCACTCTGTTTGTTTCCTATTATATATCTTTCTTTTTCTCTACTCTATCACATTATCCTCAACCTCTCTCCTCTTCTCTCACCCTTTCCTTTTCTCTCTCCCTCTGTTTGTTTCCTAATGTATCTCTTTCTTTTTCTCTATTCTATCACACAATCCTCAACCTCTCTCCACTTCTCTCAGCCTCTCATTTTCTCTCTCCCTCTGTTTGTTTCCTCTTATATATATTTATTTTTCTCTATTCTATCACATTATCCTCCACCTCTCACCACTTCTCTCACTCCCTCCTTTTCTCTATCCCTCTGTTTGTTTCCTAATGTATCTCTTTCTTTTTCTCTATTCTATTACACTACCCTCAACCTCTCTCCACTTTTCTCACCCTCTCCTTTTCTCTCTCCTTCTGTTTGTTTCCTATTGTATCTTCTTCTTTTTCTCTATTTTATAACGTTATCCTCAACCTCTCTCAACTTCTCTCATCCTCTCCTTTTCTCTCTCCCTCTGTTTGTTTTCTAATGTATCTCTTTCTTTTTCTCTATTCCATAGCACTATCCTCAACCTCTCTCCACTTCTCTCACCCTCTCCTTTTCTCTCTCCTTCTGTTTGTTTCCTATTGTATATTCTTCTTTTTCTCTATTCTATAACGTTATCCTCAACCTCTCCCAACTTCTCACACCCTCTCCTTTTCTCTCTCTCCCTCTGTTTGTTTTCTATTGCATTTTTTTCTTTATCTCTATTCTATTACACTACCCTCAACCTCTCTCCACTTTTCTCACCCTCTCCTTTTCTCTCTCCTTCTGTTTGTTTCCTATTGTATATTCTTCTTTTTCTCTATTCTATAACATTATCCTCAACTTCTCTCACCCTCTCATTTTCTCTCTCTCCATCTGTTTGTTTCCTATTATATATCTTTATTTTTCTCTATTCTATCACATTCTCCTCAACCTCTCTCCACTTCTCTCACCCTCTCCTTTTTTCTCTCCCTGTTTGTTTCCTATTGTATCTTCTTTTTTTTCTCTATTCTATCACATTCTCCTCAACCTCTCTCCACTTCTCTCACCCTCTCCTTTTCTCTCTCCCTCTGTTTGTTTCCTATTGTATCTTCTTCTTTTTCTCTATTCTATCACATTATCCTCAACCTCTCTCCACTTCTCTTACCCTCTCCTTTTCTTTCTCCCTCTGTTTGTTTCCTTTTGTATATTCTTCTTTTTTTTTTATTCTATAACATTATCCTCAACTTCCCTCACACTCTTCTTTTCTCTCTCACTCTGTTTGTTTCCTATTATATATCTTTCTTTTTCTCTACTCTATCACATTATCCTCAACCTCTCTCCTCTTCTCTCACCCTTTCCTTTTCTCTCTCCCACAGGTTGTTTCCTAATGTATCTCTTTCTTTTTCTCTATTCTATCACACAATCCTCAACCTCTCTCCACTTCTCTCAGCCTCTCATTTTCTCTCTCCCTCTGTTTGTTTCCTCTTATATATATTTATTTTTCTCTATTCTATCACATTATCCTCCACCTCTCACCACTTCTCTCACTCCCTCCTTTTCTCTATCCCTCTGTTTGTTTCCTAATGTATCTCTTTCTTTTTCTCTATTCTATTACACTACCCTCAACCTCTCTCCACTTTTCTCACCCTCTCCTTTTCTCTCTCCTTCTGTTTGTTTCCTATTGTATCTTCTTCTTTTTCTCTATTTTATAACGTTATCCTCAACCTCTCTCAACTTCTCTCATCCTCTCCTTTTCTCTCTCCCTCTGTTTGTTTTCTAATGTATCTCTTTCTTTTTCTCTATTCCATAGCACTATCCTCAACCTCTCTCCACTTCTCTCACCCTCTCCTTTTCTCTCTCCTTCTGTTTGTTTCCTATTGTATATTCTTCTTTTTCTCTATTCTATAACGTTATCCTCAACCTCTCCCAACTTCTCACACCCTCTCCTTTTCTCTCTCTCCCTCTGTTTGTTTTCTATTGCATTTTTTTCTTTATCTCTATTCTATTACACTACCCTCAACCTCTCTCCACTTTTCTCACCCTCTCCTTTTCTCTCTCCTTCTGTTTGTTTCCTATTGTATATTCTTCTTTTTCTCTATTCTATAACATTATCCTCAACTTCTCTCACCCTCTCATTTTCTCTCTCTCCATCTGTTTGTTTCCTATTATATATATTTATTTTTCTCTATTCTATCACATTATCCTCCACCTCTCACCACTTCTCTCACTCCCTCCTTTTCTCTATCCCTCTGTTTGTTTCCTAATGTATCTCTTTCTTTTTCTCTATTCTATTACACTACCCTGAACCTCTCTCCACTTCTCTCACCCTCTCTTTTTCTCTCTCCCTCTGTTTGTTTCCTATTGTATCTTCTTCTTTTTCTCTATTCTATCACATTATCCTCAACCTCTCTCCACTTCTCTTACCCTCTCCTTTTCTTTCTCCCTCTGTTTGTTTCCTTTTGTATATTCTTCTTTTTTTTTTATTCTATAACATTATCCTCAACTTCCCTCACACTCTTCTTTTCTCTCTCACTCTGTTTGTTTCCTATTATATATCTTTCTTTTTCTCTACTCTATCACATTATCCTCAACCTCTCTCCTCTTCTCTCACCCTTTCCTTTTCTCTCTCCCACAGGTTGTTTCCTAATGTATCTCTTTCTTTTTCTCTATTCTATCACACAATCCTCAACCTCTCTCCACTTCTCTCAGCCTCTCATTTTCTCTCTCCCTCTGTTTGTTTCCTCTTATATATATTTATTTTTCTCTATTCTATCACATTATCCTCCACCTCTCACCACTTCTCTCACTCCCTCCTTTTCTCTATCCCTCTGTTTGTTTCCTAATGTATCTCTTTCTTTTTCTCTATTCTATTACACTACCCTCAACCTCTCTCCACTTTTCTCACCCTCTCCTTTTCTCTCTCCTTCTGTTTGTTTCCTATTGTATCTTCTTCTTTTTCTCTATTTTATAACGTTATCCTCAACCTCTCTCAACTTCTCTCATCCTCTCCTTTTCTCTCTCCCTCTGTTTGTTTTCTAATGTATCTCTTTCTTTTTCTCTATTCCATAGCACTATCCTCAACCTCTCTCCACTTCTCTCACCCTCTCCTTTTCTCTCTCCTTCTGTTTGTTTCCTATTGTATATTCTTCTTTTTCTCTATTCTATAACGTTATCCTCAACCTCTCCCAACTTCTCACACCCTCTCCTTTTCTCTCTCTCCCTCTGTTTGTTTTCTATTGCATTTTTTTCTTTATCTCTATTCTATTACACTACCCTCAACCTCTCTCCACTTTTCTCACCCTCTCCTTTTCTCTCTCCTTCTGTTTGTTTCCTATTGTATATTCTTCTTTTTCTCTATTCTATAACATTATCCTCAACTTCTCTCACCCTCTCATTTTCTCTCTCTCCATCTGTTTGTTTCCTATTATATATCTTTATTTTTCTCTATTCTATCACATTCTCCTCAACCTCTCTCCACTTCTCTCACCCTCTCCTTTTTTCTCTCCCTGTTTGTTTCCTATTGTATCTTCTTTTTTTTCTCTATTCTATCACATTCTCCTCAACCTCTCTCCACTTCTCTCACCCTCTCTTTTTCTCTCTCCCTCTGTTTGTTTCCTATTGTATCTTCTTCTTTTTCTCTATTCTATCACATTATCCTCAACCTCTCTCCACTTCTCTTACCCTCTCCTTTTCTTTCTCCCTCTGTTTGTTTCCTTTTGTATATTCTTCTTTTTTTTTATTCTATAACATTATCCTCAACTTCCCTCACACTCTTCTTTTCTCTCTCACTCTGTTTGTTTCCTATTATATATCTTTCTTTTTCTCTACTCTATCACATTATCCTCAACCTCTCTCCTCTTCTCTCACCCTTTCCTTTTCTCTCTCCCTCTGTTTGTTTCCTAATGTATCTCTTTCTTTTTCTCTATTCTATCACACAATCCTCAACCTCTCTCCACTTCTCTCAGCCTCTCATTTTCTCTCTCCCTCTGTTTGTTTCCTCTTATATATATTTATTTTTCTCTATTCTATCACATTATCCTCCACCTCTCACCACTTCTCTCACTCCCTCCTTTTCTCTATCCCTCTGTTTGTTTCCTAATGTATCTCTTTCTTTTTCTCTATTCTATTACACTACCCTCAACCTCTCTCCACTTTTCTCACCCTCTCCTTTTCTCTCTCCTTCTGTTTGTTTCCTATTGTATCTTCTTCTTTTTCTCTATTTTATAACGTTATCCTCAACCTCTCTCAACTTCTCTCATCCTCTCCTTTTCTCTCTCCCTCTGTTTGTTTTCTAATGTATCTCTTTCTTTTTCTCTATTCCATAGCACTATCCTCAACCTCTCTCCACTTCTCTCACCCTCTCCTTTTCTCTCTCCTTCTGTTTGTTTCCTATTGTATATTCTTCTTTTTCTCTATTCTATAACGTTATCCTCAACCTCTCCCAACTTCTCACACCCTCTCCTTTTCTCTCTCTCCCTCTGTTTGTTTTCTATTGCATATTTTTCTGTATCTCTATTCTATTACACTACCCTCATCCTCTCTTTACTTTTCTCACCCTCTCTTTTTCTCTCTCCCCCTGTTTGTTTCCTATTGTATCTTCTTCTTTATCTCTTTTCTATAACGTTATCCTCAACCACTCTCAACTTCTCTCATCCTCTCCTTTTCTCTCCCTCTGTTTGTTTTCTAATGTATCTCTTTCTTTTTCTCTATTCCATCACACTATCCTCAACCTCTCTCCACTTCTCTCACCCTCTCCTTTATGCTCTCCTTTTCTCTCTCCCTCCCTTCTTTATCACCCCCTACTCAACCCCCTTCCATTTCTCTCTCCCCCTTCTTTTTCTCTCTCCCACCCAATCTCTTATTTATTATAAGGTGGAGTTCTTCAAAAGAGTATACCATAAATACTATACTTCAATGTTCCTTTAACTATCATTTTTCCAAAATAAAACTCTAAAATCTCAAATGAAGCAGATCAAAGAAAGAATTAATGAATGTGTTATGGTCTTGATTCTAAAGGAACTACCAACATTATGACCCTGAGCTTCTCATGCACGTTGCCATGTGCACTTTCCTAGAAATTGAGGCACCGGTCTCACTCTCTTCTAATTATTGCAACTTGTCAGCTTCGGGAGATATTCTACAATAGTCCTTAGCCTGGACTGGTCTTAACGGCGATTTAGATCAATATGTAATATTGATACTCTTTCAAATGACACTGATTAACCACACCACTAAACATTTAGACTGATATTGATTGCGTTTTAATGACTTAATTAATCTTAATTGTTCAGAATCCACTACATTGCAGAAATAGTCATGGCTTCTCAGCAGGTAAAATATGTAAGCGTTCAAGGGATGTGTTACAGAGAAGCGAAATCTGCAATAAAGGGAAAATTCCAAACAAAGCATTTCATGTAATAGAGTAACAATAAAATGGAAAAAGTAGGTGACAAACCGAGTCATTATCAGCTGTCAGAAGTTCTCCTGCAACTGAAATGAAATTGTAGCCACTGGGGTATTTTTCGATATCCTACCTGTGTCTGAAGTAAAAATGAATTCATAAGCCATTATTTAAAAGTCTTTACTAATATATTCTATACATGGTTCTATGGGAATCGGGTTGCATTATAACACAGAGTAAGTACATTTATGGATGACTTTATTTCCTCTGGTTTATGTGCTATAGGAATGCAGCTAAAGCTATGGGACTGCAACGGACACAGAGAGGGGAAAATGTAAAATAAAATATTAGCATGTAATAAGAAGGGTATGGAAGCAAGGGGAGCAAATATAATGCTCCCACTATACAAATCTCTAGTACGTCCTCATTTGGGATATGGAGGACAATTTTGGGCACCACTTTATAAAAAGGAGCTGGAAAAAGTACAAAGAAGGGCAACAAATGGAGGGAATGGAGGGGCTAAGTTATGAAGAAAGACTAACCAAATTAAACTTATTTTCTCTAGAAAAAATGTGTCTAAGAGGAGATATGATTACCATATATAAATATATCCAGGGTCAATACAAGGCTTTGTCAAGGGTACTGTTTGTGCCAAGAGGTTTCAAACTGACACGAGGACATCCTTTGAGGTTAGAAGAAAAAGATTCCACCTTAAAGAAAGAAAAGGGTTCTTCACAGTAAGGGTGGTTAATCTGTGGAATTCTTTTCCAAAGGAGGCAGTGACGTGACAGCGGTATCAATAGATAACTTTAAAAAGGGATTTAATATTTTTGAATAAAAACGGCATTCAGGGTTACACTGGATAATTAGAGAGGGAGTATTAATCCAGGGATGAATCCGATCGGCAGTAACTGGGCACAGGAAGGAATTTTTTTTCCCCTTTTGAGACAATTGGCAACATTTTGCTTGTTTTTTTTTCTGTTTTCTCTTGATCAATTAACAATTAATCTGCATATTGAACTTGATGAGCTAAAAGTCGTTATTCAATCTCAATTACTATGCAACTATATAATATAGGGCTTATACAAATGTGTGTATTTCTATGCTTTCTTATTTCTTGTGATGGACATATGGCAGTAAAATGCAATTGAAGTAACACTGTCACCCAGACAACATTAATTTGATTAATCTTCAAGAGCATTAACACTATGGATACATTGTACTAGCCATTTTTAACTACATAAAATTCTTACTGAGGTATTTGTGCAGTTCCTGTATACTAATGTGGGTGGAAGTCAATACGCTACTTTCCAGCTAAGGGTAGAGGAGGGTATCTTACTGAATGATACCCTCAACAGGCATTATTTTGCCACCACAAACAGAGAAAAGATGACTGTAAATCAAATTAACATATCAAAGCAGCTAATAACTATTTGGGAGCCACGTTTGCATAAAGAAATAGCAGAATCAATGCTGAATGTCTCAGGAATGATTCACTTTAGAAACAAGTGACTGTTACAATATATAACTAGTTTCTAAAGCTCTTTAAGGAAAACCCTAAAAAAGTATTAATTTTGGGGTGACAGAGTCCATTTAAAGTTTATCTAAGTTTACGCTTAATGAAGAAACTACAGTACAAAATATGTCTTTATAATTAAAGAGGCAAATACATAAATAATAAAATATAATTCAATAATTGTAGTTTATTGTAGTAATATTTAGTCAATTAATCACCAAATGTGTGTGTGTCCAAACCTGTGTGTCTAGCACTTTAAGACATCCATGAACAAGGTAAGTCACTAATAGTGGAATGACTGTGTCCTTCATCGTCTACATAGATCTGCTTAAATTTCTCTGTTTGGAAAATTTTACATTTTTACACCATTCCAAGGACAATAATATTTCATAGGTATTTTACTATTTGTTGTTGTTTAGTCATTCACTCATGTCTGATTCTACATGACCTTTTATACTTCAGCATGCCAGGCACATCTATTTATGTCTCTTGTCAAGCATATCTATAATGTTTTCTTGGCAAAGATACTGGAGTCGGTTGCCAGTGGGTTGCCAGTTCCTTCTCCAGTGGGCCACCATTTGTCTAACCTCTCTGCAATTACCTGCCTACCATGCATGACCATACAAGGTATAGCTTACAGCTTCATTGAAGTACACAAGCCCCTTCACCACGACAAGGTAGTGATCCAGTACTCTTCTATAAAAGTTATATGGTTCTATACAAGACATATGTCTGTGTTTGTGCTTATCCATAAGATTTTCTTTGCAAAGATACTGGAGTGGGTTTCCTTCTTGGGTGACCCGACATGATTTAGCTCACAGCTTCATTGAAGTAAACAAGCGCCTTTACCATGACAAGGTATAGATCCAGAAGAACATTTCACTTTTTACACAAATATCAAAAAGAAAAGAAAAAAAGAGGGAAAAATAAGGTAGTGTAAAATATACCATGCTCACAGTTGGGTAGATTTCTCTTTTTAAACCTTTCACTTTGTGTACTATCAGTTGTGTATTGTCGTGTATATTAGGAATTATATATCATAATAATATTCTGGTTATTTCAACACCAAATGACACCTCTTAGATTGAGCTTCATTGATTTATCTGATGCTAATTGTCTTTGGTTACTGAATTATCAAGTATATTGTAGAAATGGGTGGGTAATGGGTGGGTAATGGTTCTCCATAACACATGCAATGGAGGACACATTCATTTAACAGCAGGTAGATTAATGGTCCCCTTCTGGATCACTGCCTTGTCATGGTGAAAGGTCTTGTGTATTTCAGAAACCTTCGAACTATTCCATGTAGGATCAACCAAGATGGGCAGGTCGTAGTAGAGAGGTCAGACTAATCACTGCCCACTGGAAAGGGAACTGACAACCTTCTCCAGTATCATTGCCAAGTGAACCCTATGGATAAACCTAACCAAAAACCTAACAATAGATGTGCCTGACATGCTCCGGTCCATAGGGTCTTGGAGAGTCAGACACAACTTAATGATTAATGGTAGTAAGCCATGGGAATCCCATTGGTCAGTCCACCTTCACCCATTCTGTACATGATTTGAGATGCTTTATTCATATTTATGGTGGGAGCAGAAGTCAAGTTGTTTACAATAACCAAGTGAAATAAGCAGGAGGGTCAGGTCAGGTTTATAAGATCAGAAATATGTCTGAAAAATAACTTGGAAATAAAATCCCATCTCATTTAACTCCACAGCATCAATGTTGTTGAAATGATGAAGATGTAAACTGGTGTTGTGAAAATCTATACAACCACAAAGCTGTCCCTCCGAGACCAAAATCCGTCCTGTTGGCTGTTCTAAAAGCACTAAAAGGAGCCAGCGGAAAACAAGCTAAATAATTCAATTACCCATTACTGTAAGTAACAATCGCGAACAGCAGACAAACATAAGGAGAAATCACATGACTACGAAAGTTGATTGACAGCTGTTTCTAATATTAAACTTTCCATATGACACCGAATGAAAGACATATTGTAACGATAAATCAAAGATTTCTACATGTGTCTTTCTCTTCATGTTGACTCACAGACATATTTAGTCAGAGAAGGAACACTCTTAAATTAGTAATGCCTTTTTTTCTTATGAAGAGATGAAAGTTTATGTAGTGCAATGTACACCTTTTCCTGACTCACAGTATATTATGGTTCCCGAGGCAAAACTGAGATTTGTTCTCGATGATTTCCTCATCTATCTTTTGTATGTATGTTCTAAAGGGATAGAAAAAGGATACACCACAATAATACATACAGCTCATGAATATTCACTCTTTACGTTGCTGTATCAACTATAATAGTTGTCAATGTGCGAGTTGTCGTCATGCTTGCAGGCCTTGCGAGGGGCGCAGTTGCGGGGGTGGAGGCCCGTGGGACTGCAATGAGCGCCGAAGGTACAGCATTCCCAGCCTTAAAATGTTATTGCCGTCATTTTTGACGGGCAAGTCGCTAGTTATAATATAACGACAAATTAGAAGTCTGGTTACCCACTCAGGCTGGGTCACTCTTTTGAGTTTGATCAGGCTGATATATATAATACAAGACAGTGAAGGTCATAAGTGGCTAAAAGAGGCTTCATTCTGAGTAGGTAACCAGACCTATAGAGCAAACCTACTTAGGTATTGTTCGTTCTCAGATGAGCACCTCAACTTTTTTTGCTTAGATTTCTTCACCCTAAGGGAGATAGGGGGAACCTTGTTCACTTTGCCTTAGGTGGTACAGCTGCACCTCACTGGCGAGACCCACAGATGCCGAAACGTATGTTTGGGGTTTACTGTTTCTCCTATTTAGGGTAGAATTGCCTGGTATTTCGGGGCTGGGTCACTCTATTGGGTGAGGCCAGACTGACATACTACAGGATATTTCTCCCTGTGAGGGGCACAAGTGAGATAAAAGAGGCCGCTCTCAGAGTAAGTAACCAGACTTACAGAACAAAACTACTTAGGTATTGTTTGTTCTCAGATGAGCACCTCTAGTCTTTTTGCTGTATTATAATATTTCAATACAAAAGGCAGCTATAATTACTAGAATAGAAAGGTTGCTGTTTATTGAACCCTGAGTAGAGAAAAACACAGACAGTAAGCATTAAGGCCCATGTATGAGCATGTGTCCATCTGTATGTACAGTTTTAGGGTTGCCTTTATAGACATCCATATTAGTGCTTGCTGAGTGGCATGTCATTATTAATATTATTCTATATCCAACACATTCTGTAGAGCAATAAAATGGCTAAGTACACAGAAAAATAGAATATTAAACTCATGGCAAAAGTGGAGGGCCCTGTGTTTGAACTTAAAATCTTACATCCATGGTGTTTTTTTCAAAGCACC
This sequence comes from Discoglossus pictus, assembly GCA_027410445.1. Classification (NCBI taxonomy): domain Eukaryota; kingdom Metazoa; phylum Chordata; class Amphibia; order Anura; family Alytidae; genus Discoglossus; species Discoglossus pictus. Next base: position 119,017,712 of record CM050171.1, read on the forward strand.
TTGCAAGACTGAAAACTTACAATATAAGGGAATTGGAGAAGCAGAAACTTCTTCAAGAATAATAAATAAGAATTTGGAAGGGACAGGAAGAGAGAGAAAGTTGAGTGACAGAGAATGAAAGAGATTTCTGTTGCTGTAAGACAGACATAGTTTATACCTGGGTAGAAAATATAAGAAGTTGGGAAGATATTTTCATTTAGTAGGAGAAAATAGATTTCTGATAGGTAGACATTGCAAAACAGATATTATCTTCACCTAGTGGATGTTCAATATGAGTTTAGCTCATTAACATTCTGTAGCTAATAAATAACCGAAAGATGTAGAAAATATAATATTATATTTAAAGAAAGTAGGAAAGAAGGATATTGGAGATCTTTTTTGAAGGGATAAAAAATCTTTCTCGGGAGTCTGTCAGAGAATCCAGCAATTGGAATCTCTTACTTGGCTAGACCTGTTTATTTTAAATAGAAGATTATCTTTGCTGGGCTACTTAAATCAGTTTTATCACGATTTGTCAAGTTTTGAACAACTTCTTTTAAAAGATAATCTTTTACATAAAGTCTCTAAATGCCAGAATATTCTGAGAGAGATCCAATATAAAGTCAAAACTGGCATAATAATTAGATGGAAAGAAGAACTAGGGGTTGTGTGGCCTGGAGATAGTGGGAGGGCTTTCGGTTGACTATAATGGCATCTCACTGTGTATCATTTAGGCAAATTGTTCTTTAAGCTGGTCCAGAGATGGTATTGGGTTCCCGCCGAACTAATTAAAATAGATGGTTCTCATTCAAATATGTGTTGGAGAGGATGTGGTGCTCCAGGTACCCATGCCCATGTTTGGTGGGAATGTAGCTTGGTTCAGACATTTTTGGAAACAATATCTTTTACATTTGACAGAAATGTTAAAGGTAATTTTGATAGTGGAACCCAAAGTGGTTCTTTTTCATATATTAGAACCTAACATTATCCAAGGTTGTTAATTAGCCATTGTCTTTTAGTAGCAAAATGGCTTTTAATCAAAAATTGGAAGCAGGGAAGAATTCCTACGTGGAAGGAAGATAAAATTATTATGGAGAGGAATAGCGCACTAGAAGTACCTAATGACCAAGTGTCCTGTGTGGGGGAAAAATGATTTCTAAATGGCAGAATTGGGAGTTTTAGGTAGAATTTTATGCAATAAGATATTGGAAACAATATATTTATCAAAGCAAGATCTGGAATTGTTATCCTTTTATGTTATGTATGTGGTCATGCTCTGGTATGTTATACGGTATGGGATGTTTTGTATTTGCATGTTGTATATATCTTTTGTATGAATTATTGGAAACATTTATAAAATAAATTGAAAAAATAAATAAAAATATATAAATAACCAACAGATTGTTCTTTATTGAATACCCCCACCCTCACGCACACACTCACATATATACAATTTCCTTGCTGTAGATATTTTTGTACCTGTCTGTATTGGTGTCTGTGGTGGACTAGTACGTGGACTCCAGCCTGTATACTTCTAATGGCCACATACCGTCAGCTTCTAGAGGAACTATACATACTATTCAAAGGTTTATACCCACCATGACACACAACAACCCTTAAACAAAAGCCATCCAAACAGATCACTCCGCCCAAGAGAGGAAAATGTTTGAAGTGAATATCATCATATTCTTCAATACCAAAAGACATAGGACTTAATATAGTATATATTTGATTTTTTTATTAATCTGTTTAGGTACTGATGGGTTTGTTCATGAATACAAATATAGGTTCTTCTTTTTCCTCTTTTTCTCTAATTTGTCAATTCATCCCAGACTCTGTTTCTCTGAGCCATGATTTTATTTATAATGCCGCCATATATGGTGTCATCTGTACCACATATGTCTTCATCATTATTTGTTTTGCATCTTCTAGTATTAGGTTTCACTTGAAAAAGATAGTTTCTACTCTCAAATTGTCACTCTAAATAAAATGTGTTAAAAGTGTGATAAAAACTGCTAGAAGCGTGTGAGTACCATTTAACGGGAGCTCTAAAGAGAGCATTTACCCTGAGATGAGGCATAGAAAACTGGCTCATTTCCATCTAAATTAATTAATTCTTCAGATTTGCATAACTGTTTCTGGAAGACTGTAATGTGCTAATGCATGTCTAGGTAGGCAAATCTATAGCACAATGAGTCAATTTATTTTAAATGATTATTGTTGATTAATCCTTCAGTTGTGTCCGGACCCTCTGTGATCCTACGGACCGCAGCATATCTATCATTATGTCTCAGGTTTATCTGTCGCGGGATTAAGTGTCGCGGGATTAAGTGTCACCAAACCTGGTGAGGAGACTTGCGTACATCAATGAAGCTGTGAGCTATATCATGTAGGGTCACCCAAGATGGGCAGGTCATAGCAGAGAGGTCAGACATATCTAGGTAAATGAACTGGCAACCCACTCCAGTATTTTTGCCAAGATAACCTTATGGATAAGCACGACCTGAGACATAATGATAGATGGTTTGGTGACACTTAATCCCGCGACACTTAATCCTGCGACAGATAATCCCATTGACACTTAAGCGGAGAAGATTAATACTATTCCAAGTGAGTTAGCCAAGAAACTCTCTGACTTATATAGTGGGAGTTATGGTGGTTTTCTTAATTTCAGCCAATCTGGTCCGTGTTAGTTCTTCAACGATCAGATTTATTCATGCGATCGACGATCAGAATTATTCATGCGATCATACTATTGTATAAGCTTATTATTTATTTGATGGATTACTGTTCGTGAAATTGTTTGCGATATTAACCTATCTGTGAGTATATAATGTGTCAGCGGGATGAAGTATCGGGGGATTACGTTTCAATGGGATTAACTATCGCAGGATTAAATGTTGCGGGATTAAGTGTCGTGGGATTAAGTGTCCGCACACCCCTCACCAAGACAAGGTAGAAATCCAGAAGGGATCTCATGTGTTATTATACAGTTAGTTTCCCTCTCCTGTTTGATAAATTATCATGATTAGCCACACATTAGCATATTGAGCCATACAAAGAAACCAATATATATGGCAAAACTAAGCTTAGTAAATAATGGCTAGCACAACATGCAAACAGTTGTAAATAAAACTCGAAGAATTTGTTTGGCCCTTTAAATCAATGTTTTTTACCTACTGATATATAATTATTAAACTGGGTAGAAAGTTGGGTTCATTGGATTAAAAATAATGAAATAGTGCAAAGCAAATACAGGGATGCAAATCTCAGCCATTGGTGATGCTTAGTAAATCTCCCCGATATGTTTTTGTTGAAACTCAGTTATTGACTGGGGTATAAGAGAATATTTTTGTCATCGCCATATTTCGCTTTTTGCACTTCATACCACTTTTTAGTTTCATGTTGTTGATTTACAGTACAATAAAAAAATAACAGCACCTATTTCTACAGTCCCATTACACGGAAGCCATAAAACTGGCAGACGGGATATTACACCTTTGTTAGTGTTCATATTTAATTGAAGAAAAAGCGCGGGTGAGATCCTGATGCGGGATAAATCATAGGCGAACTCGGTAGCAAAGAAAGTTCCAATGAATATTCCTTTGAAATTATACAATTAATGTAAAATACCACATTTATACCAAATTGTGAATGAAATAAAAGGAAATATAATAACAGTTAATGGTGGTATAGATGCCAGGCTGCTCTAGTAACAATGATATTGTGAATTGCTGTTTTTATAAGTTCAGGAAAAGTATTACTTAAATAAAAGCACAGATCCTAGTCAGGAGTAAACAGCAAAAGATGTTAAACATTATTAGGGACAAGAATAGGGTTGTCCTAAATATACAAGTCAGTCACAGAGCAATGCTTATAAGCACGTTAAGTTCTGGTGCTGTATTTAAGAACAACCATCTTTAGAAATAGGTGCTGTTATTTTTTTATTTGCATACGCAGCACTATAACTCTGTCTTCCTTTATGGAGTGATCCAAATTATCTGCACCTGATCAGTCAGCTACGCCTGCAAACAACCCACAAATTATGGCAACACCCCATTATAGCCCCCCATCTTAATGGAGCAAATCTGGGGGTATCAGAGATTGAAATGGATTTGGGAGTGCTTGTGGACAACCACCTAGGTAACAGTGCACAACGCCAAGCAGCAGCTGCAAAGGCAAATAAAATATTAGCATGTATTAAGAAGGGTATAGAAGCAAGGGAAGCAAATATAATTCTGCCACTATACAAATCTCTAGTACGCCCTCATTTGGAATATGGAGGACAATTTTGGGTTAACACTTCATAAAAAAGGACATTTTAGAGCTGGAAAAGGTACAGAGAAGGGCAACAAAACTAATAAGGGGAATGGAGGGGCTAAGTTGTGAAGGAAGACTAACCAAATTACACTTATTTTCTCTAGAAAAAAGGCGTCTAAGAGGGGATATCATTACCTTATATAAATACATCCAGAGTCAGTATAAAGCTTTATCAAGGGAAATTTTTGGGCCAAGAGGTTTCCAACTGAAAAGAGGGCATCCTTTGAGGTTAGAATTAAAAAGATTCCACCTTAAAGAAAGAAAAGGTTTCTTCACAGTAAGGGTGGTTAATCTGTGGAATTCTCTACCAGAGGAGGTGGTGACAGCGGATTCGATAGATAACTTTAAAAAGGGGTTGGATATATTTTTGAATAAAAAGGGCATTCAGAGAGGGAGTATTGATCCAGGGAGGAGTCCGATCACCAGTATCTGGGGTCAGGGACAAATGTCAATGTTTCAATGTTTTTTTACCCCATTTGCCTTCCTCTGGATCAATTAACAATTAATTTCAACCTCATTTACTTTGTAACTATGTAACCTTCCATGCCTTCCCACTACCATTTTGTATTACTGCGCCCAGACCATTATACAACTCTGGCCCATTGTGCCAACTCCATAATACGTTTCTTCTAAACTTCCCACCATAACCCACTGCACAACAACTGACTTTAATGTTTTTTATTATTTTTTATCTTGTACTGTTCTCCATTTCTGTACCTTGACTAATAGTGCTCTTTTTTTGTGTGTTTTTTCTTCTTTTTTATCCTCTATCACTCTTAACTTTCACGCTTTTCTTGATCCTTCCAAATCCTTATCTATTACTCCTGCCCAGGTTTTTCCCTCTCCCACTCCCTTTAGATTGCAATTTTGTGAGTTTTCAAACATGTCAGGTGCTTTGGGAAAAGCACTAAGGGTGCGATTTGGCCAATTGAATAGGGCTCTATATAAGCACGTAGCATATTTTTTTTACAGAATTTTTTAGTTAGTGAACTTCTACCCAAAAGCAAGGTCTTCACTAACTAAAAACTTCTGTAAAAAAATATGCTATGTGCTTATATAGAGCCCTATTCAATTGGCCAAATTGCAATTGAATGAGGCCCCTAGTACGTAAGGTTTTAAACTTAAAGAAAGGGTCCGCCATTGTTTTTCCATGTTTTAATGTTGTATTTTGCTTTGCACCTAACCTTTGTATAGCATTAAATCACATTACAAATAAAGGATAATAATAATACTTTAGTTAGCACTCTAAAATAGTTCAAAGTATTTCCATTGCTAAGTCCCCTATGAATTTAAATCTTGACCAATATATGAAGAAGATACAAAAATGCTCAATTTATTTTATTGTATGCTCAGAAAACCGCAAAGTTTTCAGTGGGCTCCATTGTGTACCATAAGCAGAAATGTACCTCTAGTTCATTGAGCACTTGCCGTAAAATCTTTCTTCGAAGAAGCAGAAAGCTGCAAACAGATGAGCCCCGAGTGCCTCATTCATATCGTCCAGACATACAAGGCTCTTTAGTTCAAAGATTCTCTTATCAGACTCGATGGACTGCAACTCCATCTGGGCCGAAACAACCACCGCAAAGAAAGTCTCAGCAACTTTTTTAATTTAAAAACCAGAAGCCGGCTAGGATAATCCCGATCTCCACAATACTTCTGATTCAGTAATGGAAAAAAGACCTCAGTCTAAAAATGGCATTTATATGAAATATAAATTAGGCTGGCATACATTTTTTTTTTCCGGAGGAGGCAGTTTTTAAAGCAATACAATTTCAGAGGAGGACCATTTCACAGATGGAAGAAGAGAAACTGACAAGTTAAAAATCGTGTTTCTGAAAAGATCACATTTTGTTCGCTTACTCAGGCAATCAATAGCTTTTCCATGGTTTGATTTAACAGCCTCACTTGTATCATTTCTGATTACAATGTAACACCTAACTATAACATGACAGGGATCATATTGGCTGTAATTGTCATTCATACAAAAGAAATGTGTGGAACTGTCAGTCGTGTTGATGCCGGAAACATATACTTAGCAAAATAGTAAAATGGCTTAAATTCTAATACTATTGTACGTTTAACCCGACATTTCATTTCTTGTGTTATTCACAGCACAGAAATTCTTTGTTGGTGTCCTACAAAAGACTTTGTTGCTGCACTGAACTTCCCATAAGGAAACCTCTTGGGACTATTCACAAAAAGTTATGTGCCGCCATGACCCCTGGGGACTTGGAAAATGTTGTGGTTATATGACTGCAAATCTATGTAGCAAATCTGTAATCTCAGCTCTTATGTGCAGGACATTTGGTATTTTGTATGTTATATTTATTAGATAATGGTAAATTACAAATTATTTGGCTAATAAATTATATTGTATATGTCACATTTCAAATGGCTTCTCTATTGGAATATTTAAAAAAAAAAAAAGAGTTCCAGTGGGTGCATGTGTGAGTTTGTGTTGTGAGATTACGTCTAAGTGTGTGTAAGTACACTCATGAAACAGTTTATATGACCGACATGTGTAAGTAAGAGAGTGCATATAAGAATAAGGGCCTCATTAAATTGCGATTTGGCCAATTGAATAGCATCTTTTTTTAGAAGTTTTTAGTTGGTGAAGACATTGCTTTTGGATAGAAGATCACTAACCAGAAACATCTGTAAAAAAAATGCTATGTGCTTATATAGAGCCCTATTCAATTGGCCGAATCGCAATTGAATGAGGCCCCAAGTGTGTAACACAAACATCCAATTGGTAGACATGTGATAGATTATTCAGTAAAACATAGTTGTTATTCCAAGATAATGGTGTATAGAGAGGGTGGTACTGTGTTAGCTAATAATAGTAATAATAATAATTAAAAAAAAAAAAAATAATATATAAAAATAATATGTAAAAATGTGTAATATATATAAAATAATATATAAAAAAAGATGTAATTTGTGCACTTGTTACCTTAAATATCTTATTATATATTATATTATATATTACTGCCTAATATTTCTTTACTAGTGGGGAGCTCCAGCACATGTGGAAAATTTCCCCCATAAACACAAAATGGCACCTTCATAACAGACTTGTTTCCCCCAAATATGCTAACATTAATGGTGTACAATATCCCCAGTACAAGACTTTATATGAGTTTTTATTCATCAAATTGCAAAGGGACACAGCAAAGGTTTCAATTATATTGGGAGATTAAAAAGAGGCAATATCAATAAGGACTACTCTATCTTGAAAATACATAAACTCATTCATGAAGTCAGGAAAACAGTGAAACTCGAGCTCATGCTTCATTGTGTTAGAGATCTAGTATGGTGGTTATTGAAGAACAATAGAGGAACATTTGGCAAAGAGATAAAGGGCCGTAATAGAGGTTGCAATTATGGTAAGGTGATAAAGCACCAATAAAATGATGAATATTTGCAATTGGAATTTATCGAAATGTCTTCGAGTATAGTAACAACAGCATTGAAATTACTAAATTTTGACTATCACTCAGTTCAGGAGATGCTCCCATAAGACTGGCCATCTTATCAGTATCTATCAGCCTCTGTTGTTACCATAGACGTTGGCTATAACAGGAAGCAATTAATAGACTAATATGGTAATATGATAATGAAAATAAGACAGCTCTGATGGGAGGATCTCTTGAGCTGAGTGATAGCCAAAATATTGTAAGGTAACGTATATTATTTAATAAATACATAATATAAAAGTCATCATTTTTAATATGCAATTTTGCAGTAGTGGGGAGTCACCATTTATCTTGATGTTCATCTATTTCTCAAAATGTAAAGGGACTTTGAAGGAAAATATAAATTCAATAATTTCAATAGGGAAGTGTCAGTGGTTTCAATAGTGCTAATGGAAATCCTATTAGTTTATAATGCATGTCATTATGAATACAGCTTGGACATGGCAGGCAAAACATATAAGAGATACTAAAGTATTCTTATTTTATTTATTTTTGTATTTCTAAAGACATTGTGCCCATTGCCAAGTCTAGTTCTTCAGAAGTGCATGATGTAAACCAGTGTGTATAGAGTAGATGCGCATTCTATATTTTCATGTATTGATGGCTGGTCACATTTTAAGGTCAAGACAGATGATAATGAATATATGATCCTTAATAATATTGTAACTTTTGAACCCAGTGTAAACTCAGTCTCTGAGTAAACATTTTTCCGTTACACAGTCTGCTTCAGACCTCACAACATGAGCACAAATCTAAATTAAGTTCCCTCCAAACCAACTAATTGGAATCCTCATTCAGACCTTATTTACCTAACATGCACCATCAGTTACCCCGAGGCAGACTGCAGAGAAAATGATATTACATTCATTAGTATAATTAAGGCAACGCATGTTAGAGCACAATGGGGGTCATTTATTAAAGCCAAGGGAGGCACACAAGCACTTTATAGACATATATACCTTTTTATTGGCTGGAACTATAAAATAAAGTGCTACCTATTTATAGGAATTAGGTCAGTGAAAGCAAATGCATTAAATACCACAACTTGCTTTTCTACACTCCTTCCCTCCATGATATTATTCTATCCATCACTTTGCAAAGTGTTGCAGAACATCATATCTCTCTTGTAATCATTCCATAGTGTTGATGCATCACTTTGTTGTAATAGACAAAAAAACTTAAAGAGGTCTGATTGGTGGCTCTTCAGTTGCTCATCCATCCTATTGGCTGACTGCACCGCTTTATTCATTTGATTGACAGGTTATATAAAACATCTCTTTGACTGAGTGTCCCTGCCTTGTCGTCAAAATATACAAAGATCATTATGGAAGGGCTACGAAGCTTACAGTTAAGTTATATGTTGATCTATGTTGTAGGACCACTGCTGGTCAGGAAAAACAAGGCACTTGTTTGTCAAGTATGTTTGTCTGAACTAACAATAAAACTTGTGTAAAACATTTTTGTGAAAATCTAAATTTTTGCGGACTATTTATGAGTGCAGGAATCCATATTGAGTTTATTACATCACACCCTGAGAGCTGATTCATAAAGAGTTGTTTGTATTTATCAGTGGAAGGAGAAGGGAACAAGTACAACTCCAGAACATTTGCATGATAACAAGAAAATACTGAAGTAGACCCCCCCCCCCCCCCACACATCCAGAAGCAGAGACCTTATATAATCCAATGGCAACAGAACATTTTCCAGAAATGTAAATGCTCATTTCAAACACACAACAACTATCATGGATTCCTCCAGGGTCTTCCTTAGACATCACAATTTTTTACTTATTTACTTATGCTCTTTTTTTTGCATCATTCAGTCATTTCCAACTTTCCGTGACCTCATGGACCATAACATACCAGGTCATCTTTATGTCCATGGTCATGCTGATCCACTTGGCATTCATGGCAGAGATACTGGAGTGGGTTGCCTTCTCCAGTGGGCCACAGCATGCAGCTCCTTGTATTCCTAGGTGGTTTCCCATCCCAGTACTGACCAGGCCCAACCCTGCATGGCTTCAGGGTGGTTTGACCTCTTGCTTCCCTGATTTGGAATGGAACCCAGGTTGACAGCAGTTAGGACCAAGTCCTAACCACTGCACCACCAGGGTAGCCAGTTAAGCTCTTAGTCTGATTCAAAAGTTTTCAAACTTTTTGTTTTCCTTGTGCAGTGGTCTTTTCCCACATGATGTTAAATCCTATAACTGATGAAGAAATGCAGTTTTGTGAAATCAACTTCCTAGAACTACATATAAAAGGAGCCATTTTTGAAGAAAATTCTTTATGGACTAAGTATTGCTCCTAAGTGTGGATGACTGCTCTTACTTTTATCGTTTTTTACCAAAAAATGCATGTTTAGCTTTGCACATTCACTTATTATGATTAGATCATTAAGTAAATAATTCATGTTTTATTTAATACTATAAACTGGATTACTAGAAATTGCCTACAGCACTAATATAGTTTTACTATATAATTACCAGACAATTATGGAATTTACATTTTACATTATATCATACTGATTTATATTATTGTCCATTAATTATGCTTTAATTCACCACATACAGTATGAATTAATATCAACTATAATTATTCTGGTAAGTGTGTAACGGTCCATGGGAGCATATGCACTTACCACAACTTCCTAAGTCCGTACAGAGCTAAACATGATGTGCGCGCATTGCGAGGCAGAGACACGCATGCACAGCTCACGGCAACAGCCGCAAGCTGCAGAGGAAGACACGGGAGGAGGTAGGAAGACACAGGGGAGAAGGGGAGGAAGACACAGGGAGGGGAAGGAAGACAATGCGGAGCGGAGGGGGGAAGAAACAGGGGAGGGGAGAGGGGGGGAGAGACACAGGGGAGGGGAGCGGGGGAGAGACAGAGTTGAGGATGGGGAAGAAACAGATGGGGGAAAGACAGGGGAGGCGAGAGGGGGCGGAAGAGACACAGGGGAGGATGGGGAAGAGACACAGGGGAAAGGGGAAGAGACACAGGGGAAGGGAGAGGAAGAAATTGAAATGGGGGAGAGAAAAGGGAGAGAGAGACACGGGAGGGAAGGGGGGGGAGACACAGGTAAGCAAGGGAGAGACACAAAGGAGGGAGAGAAAAAATAAAAATTATACTGTAATTTTTGATGGCCAATTTACAAGTATAAACATTTTAGTGTATGAGGGATTTGTTCAATAAATCTTTAGCCAATAAGCAAGCATTTCCACAAGAAACCGATGTAATTGCTTAAAATCAGAACAGGATATTTATTTTCCAACATTGTTTTTAAGTTAGGATGGTAGATGTAAAGAGATATCTCAACCACTATGAAAGGTAGTGAAGGGTCACAATGGTATTTTTTGGCATAGGGAATATATCTTACAGTTTGTGAACTTTCTCTCTTACTCTCTCTCTCTCTCTATTACTCTCTCTCCCATTTTAAACATGGCTTCCTTTCAGCTTATGCCTGCTGAATTATGCAGTCTTTAAGCAACCCAATGTTAAATTATAAACAAGCTGGGAATCCTACCCACAGACAGCCGTTTCATGGTTACTGCCTATCATCAGTGTGGGGTGGGATCCCAGCTTGTGTTTTGGACTTTATGAGTAGGTAGTTCACCATAACAATCATTTAATATATGGTGGGCAAAATAGAAAGAAGCCTCCACCGTACAGTAGTACAGTAAATAAAAAGTACATCTGTGTTCACATTTGAATGTCTAAAGCAAGTTAAAAAAACCTGGTTCCAGCTCAGAATTCTGGGTCAGTGGGTCGTGTGCCATGTGAAATCTATCATGTTTTTTCAGATTACTGCTCATGTGGTGTTTTTTATTTTTACTCTTTATTTACAGTTTTCATTTATTTTACAATATAATTATTCAAAGAACATGAAGTATAAATTGATGGGGAGGGGAACAACAGAATAAAAAAAAGGGGGAGAAAGAAGGGGGAGATGGGGAGGATGTGTGCTCTTATAATGGGGACATGTTTTGCAGATTCCATGATGACTACTATCTCCAAGCAGAGAGCCATATTTTCATGATCACTTGTTTTAGCTGATATTTTAGAAGATTATTTATATCTTAAATATTTGTGTTTTGGAGTAGAAGAGACATTGTGTCTTTGCCTTCACATACCTGCCTTTGTAGAGTTGGGGACTCTTTTACTACCCTGAGTTCCAATTTTGGTTTATATCTGCACCTCTCTAATTCTAGTTGAGGGTCACTGTATTTTGTGAGAAACTCCTCAGTTTTTGGTTGATTACCGTAGTTGGGTACTCGTTACTGTGTAACCGTTGTGCATGAACCTGTATCACTACATCTTGCTTTTTCATGCTTTTTGTTCCTTCATTTACTCTATATACTTTTTCTCTCTTTCAGGGACTTTTCAATGGTTTTGATAATGTGTCAAATAGTGGAGTGAAGGGCAGAGCTACTAGTGGTGCAGGTAGTGCAATGACCTCCTCCGGGGGAGGGGCAGAGGTGTGTATTTTGTTTTTGCATTTGTTTTTGTAGTGTAGGGACCCCCCTGGCCCCTCCCATGAATCTCACCCCAGCACAACCTCCTGGGCACCACTGGGCCTGATTGGCCTCACATCCCCCCGACCTGTTTAAAAAAAAAAGCATTTTACTGAAGCTCCAAGAGGTGGCAGTGTGGAGCAGTTCAGCAAACTGGGGATGTGTATCAGGGAAGAAGGTGAGAGAGCAAGGGCTGGATGACCGCAAAGTACAGGGGGTGGGTTCTGTGAGGTGATGCAAAGGAGATCTGTATTGGTGCTAAGTGAGGTGGATGTTGAGAAGAGTTTGGTGATGTTGGGGATGGAAGTATTCCAGCTCTGCAACTGTAATTAGGGATGCTACTTTGTAACCACAGTTATATTTAAATAATTAGCAGTTTATATTTTCCATAAAGACTTTATTCCATTCTATGTTACATCACATACATGACGACTGGTACCAATGTTGAAATTCACATTTTTTAAGAAGTAATTCACAAGGGTTGTAATGACTGTTTTGTGCTACCAGATTGAATGAAAGGCTACAGGAGCTTTTTCTTCTGGAATAGTGTCTCTCTTTCATTTCTTGGTTAATTATGACTCTTCCATTGCACTCCTTCTAACTTTGTCTTTTATGATTTTTGATATCTCTCATCCCTGACTATCTTTCCATCTCTTATCTCCTTGTTCTCTCTCTCTCTCTCTCTAACCAGTGGTGGGGCAGGTGTTGGGGTCCACACTTTAGGAACCCTCTGCTTCTGCCAATAAAGGAGAAATTTTCATTTATTAGGAAAGAATGGCAGATAATTCATTTATAAAAAAGTGATCTGATCACCATAGGTGTGATCTGACATCTAGATACATTTTTGCCTTTTTATTGACCACTGCGGCGTGGATAGGGAAGTTGCAAGTTGCGGCTAAATTATTTTGCACTGGGGCCCTTTATTATTTATATCTCTTCGCCCACTCTCTTTCATTCTTCCCCATCTATCTCTCTATTCTCTCTCTCTGAATCTCTTTTTTTGTTCTCTTTTTTCAGTCTCTCTAATAGAAGTTCAATATGTTCTGATATGTTCTCCCTTTAATACGAGGCTAAGTACATCTTAAACACAGCCCTGATTAATTTAGTATCTGTAACCCACCTGTGCTAATGTAGAGCCAGTGCACCAATACATCAATGGCGCAATGACCTTCAAGGGATATTCTACTCAGATTCACATCCACTATTGTCATCCTGGGAGTTTGTTTCCTGCTTTGTCACTGCTGCTGTTTACAAAGTATTCAACCAGAGCCAATGTTTTAGTTTTTAAATAAACTATCGATCCACATGTCAGAGAAAGATCAGTTTAATAAAAAATGATTTGGCACCAGGAGGAGCCCAAATGGCCATGTGATAAATCACAGCTTGGGCTCTGAAGTTTGTAATGTTTCTGTGATGACCCGTCCCGTTCATGCTGCTGCTCCCAGTCTATGTGCTCAGCGATGCTGAATCAGGAAGAGAGAGATAGAGAAAGAAATAAAACTGATAAAGGTGCAATTTGCCACTTCATTTCATTCCAGCGCCATATTGATGTTTTCTGTGACTTTATGTGAATCAGACATATTAATACAATGCATTTTATTTATCCTAGAGATGGTTGCTTATCTGTGGTCATAACATTAGAATTTGGATAAGGCAATCATTTTCGGAGCTGGAAGATAAATTGACCAAAAATCATCATAATCTGTAGGATACCGATTACAGGCAAACGGGTTACTAGCAGCAAGATACCAGCAAAATGTAAAATAAATAGTAATAATAATATTGGGTTCGTCTGCATCGATTTACATAGCTTTACAAAATCAAAAATAAAATAATACTGTACATGCATTTCCTTGAAGTGTTTATTTTAGTTTGGCAGTATTACCTCAGTTAGTCCATATAGTAGATCTTGTGGGTGCATCTCTTAGCATTGGTTCTTAATCCAATAAATAGTTAGATACCTTGGATAAACCATCAGTAGAAGCTGCCATCCTTGTTAACAGCCTTATTAAATTGTGATTCGGTCAATTGAATAGGGCTCTATATAAGCACACAGCATATATTTTTTTTACAGAAGTTTTTAGTTAGTGAACGTCTATCCAAAAGCAAGGTCTTCACTAACTAAAAACTTCTGTAAATAAAATATATGCTGTGTGCTTATATAGAGCCCTATTCAATTGACCGAATTGC
>CM050171.1:120327186-120367186 GCA_027410445.1 Discoglossus pictus
CATGGAAAGAAATGTATTCTTTGTTTCATTATAAAGAGAGTATTTGATAATGTGTCATAGTGTATTTTCTTTTTTCTAAAAAAGCTCTCAGTGAACAAAAACGTATTCAGGTATTTAACTGCTCTTGGGGAGACTAAAATATGCTCTCTGCCTTTTCTGTTGGTTTCAATGAACAGATTCTACTTAATATTTTTTAACAACAAAAAAACAACAACATTGTTATCGGTAATGTTCCTTAAAGCCAAGTTTTTTAAGTAAATATAATGGGAAGAGTAGATGGATCTATTGGTTCTTGAAACAGATATAATTTCTATAAAAATATCTGAGAATATAATTTTCTTTAAACTTTATTCACCATCAAGAACCCGACTACACACATGCATTTCATGTGTACTTAGAACAATCTCTCCCCCCATCCTCTCTCTCTCTTCCCCCTCTCTCTCCCCCTCCCTCTCTGCCTCCACTCTTTCTCTCCCTTTCTCTCTTCCTTTCTCTCTCCCTCCCTCCCATTGAACCAGTGCTTCTCTCCTTCTCTCTTTCTCTCTCTCCTCTCACTCTCCCTCCCTCTCTCCCTCTCTCTCCCCTCTCTCTCCCTAATTATCTCTCCCTCTCAATCTCTCTCCCCTCCCTCACTCCCTCTCCCTCCCTCCCTCCTCTCTCTTTCTCCCTCTCCCTCCCTCCTTTCTCTCCGTCCTTCTACTCTCTCCCTCCATCTCTCTCTCTCTCTCCCCTCTCCCTATTTCTCTCTCAATCTCTCTCCCCTCCCTCTCTCCCTCTCTCTCCCTCCCACCTCTCTCTCCCTCCCTCTCCCTCCCTTCTCTCTCTCCCTCCTTCCACTCTCTCCCTCCATCTCTCTCTCTCCCTCCCTCCTCTCTCTCCGTCCTTCTACTCTCTCCCTCCATCTCTCTCTCTCTCTCCCTCTCTCCTCCTCTGTCTCGCCTCTCTCTCCCTCCCTCCTCTCTCTCCCTCCCTCCTCTCTCTCCCTCCCTCTCTCCCTTCCCCTCCTCCCTCTCTCCCTTTCTCTCTCCCTCCTCTCTCTCCCTTCCCCTCCTCCCTCTCTCCCCTTCTCTCTCGCTCTCTCTCTCTTCCTCACTCCAGCCCTGTAACCCACTGCCACACACGTGTGCTCTGCCGCGCATGCACACTCACACTCCATTGCACATGCAAAATAGGGTGGCTTGTTGTGCAATTTCCCGAAATCTAGGGATAGCAGCCTGTGAGTAATGCAAGTGCTATTATAGGTGATATTCTTTATATATATATATATACACACAAACAAATATACCCAACTTGCATTTGGGTTTAACAATCACTTTAAATAAGAAGCAGGTATGAATAATGCCAGGTGATCTTCACAGCTGCTGTACTGATATAAACAAGCGGGTGATATACCCACCCATCGATATCCTACACTGCTTGGATGTATTGCCCCATTTCCCTGGCTGAGGTGACAGTAATGGCTTTTGTCAGGGAAAGGGTTAATGATTTGGAGAACTCTTCCTCACTGAGTTGCATCCTGACCCTTTCCAAGGACCCTCATATTTTCTTGGTAGATAGTTTGAAAAAATAAACACAGATTCTCAAGACATGTAACCATCTCAGGTATATCTGTACTCCTACACTAGAGGATTTGGGGGCTTCATTGTGTGTGTTTGTGAATTATTCATTCCCAGTAATATATTACAATTGCAAATCACTTTGTACCTTGTGGCACTAAAAAAAATAATGATAGCAGCGCATGTTCAGGCAAATCTCCAGCGTGACAGAACAAGAGCACGAAAACATCACAAAAATGCAGTTATGGGGTGAGAGGGAAACGCAAACCATGAAAGAGATGATTTGCCTCTCCACAGCATGAATACAAATGTGTATAGATACATCATATTGTATCACAAACATTACAGACAATGGCAGCTCAGACCACTGGAATATTTTGAATCCTCTGATGAAGCAAAAACCAACCATGAAACGTGTTGAGATATGTGTTGGGATACGTGTTGGGATACATGTTGGGATACGTGTTGGGATACGTGTTGTGATACGTGTTGGGATATTCATTGGTGTCCATCTGTGTTTGGGTCCTATAGACACAAAGTTTTCCATCTATCTCCAGTTATTCCAACTGCAGTGGTTAGAGTGCGCCAAAATACTGGAAGACACAGCTTTATATAGAAGGACAACCACAGGACCCATGTTTTGAGCACTTTTCCTATAGCACACATCAAAAAAGACATTTGATTCCAGGGAGGAAAGCTATGGCAAGTCTCGACAAGCTATTAAAAAGTAAGGATATTACATTATCAATAAAGGTCCTCATAGTTATAACTCTGGTATTTCCAGTAGTAACTTTAAGATGTGAGAGCTGGCCCATAAAGAAGGCTGAGCGCCGGAGAATTGACACCTTTTATTTGTGGTGTTGGAGAGAAATGCTTAGAGTCTTAGACTACAAGAAGATCCAGTACTACAGGAAATGAAGCCAAACTGTTCACTGGAAGGTTTGATCATGAAGCTGAAGCTCAAATATTTTGGACAAGATTCCCTAGAGAAGACTCTGATGGTGGGAAAGATTAAAGGCACATGAAAAGGGGGGATATGGATAGATGAGGTTACTGAAGCAATGAACATGAGCTTGAAGGGACACAGGGGGGCAGTAGCTGATAGATGTGCTTGGTATGCTGCGGTCCATAGGGTCACAAAGAGTTGGACACAAATGAATGACTGAACAACAACAAATAATTAGAAAAATATTCTAAGATGAGTATTTCTATATGAGTGCAGTGTGGCCATAATCTAGTGAGTCAAGGCTGAGTTTTGGAGATTATGGCTGCCATCATCTGTCATTTTTTATTTATCATACCCCATCAAATGATATTTAGATCTAATATTTAATTATTTGTCATACTTTAACACAAGTAATAAATCAAACTTGCCTTAGTTTAAAGTATTTAATGCAATATCCTATATTAATGCTGGTTTGTCGTGTATTTTCTGATAAATAAACCCAGTGCTGCTTCCAATAAAAGAATAAACCCTGCACACGGTTCCTTCTTATAGCTTTGAAGAAGATGGAAAATGTTAGAAAAACCTGATAAAAGTCATTGAAATGTCACTTGTTCAGCTTAAAGAGAATTATATTAAAGGGATCTGCATTATAAATGGTCCCATTGGCTGCTTTAGGGACAGACATCCATTATTTGTGCAGTTTACAGTTTAGTGGCGATTTTACAATACAACGGATTCAATGCAGACAGATATAACCTTGTTATCAAACTGCAATCAAATGTGGCTTAAAGTGGCCCCTGCAGGGGTGTAGGAGCCAGAATAATTCTGGGGGGGTGCAGCTCATTGTATACACAGGCCGTAAAATATCTTATATATTCATATATGCAAACATAGACAAATCTGGGGGGGATTTGTCCCCCCATCCCCAGTTCCCATGCCCATGATCCCCTGTCTTGTCTATACACAAGAGGAGAAGTATTGTGTAATACTAGCTATGGTCTTAAATCTGCTCTGTTAACCCTTTAACCCACTGCACAATGAAAAAAAAATCATGTCTGAAAACTTTAGTCAAATTAAGAGGATAATAAAAAAAAAATAAAAGTAATACTGCTAATTTATATAAAAAATAACTGTTTATGAGTCTGCAGGACCCTAGAGAAATCCATGATGCATTGGTGGAAGTTGAGTGTGTGAGAGGGGAATTTACATTTCTGGCGAGCCGTGGTTGCATTGAATGATGCAAGGGGTCTGCTTCTCGGCAAGTGAGGGGGGTAGTGTCAATTTCAACCGTATTCATTTATCTAATAGTCTCTAGACTTCTTTTTATTCCTTCATTACCACTCCCTCCACTTATAACTACAATCCCCCCCCCCCCCATCATCCAGCAAAATGGATACTCATAATCAGAGCCTTCAATAAGTCAGATTTCCCCCCAAATATGTTTTATGCCCAGCAGCTAATATTTTTCGGTACATACTTGACAAACAGGTATATTTTATCTTGGACTTTAGTGCATTCATTAAAAGACCACAAAAGTCACCATATGTGCTTTGCGTCATCAGTTAGAGGGTGGAAAATCATGTGGAAAATGTGTTTACATTTTTACAATTGATCAAGAGATATTGCCATTTTAGTTTAGCCCTTAAAGTAAACTTAAATAACCAGGCCGGGGTCTGTAACTGGTATACATTGTATTATGGATTTATACTCACTTTATAAGCAGGCTATTGTGACGCAGTGGTAAGCAATCTGTTTTAAAGTTGTTGTTTTTTCATTGGTCAGTCACAGGTTCGATCCCCTGCCTTCCACTTGATTTTATTTATTATAAATTATTATTATTATCTAAACCTACTCTATGTCAGTAAAAGGCTGTATTTTATTTATTGATCTCTCATTACCAGATGTATAAGCCCCTAAATACTTCAGTGCCAGATAATCATTGCCACCTTGTTCCGCCTCTCCGTGGGTTAAATCACGCTCTAGTAATAATGTTGCTGTCTGATCAGTGATTTAAATAAAGCTTTTTATGCAAAGATCAGCATCAGTTGGACTGCACTATCCTCTGGGAGTGAAAAGGTTAACGTCTCCTTGCCCTCTATAGTTAATTCATTTTCCTAATACATTTCTCTCCCTCTGATTTCATTGAGATATCAGCCGCCATTATAATTCAGAGCTGAGCACAGCCCGTCCTCGGAGGGAATCCCGGCTCTCGCCAATCTCTCGCAGGTCATGACCTCTATTCACCTGACAAACGGCGCTCCTTGTATGCTGCGTATATCATTTATTGCTATATTTAAATATAACACGTCTGAATACAAGGACAAAAAAATAGTCACACATCCAAAAAAATTAACCATTGGAAAATATCTACAGTATTGATTGGACGTGCCAATGACAATTGTATATTTCCTTTTTTAACAAACCATTTTTTTAGCTATAACGAACCTTTGGTGATGACGTGGTTAATGTGCTATTTATGTCTTGCTTGTTGATATCAAAGATTCCTCCCAACAAAAACAGTTGTCTAGGAGGGTTTATCTAACACCGGGAATAATGGAAGGAGCATTTCCCACCTGACACCTCGAATGTTTTTTTTAACAAGGAGCTTTCAGTGGTGGATTTGCCTTATGGACACAATTCAAGGAATAACATTGACCCAAAGAGATTAGGGGTTGAGCAAAGGTGAAATGAATGCTTTCTTGGAGTACAGTAGCATCTAGTGGTCATTTACTGATGGACTTTACCAAGGATGGCTGGACATAAAGTAATGAGTTTGTTGGTTGGGACAATATTCATGGTGTGGCTATGATGGGTATAACTGGGCAACATCTACTGATCGAGGCAGTTAAGTCATCTGGAAGGAAAAGGAACAGACTCAGGTAGAATACATTCTTGCCGCATGCACCAAGATACATATAGGTAGAGGTGTAATATAGGTAGCTCCTTGGATCTCAGACACTTCCCTCGTTGTTCTATGTTAATAAAGCCTTTAATTTAGAGGTTTCTATTGTATTTGGAATTCCTTCTTGCACTCAGATGTAAGTTAACTGGTCGTCAGGATATATAGTTATAATTCAAGTATTTAAGGGTATTTTTTAACAACCTCACCTTATGAAGGACCTCATAAACCCTACAGTTTTGTAATTCACATAGGTAAATCCCTATATACCCTAGATTGGTGTTGTCCAATTGGCAGCCATTGGGCCATTTGGTTTGTACAGCTCATAGAAAGGCAGAAGGGTTATTAGACCTCTCCCATGTTTATTTGGTGGCAAATAGACCCAACAGGCCTGTAGGATTATGCACCACAACTCATAAATTACAGCTTCTCAATATCTTCCAGAAGTCGTCTGATTCTACTGGCAGTAAAGATGGAGTAACCTATAGTTTATCCCAAAGCTCAACTTGTTACAGAGTACAAAGTCCACTATATGACTAGTAGGGCACATAATAGGATTGTCAGTGCACTCAGTGATAGCATTAATCATCTCTAATGAATACTTGTAATCCGCTACATAATTAGGCATGAAGACAAGCACATGCTAATTATCTGTATTTCTTGGATTTGGAGTTGAGCGTTGAGATGTTTATTTGTTCCTGTTGTAGAGACGTCTTCCTTATTCTACTAAGGGTTATAGGACTGTGTATATAACTCATTAAGGAATTGCTTGCAGTTATATGGAGATCACAGTATTGATAATCTTAGTCCAAGTATCATCTTTGTCTTGACATTTTAAAATGCTTTTTTAAAGAGATTTCTTAGACCTTACTGTCCTGCTTTGTTCTGTTTCCCACCTTCCTTCACTCGCTTGGATTAGATCACATTACCTATAGATGAAGGTCACCTTAGTGTGCGAGTCATTGGGGGAAATTAACTAAAGGATGAGTGAGATAGCAAGTGTGTTGGGAGGGTGGGAAATCTACAGAGAGCAAGAAAACTTGAAGCCCCAAACAATTGCTGCCCTAGGCTAGCTGACCAATGGTAAACGCACCCATGCCCAACCCTGTAGTGAGTCCATGTGCTTTGCACCTGCTGCACCAATGTTTCGTGCCCAGACTGTGTCTATCTGGACTGGGGGATGCATTGGGGACCTTACAACAACTTCTATGGCCATTATTATTTCCAATAATACCGTAAGTCACTATATCTGATGTTTGTGTCTGGTTTACAGTCGTTTTTCTTTCTTTTTTTCAAACCAGTCTATTTATGAAGCTGGTTCTCAACCTAAAGAATGTAGAGACTTTTAAATAAGTAAATAAGAGGTGACAGATAAATATAGAGACAAAATACCCACTGCACCCTCTCTCGATACATTGCACATTAGAGGATCTAGTAACAGGTCCTTATTAGCAGATCTCACATCACCCTGTTATACACTATGAGCGTTTAATACATTAGGTATGAAATGTCCTGTAAAAATATTATTAAAAAAAATATATATATTGTTTATTTGATCAAGATACAATGTATCATCGCATTGGCAGGTAAAAATGTAAAATTATGCAGAAATAAATTGTAATTAATAAAATACACATTAAAGTTACTTTGTAAGTCTTCATTTTTTCAAATGGCAAAAACACAAAAAAGTAAAATGTATAATGTAAAAAACTAAGGGTTTTAAGATGTCATACACTAGCTTTGCTTTTTTATTGCGTTTTGTTTTTATGTATGTATTTATTTATTTTTTTATAAACTGACTCATTGGATAGTACTCCATTATGTTCCTGAGTTTTTTTACCTTTGTTTAACTGCCCAATAAATGTCTATCTCTCTGCTGTTAGAAGAGCTGACATCAGCCAGATAGGTAGTGCTAACATGACTACAATCAGAGGCATAGGAACTGGGAAGGGTCGGACAACAACCCACCGATGAAATGAATAGTGGACACAAAAATTAGCAAAATTACATTTAACCATGCATTACCAGATTTGGCCCCTATGGAGCAGTATGTCTTTCCCATGAATTATTTGATCCATAATTTATCTATCTATCTATCTATCTATCTATCTATCTATATATATATATAGATATTTTTTATTATATTGGGGAGCCAGGGGCTTTGAGAATTTAAGCAAAGAAATGAAGAAATATTTTTGAGGGGTATTACAGCAATGGGGCCCCCAAGGGCAGGGCTCTGGTGCATTGCATTCTTGCATCCTGCAATGGGAAGAGTTGAATCCCGCCCCCCCCACAGATTTTTTTGGCCTACTCCACCTATGAGTACAATACATCAAGTGATACATTGGAGGAGCCAGTAAGTGGAGAGCTCTGTTGCACCACCTTATTATACAATGTAGATACCTGTAGGGGTTAAAAAAACATAAATATTTGTGCCCCTCTTCCCTAATGAATGAATAGTGTCCACATTACTCCATGTAGACACCAGTAGCATAGGATCCCAACCCTTTTGTGGGCCTTGGTGCTTGGCTCTACCACTGGAGGCCAGGACTTTGTCAGGAAATAAGATATTTGGTAAAGCCCAGTAAGATATTGCAAAATATTTATTGATATATTTTATCAACCCTTCTGTACTGATGCAGGTAAGGTAGTCATACGTTGGTGTCTCTTCAATGCCTTAAAGAGAAACTGTCAACCCCAAAACAACTTAATTTTATATTAAAAAGCATCAAAACAGTCTATGAATTGCATTAGCAGAATTTCTCTATAGCAAGTCATTCCTGAGATATTCAGCATTGTAAATGTGGCTCCTTTATGCTAATGTGCATCTCAGTATGTTAATTTGTGGCTTGAATTGCTTAATAAATAAGTGGGGGTTGGGTCTAACTGTATGATGCCAACTGTGTTTTATAATTAGCACGTCAAAACAACTATAATGCCACCCATTTGCATAATGGCACAGCACAAACAATACTAAACATCTCAGTAATTATTTGCTAGAGATAAATGGCTGATACAATGTAGATTCAGTTTCCAATGTTCTTTAAGAATAAATAAAAGAATATTAATTTAAGATGTTAAGCAATGACTGTAAACAGATCTCTGACACTGCAGACATGTTTAGTTCTTCAGTCCCACTTAAAGCCGTATTACATCCCGACTTGCAGTGGAATTTGTTTGCTTAAAAGATTCATAAGCAAAAAAAGTAAAAAGGAAAGCAATTTTGATGCCAACTCTGCTGGAGTAACTGACATTAATAATTCAACAAAATATAAAAGTAATTACTATATCTTGCAATATCGCCGCCATCGCGCCTCTTAACAGAATCCTACAACCCTCCTTGCGACTGCCATTAATAAATAAAATGCAATTTTCCTTGTTAAATTTGTTGTTTAAAGGATAAATATTTTATTGGATCTAATACATTTTAAATAATCATCAAGGGCCTGTATCTCTACAATCCTTTACTTTTTTGGCTGGAAATGAGATGAGCTGTTGGGCGCAGAAATAAAATTAAGTTCTGTTACAAAACAATATGTACATGAAATTCCTCGCAGTGTCTGTATGAACCGCAGATGTGCCCTGAATACAAGATTTACTAGAAAAAAATGTATTTTACTAAATAAACCTAAGGGGTTACAGTGGAAGTTTGGTATCATTTAAAACTCTGAATACTTTATAATTTTGAATATTTTTACAAAATATTCTGTTTAATAAACTTGCATTGAAATTTGGCTATTTTACTTGTGAATCAGTCTTTCTAATCCATCAGCCAAATATAGATTGGTATCTATATGTGGATGATTTGTTGCCAAAAATGAGTATTTTGCCAAGCATACGTTGGTATCTTTTTATTTCAAATGATTAAGGCCAATAATGGGCATATTAGCCAAGCATATGTTGGTATCTATTTCTTGTGGATGATTATTGCCAATAATGTGTATTAAGCCAAGCATACGCTGATATCTATTTCTTGTCCATGATTATTGCCAATAATGGGTATTTAGCCAAGCATATATTGGTATCCATTTCTTGTGGATGATTATGGCCAATAATGGGTATTTAGCCAAGCATAAATTGGTATCCATTTCTTGTGGATAATTATTGCCAATAATGAGTATTTAGCCAAGCATACGTTGGTATCCATTTCTTGTGGATGATTATGGCCAATAATGGGTATTTAGCCAAGCATACGTTGCTATCTATTTCTTGTGGATGATTATGGCCAATAATGGGTATTTAGCCAAGCATACGTTGCTATCTATTTTTTGTGGATATTTATTGCCAATAATGAGTATTTAGTAAAGCATAGGTTGGTTTCTATTTCTTGCCAATGTTTATCTATTTCTTGTGGATGATTATTGCCAATAATGGGTATTTAGCCAAGCATACGTTGCTATCTATTTTTTGTGGATATTTATTGCCAATAATGAGTATTTAGCCAAGCATATATTGGTATCCATTTCTTGTGGATGATTATGGCCAATAATGGGTATTTAGCCAAGCATACGTTGCTATCTATTTCTTGTGGATGATTATGGCCAATAATGGGTATTTAGCCAAGCATACGTTGCTATCTATTTTTTGTGGATATTTATTGCCAATAATGGGTTTTTAGCCAAGCATAGGTTGTTATATACTATGCCTTGCAAAAGTATTCACCCCCTTGACTTTTTACCTATTTTGTTACATTACAGCCTTAAGTTCAATGTTTTGTTAATCTGAATTGTATGTGATGGATCAGAACACAATAGTATAAGTTGGTGGAGTGAAATGAGAAAAATATATACAGAAAACTATTGTTTAGAAATAGAAAACAGAAAATTGGCATGTGTGTATGTATTCACCCCCTTTGTTATAAAGCCCATAAAAAGCTCTGGTGTAACCTATTACCTTCAGAAGTTACATAATTAGTGAAATGATGTCCACCTGTGTGCAATCTAAGTGTCACATGATCTGTCATTACATATACACACCTTTTTTGAAAGGCCCCGGAGCCTGCAACACCTAAGCAAGAGGCACCACTAACCAAACACTGCCATGAAGACTAAGGAACTCTCCAAACAAGTAAGGGACAATGTTGTTGAGAAGTACAAGTCAGGGTTCGGTTATAAACAATATCCAAGTCTTTGATGATCCCCAGGAGCACCATCAAATCTATCATAACCAAATGGAAAGAACATGGCACAACAGCAAACCTGCCAAGAGACGGCCGCCCACCAAAACTCACGGACTGGGCAAGGAGGGCATTAATCAAAGAGGCAGCACAGAGACCTAAGGTAACCCTGGAGGAGCTGCAGAGTTCCACAGCAGAGACTGGAGTATCTGTACATAGGACGACAATAAGCCGTACGCTCCATTGAGTTGGGCTTTATGGAAGAGCGGCCAGTAGAAAACCATTACTTTCAGCAAAAAGCAAAATGGCACATTTTAAGTTTGCGAAAAGACATGTGGGAGACTCCCAAAATGTATGGAGGAAGGTGCTCTGGTCTGATGAGACTAAAATTGAAATTGTCGGCCATCAAAGAAAACACTATGGCCCTCATTCAATTGCAATTTGGCCAATTGAATAGGGGTCTAAATAAGCACATAACATATTTTTTTGAAGAAGCTTTTAGTTAGTAAACATCTATCCAAAAGCAAGGTTTTCACTAACTAAAAACTTCTTTAAAAAAAATATGTTATGTGCTTATTTAGAGCCCTATTCAATTGGCCAAATCACAATTGAATGAGGGCCTATGTCTGTTGCAAACCCAACACATCACATCACCCAAAGAACACAATCCCCACAGTGAAACATGGTGGTGGCAGCATCATGCTGTGGAGATGTTTCTCAGCAGCCGGGACTGGGAAACTGGTCAGAGTTGAGGGAAAGATGGATGGTGGTGGTTAATTCCAGGATGCGAGGCAACAAAACACGAAAAATGCTCTGCGCTTATATAGAGCCCTATTCAATTGGCCGAATCGCAATTTAATAAGGCTGTAACTTATTAGTGGAGGGCACACAGTTCTCACTGGTGGGAGCTTTTTTTATCATTTTTGTTACAATGGGACAGGTAATCCATCTCTGCTTAATAATATAATTTGTGTTTGTTTTTTATTTTTATTCCGAGGGCAGGCATGTTTGTATAATCCCAACACGAAGATCAGTCCGCAGTGATCATGTAGATCAGTGGCCGTCCTAGGCACACCTTCACCAACTGCCCACTTCATTCCTTTTTGCTGATCTCATCATTGTTGTCCACATCATCCCTATTTGCCCACTCCCATCCTTTTTTGCCCACACTCCTCTGGTCTGTTATTGTCCACCTCATACCTTTTTGCCCACTCTCATCCATTATTGTCCACCTCATCCCTCATGCTTTATTTCCCACTTCATCCCTTATTGCCAACTTCATCCCTTATTTCCCACCTTATCCTTTTTTGCCCACCTCATCCTTTATTTCCCACCTTATCCTTTTTTGCCCACCTCGCTCCTTTTTGCAAGGTTACATAATTTTTCTGATACAAAAGAAGACACCAACCGACTACTTAATCGAACCCCCTCAATGCAGCCTCTGATTGACTGCACTGGGAAGCACGTTTTCTGCTCACATTATTTGCAAAGCTGCATTATAACACCTGATTATCTGTCCTTGCAACTGACTAACAATGAACTGAAAATCGCCCTAATATCCGCCTTTTTTGCAAGTATATAATCTATGCAATGACGTGGCAATAAACAGAATTAGTACTGAGAATGATTTTTTGTGTGTGTTACATCCAGTACGGGTTCCACAGAATTCTGTTTGGGCCCTGTGTTTTCCAAGCCGCCAATGCCAACTCCTGATTAGGAAGTCCCAACAGTGACCTTCCAGACAGGCACCCGGCAATTAAAAAAGATTATTTTCAATAAACAGTGCCGCTTATTTGTTAAAAATCACTAGCGGCTTATTGGACTGTAAAAGATGCTGGAGTGCCTAAAGTGGGGCTAGTGCCCATCCAAAAAATACAGTGAAAATGGCGGATTAACAGGAGAGTCAAGTTTCAAATTGATAGATCAGAGCCTATGTCCCACTTCGAGGTCCTCCTTGCTGGAAGGCATATAGCCCCACAAGCTGGCATATACACCCTATTATATCTACCAGTTGGGTATAACATAAGTTGGGCGCCACCTGATATAGCGATACTCAAATGACCTTCTTTAGAGTATTCTGTACAATTATACTATACAGATAAACATGGCGCTGCAGACACGGTATTACTGTAGTGTACCTGAGGACACACACGATAAACACACGCACACATGGATAAACACACGCACATGGAAAAGTACACTTATATATATTAATACGTGTGTATTTTAATATATGTATTTTACAAACATCATAAAAATACTGAGAATAAATGAGAACATTTTCATATTCAATTACACATAAACAAAAGTGCTACACTCCGTGGGCTTCAAAAGAATTGTTTATACGTTTTTTGTTGCCATGGCAATTTCTGAGTTACTAAAAATATCCAATTCCAGCGTGTACTTTTCTGCACCTTACACCTAACAAGACAAGAAGTTCCCCAGAGCCGGTAATCACAGAGCAATGTGATGTATACAAGTAACACAATATAAAAGTAGTTATTATTTTATTTGTTCTTCTTTTTTTGTAAATAATCATTCCATTGGGCAAAATCATTCTAACGTTATCAAGTATTGGTTTTTATAACTGTAAATGATTTTAGTGATTCTTTTCCATATGGGTTCTTATGGTGTCTGCACGGTCCAGAAGTGAAAAATGGTAGAGCCAAGAAATAGTGATATTAATACTCCTTGGGGGGAATTTACTAGGCAATTTCTCAACTGAGATGAGGGGAGAATTTACTAAACATTTCAAGTGCATCTCTTTATTTACTATGCACTGTTTCCTATGGGTAAAGCAACCCTTCTCACCTCATCCCAGTTGAGAAAGTGCTTAGTAAATTCAACCCATCACACTCCTTCAAGATGTTTACTATGCTATGTTACCTTATATTCTATATCTATGGACTGAGATGGGATTCAATGCATCACACCCCTTCAAGACATTCACTAAGCAATGTTACCTTGCATTCTACATTTATGGGCTGATATGGCTGCAATGCATCACACTCCTTCAAGATGTTTACTATGCTATGTTACCTTGCATTCTATATCTATGGGCTGATATGGCTGCAATGCATCCCACTCCTTCAAGACATTCACTAAGCAATGTTACCTTATATTCTATATCTATGGGCTGATATGGCTGCAATGCATCCCACTCCTTCAAGATGTTTACTAGGCTATGTTACCTTATATTCTATATCTATAAACTGAGATGGGATTCAATGCATCACAGCCCTTCAAGACATTCACTAAGCAATGTTACCTTACATTCTACATTTATGGGCTGATATGGCTGCAATGCATCACACTTCTTCAAGATGTTGGCTACACTATGTTACCTTATATTCTATATCTATGGACTGAGATGGGATTCAATGCATCACATGCCTTCAAGATGTTTACTATGCTATGTTACCTTGCATTCTACATTCATGGGCTGATATGGCTGCAATGCATCACACTCCTTCAAAATGTTTACTACACTATGTTACCTTATATTCTATATCTATAAACTGAGATGGGATTCAATGCATCACACCCCTTCAAGACATTCACTAAGCAATGTTACCTTACATTCTACATTCATGGGCTGATATGGCTGCAATGCATCACACTCCTTCAAGATGTTTACTACACTATGTTACCTTATATTCTATATCTATGGACTGAGATGGCTGCAATGCATCACACGCCTTCAAGATGTTTACTATGCTATGTTACCTTATATTCTATATCTATGGGCTGATATGGCTGCAATGCATCACACATATAGACTGAGATAGGTTGCGATGCATCACACCCCTTCAAGATAACACTAAGCTTCTCCTATCTTCTACTCTTCTATCTTCATATCACACCACAAGCCATCACAGTTGGCCAACACCATCACAGTATATTCTCTTCCCTGAGACTATTCCAAAAATTAAAA
This sequence comes from Discoglossus pictus, assembly GCA_027410445.1. NCBI lineage: Eukaryota > Metazoa > Chordata > Amphibia > Anura > Alytidae > Discoglossus > Discoglossus pictus. The sequence continues at coordinate 120,341,638 of CM050171.1, forward strand.
TAATTTTTATAACTTGATACTTGAACTAAGATGCAAATAAAATATTATAAATGTACTGAATACTGTATTATATTTCCTATTTCCTGCTTTATTTCTATTTTAATAGAAGCCACAAATGTGAAATATATGTATAACTCACTGGTTTACATTAAAAAGGAATTACTAATGGAAATTATAATACATTACAATAATAAAAACAAATAGCATTTTATCCCTATTACGTCGGAAATAACTAAAAACTTTATTTATTAGTCGCTCCTATGCAGTAATTAGTTTCTGTTCGTGCTGATTGGGATCTGAACACAACAAATTCTCCCAGATTCAAACACATTTATTAACTACAAATTTGTTGCAAGTTATGAACAAAATGTCTATTAATTTAATATATTTTCCAATCAATTCCTGATTTCTATTTTAATAGAAGCCGCACTTCTACAATTTTCTGCTGTAATGGCAGCTTGCTTTAAATCCATACTTTTTTCATAAAATAAATTATTTAGAATACTTTCTAGACTATTTTTCACTTTTTTCCATACAATTACTGAGAATTTTTTACTTTTTTCCATAAAATTAATAATTTAAAATAATTTCTAGATTAATACACATGTACTTGTTTACCCTTGTCCCTAAAATTAATCATTTAAAATACTTTCTAGATAAATAAATGTATGTTTTTTATATTCAAGAGCTTGTGAATGTTAAAAAGTGGACAAAATCTACAAGGATGATGTGGTTAGTAAAAAAAATATATATATATTGCTTTCATTCTAACCTTGGGGAATTGTAAAATAAAATACCTTTTTCGGGGGCTTTTATATACAATATAACTGTATATACTGTGATAAACATTTTAGCAGCTGAAAAGAAATGTAAAATCTAAAAATTGGTGAATATTATGAAATATAGATATTCTCTAAATATACCGAATAAAATAGAATTTTGAATTAATTGTCTGTGCTTATTTGCAGCAAATATCCAGGTACATGACGGGCCCTCCTGGATTTCCTGCCTGGGGCTGTAACATCTCCAGCTTTATTGTGGCCATTTTATTTACGGGCTTGTCCTTGGATGGCGCAGGTGCTTTGATTTGCTGCTATTGAACATGTAATGAATGATTAGCAGAACATGGAAGATCACTGCATCCTCGCGGTGTTTGGGAATATTTCACTGCAACTGTGTAAGATGGTTTAGATGTTACTGAAATAAAATAATATCAGTAACAAGGAAAATAATAATAATGATAATAATAAATGTGGGTTAAAACAACATTTAAACATCAGAATTATAGCAATAAATAGTCATATTTTGTCAAAAGACTTCTATGTACTTTATTTTATTAAGAAGTGCTTATACGCTCTGTTTTTACTGCCTAAAATCAAACATAGTCCCTGTATGGATCTGTCCACTGCATCTCATGAAGACACAGATTCTGCTGTACTTGTTGTGCTGTGTCTCACACTAACCAATCAGTGACCATCTCTCAACAATCTGTATCATGCTGCTGAGACGTTGTCCCTGATAGGCTAGGACACCACTGTACGTTCAGCCATACAGACAGTAGCATAGGAAATGAGGGGGGAGACAACAGATTATATTAGAAGGGACACAAAAAATGGCAAAATTAAACTTGATCATGCATTACAAGCTATGATGCAGTATGTCTTTCCCATTAAAGCTTTGACTCATAATTTAATTATAATTTAATGAGATGTAATTAACCCATAACTTAATTATACATTGAAATATGAACACATATGTACTATTTACTGTATTTACTGTACTACTGTACGGTGGAGGCTTCTATCGCTCTTTTGCCCACCATATTATAAATAATTGTTCTGGTGAACTACCTACTCATAATTTCCACAACACAGGCTCAGATCCCGCTCCATGCTGATGATAGCCAGTAAGCCTGAAACAGCTGTACATGGATAGGATACTCAGCTTGTGTAAAATCCAGCCTTGGCTTTGCATTAAAGCTGTGTAATACAGCAGGCATAAGCTTAAAGGAAGCCATGTTTGACAATGGCTATGGACTGAGGAGTGAGGCATTTGTGGGCACATTTGAGTGTCCCAGCTCAACTTCCCAGAATGCAGTGTAATAACTGTTTTTCTCGGAATTCTGAGCTGGAAGCAGGTTTTTTTAACTTGCTTTAAACATTCAAATGTGAACACAGATGTACTATATATTTACTATATATATACATAATAAGCTGGAATATAGATCCACCCCTGCTGTCTGCCCTGGGAGTAGAGTTAAATTGCACCACTCAGGGCCACAGATTTTTGTTTGTCTCTTTAAAATGTATCCCCCCCCCAGATCTTTTTTGGCTCCTACGCCCATGCCTACAAAGTCTGTATTTTAAGAATTCTCTGAAATATTAGATAATAATCAGTATTACATTCCTAATAAAGGAAGTATTCATCTTTATATTGGGTTTCAAAATCCAAATGATATATATATATATGTTAGTAACTTATTAGTAATTTATTTTCTTCTCCTATTCAGGTACGTCGTATTATTTGGGGATTCCACGTACCATTATTTATATCTCTATACAGCCATTCACAGCAAAGAAATAGGATATAAATTGTGGCCATAAATGGAAGGAGAGGCAGAGAACACCTTATAACAGGCAGCAGAAAATAAACATTAGTTTATTACTAAAATAAAAACACCACATTAAATGTGCACTCTGAGTGTGTGAAATGTGACAGCGGTTTGGAAAGCCGCAGTATCTCTCGCTTTATTAGACATGTATTGACTGTCAAGGAGCGGCGCAAGGTCATTAGCATTTAAACATCCGCAAAAAGACTTAACGAGAATTTCTTACAGGTTACTTTTAATCATTTAATTTTTGTATTTAAGACCAAATATTCTTTGAAATAAATTACTTGGAAGTTGCGTACTATGGAGTGAGCAATACAACATGTTTTGGTTGTGTGCACAAACACAGCACTTATGCAAACTAGCTTGCATTTTACCACTATGACTGACTTATATGATTTTCAAATTCTGCCTTTGCACAGCAAAAAAAATATATGTTTTATCGTTGCCGAATTGTTTAAAACCATGTCTGCAGAATTTCATCTTCCATTTAAAGGACCAGTCCCGTCCATTAATAACAATACTTGATTTGCTTGAAAAATGTGTGAATTCCATAAATTGTTTTACTATACTTTTTACTAAAATGCGGCATCCATTTGTGCCAGTTCTTTCAATGCAGCTAATGGAAATCAAATTGGTTTACCAAACCCATCCCTATTGAGAAAGCAGCTAAATTTCCATAACAATGGCTGCCCCTGCAATTGAATGGAGGGCCCTGATTCAAAACAAATTTTGGGTCCCCCCCACCCAAAAAATATTTTCGTGTTTGCTGCCAACTCACTCATTGCCACCTTCTTTCTCCTCTGGGCACACGTCTGCTCCCCCCAGTACCAACTCACTCAGTGCCCCTCCCCAAGATGCCTACCCTACAAAAATAAAAAAATATATAAAAATTATATAGAATTGGGCCCCACAGAGGAGGGCCATAGTGGTGGCTCCTCCTCTGTGCCCCAGTAAAAATAATAATAAGAATATCTCTTGAAAAATCTTAAAATCTAGATTTGTTCATTAATGCATTTTGGCTATATTTTACATTAATATTATTTACTTCATATTTCATAATAATATATTAATATCTCATATTTATTGCACGTATTGAATAATTATTACAATATTATAATAGTCATTTTTAGATACTTATAATATGTAAAATAGGTAGCTAAATTTACCAGTGCTTTTAATATTACTAATTAGTTTACAAAGCCATGTTCTTTGAAAAAAGTACTAGACAAAAGCAACTGTAAAAGCAAAATTGATACACACAGTAAAAAAATAATTAATTGTAAAATTTAAAATGAAAACGATAATATAGAAAACAAATTGAACAAGGTGCAAACAAGGCATCTGCCTAGGGGCGCTTCCCTGCGTGGGGTGCCTCGTTTGCATAACAATAAAATTGCTTCAAACATGGACCCTGCCATGTGCCATGATAGGCTTGCAGTGTGCTGCACTATAGTAAAAAGAGAAAGACCTACAGCTGCTGGTGGAGAACCTTAGTGGGGGGGCACATACTCTTGTGCACCCAGTGGGCAGCTAAGGAATTTGTGCCTAGGGGCTCTAGATATGTTAATACAGTCTTACCCACAAATACAACAAGGCAGGACATATGATTTTTAATAAATGGCTCAGTGCTCAGGGACATTAATATCAGAATAAGTCACACCGTGTGCTTGGTTTACACTACATGATGTGTTCGGTTAAAAGGAAATGATGCTTGAAATGCACGCTCAGCAATGCATTTATATCAGCCGTAAATATATGTGCATTGTAAGGTTCTTCTTTTCTTCACTTTAACGTGACAAAGTCCCCTAATGCCTGCAGGCAGGGTGGTCCCAGAGGGCCAATTTTCAAAAACTGAGATTTTCATGTAGAAATGTGTCTAATTAGTATAATATGTAAAGATAACTTGTAGTGCTGCAGGTACTGAATCACTGGGGTACATTTATTAAAAGGTCAAAGCCCCACCGCAATGTGTTAACCAGAGGAGCTTTTTGTTTTAAGTATTGATAACATTTCTATTTAATAATTTATAATAACAATATTCAATGTGAAATTAATTTTCAAAGATTAGTGTTTAACCCTCCAGTTCAGTTGTTGCTTCCACCTTGATAAGGTTATTAAGGGTTAACAGGGGTGTTAACCTTACAGACAGGCCTAAGGGGATTTAAATGGATATGGAAGGCTCTTGGGTGTTTCTAGGTATATAATATCCTTGCGTATCTATTTATTATATGTACTTTATATTAGTATTATTATTATTAAAATACTAGCGAATTGCCCGTCAAAAAATGACGGCAATGAAATTGTAAGGTAGCTAAATTAGTAAATGAATATATTGTACCTATTTTGAAGCATTGTGATGAAGAGCTGGCAATCTGTGTTGATGTTGCTGCAGCATTAGTGGTGTGGAGCTGCTGTATAAGCGTGATGAATGTGTGCAGTGTAACACTGTGCGTGCGCGAGACCAAACCGTTAGCGTAGTCGTGTACTTCCGCATTGGTGTAAAATGGCGAGTAATGTGTGGTATAGGTCTGTATCGGAATATCCGTAGGTGTTTTGTGGTGTTTTGCGAGTTTCTTGTGGTGTTTTTCGAGTTTAGAGTGCTGTAGCCTCGTTTTCGTTTTGTTCGGCGGCCATTTTTTCTCTCGCTTCGTTTTTTTTTTAGTCTCTAAACTGTTTTATTTCGAGTAAAATCGAGGTGTAAGTTGCATTTTTGAGGTCCTGGGTGCTCCCTCTTGGTGTAGGTAAGTTTGTTATGTATGTGCTGTGTGTATGTATTGTGTTTTAAATGTTTGTATGTCGGCGTGTTGCGTCCGATGTTTGCGAGGTCGTAATGTGTGGTAACGTGTTTCGTACGTTGTTTGCGTGCCTCGTAAAATTTAGCGAGTGTCGTAATTTGTGTGTCGTGTTTTTTGAGTAGCGACGTGAATTTTGCGAGGGTTTGAGGCCCTTGCCCAGTGACCTCGCCAGCAACTGAGTCCCTCGCTTCGCGAGGGGCCTCAGTTGCTGGCATGGAGCGCCTTCGGCGCTCCATGCCAGCAACTGAGGCCCTTGCCCAGTGACCTCGCCAGCAACTAAGGCCCTCGCTTCGCGAGGGGCCTCAGTTGCTGACATGGAGCGCCTTCGGCGCTCCATGCCAGCAACTGAGACGCGTGCCCAGTGACCTCGCCAGCAACTGAGGCCCTCGCTTCGCGAGGGGCCTCAGTTGCTGGCATGGAGCGCCTTCGGCGCTCCATGCCAGCAACTGAGGCCCTTGCCCAGTGACCTCGCTACGCGAGGGCCGCGGCTCGCTTCGCGAGCCCGCAAGCGTGAGCAACGACTCGTACGCTCACAACTATATATGTGATAATCCCTGTATGGATCTTTCCTCTGCACTGTATACAGACACAAACTCTGTAGGACTGCCTGCCCTAGCCTATCAGGGACCACATCTTAGCAGCACGTTGCAGAATGTTGGTCACTGAATGGTTAGTATGAGACACAGCAAGTACAGCAGAGTCTGTGTCTACATGAGCTGCAGAGGGCAGACCCATACAGGGACCACGTATTTGATTTTAGCCAGTAAAAACAATTATTGTAAGCACTTCTTGATAAAAATAAAGTACATAAAAGTAAATAGATACACAGGGATATTATATTCCTAACAAAACCATCCATATCCCTTTAAATCCTGGAGCGAGCAGAATATATGTGGGGCTGACACTGATTTGTTACCAAATAATAAATAAATTCTGTTTAAAGCTGATATTATTAATATCTATATAACACAAGCAATTTACACCAATTAGATAATAAACATTTACATTCCGTAATTAGCTAAACGCTTGTGTCTGCGCTGCCTGCACTGGGTCGGGTGAACATATTTCATTTATAGCAGAATTGTGCTGCACGTTTTTCGCAACATGTTATTAGAATGAAAAAAAAATACAAGTTCTAATTTATTCATTTTTAATGCAATTATAATACCTTTTTAGTTTCCACTGATCTAGCTCCTGAGGTGGAACAAGACTTTGAATGCACAGGGAGTTTCTATCTGCACAATAGGAATTTGACAGTGTAACAGTGTAAAAGTCGTCTAATGGAATTCTACTTAGTTTACAAAGACACACTTTTCAGATAGAATCTGCAAGGAGCAGGCTCAGTAATGTAAAAGGAATCCTACAGTAAAGAATAAAAACAACAACTTTGTTTATTGTTTCTTTTTTTAAAACATATTTTTTTTTCAAAATACCATAAATAAAAAAATATTTGTGGTGCTTTAATAAGTATATTTATTTATTTGTATGCATGCTATTTTATTAAGAAGTGCTTATAAACTCTGTTTTGCCGCTTAAAATCAAACAAATAGTCCCTGTATGGGTCTGCCCACTGCGAGGGAGGGGGGGGGGGCACAGGGGAGGGAGCGGGGGAGACAAATTGGAGGGAGGGGAAGAGACACAGGATGGGGGGAAGATATACAGGGGAGGGGGGAAGAGACACAGGGGAGTGAGTGGGGGTAAAGAGACACAGAGGAGGGGGAAGAGACATAGGAGAGGGGGAAGAGACACAGGGGAGGAGGGGAAGAGACACAGGGGAGGTGGGGAAAGAGACACAGGAGGGGGGAAAGATATACAGGGGAGGGGGGAGGAGACAGGGGAGTGAGTGGGGTGAAAGAGACACAGAGGAGGGGGAAGAGACATAGGAGAGGGGGAAGAGACACAGGGGCAGAGGGGAAGAGACACAGGGGAGGTGGGGAAAGAGACACAGGAGGGGGGAGATATACAGGGGAGGGGGGAGGAGACAGGGGAGTGAGTGGGGTGAAAGAGACACAGAGGAGGGGGAAGAGACATAGGAGAGGGGGAAGAGACACAGGGGCAGAGGGGAAGAGACACAGGGGAGGTGGGGAAAGAGACACAGGAGGGGGGAAGATATACAGGGGAGGGGGGAAGAGACACAGGGGAGTGAGTGGGGGGAAAGAGACACAGAGGAGGGGGAAGAGACATAGGAGAGGAGGAAGAGACACAGGGGAGGAGGGGAAGAGACACAGGGGAGGTGGGGAAAGAGACACAGGAGGGGGGAAGATATACAGGGAAGGGGGGAAGCGACACAGTGGAGTGAGTGGGGGGAAAGAGACACCGAGGAGGGGGAAGAGACATAGGAGAGGGGGAAGAGACACAGGAGAGGAGGGGAAGAGACACAGGGGAGGTGGGGAAAGAGACACAGGAGGGGGAAGAAATACAGGGGAGGGAGTGGGGAGGAAAATACACAGGGGAGTGAGAGGAGGAAAGAGACACAGTGGAGGGAGGGAGGATGGAAAAGAGACACAGGGGAGGGAGTGGTGGCAAAGAGACACAGGTGAGGGAGGATGGGGAAAGAGACACAGGGGAGGGGGGGAAAGAGGCATGAGGGAGAGACACGAGAGGGTGGAGAGAACCACAGGGAAGGGAGGGGGGAAGAGACACAAGGGAGGGGGGAAAAGACACAATAAATATTATCCCTTCATTTTTGACGGGCAAGTTACTAGTTTATATATATATACAATATAGTTGCACTTAACCCCTGTATAGCACTATGAATTATGTAAGTGCGTTACAAATAATGGATAGTAATAATAATATTAATACCTAGTAAAATTCAGAAAACTTCCTTATACCGATAAAAAAACAAAAAAACTATACTTTTTCAAATTGATATTTTTACCACAAAATGCTTTAGGGGCAATTTCCAAAATATCTAATATTATTAATATTAGTCACAGAGGCTTGTTACAAATACAGCGGTAATGATTGTACATAAATATATCTGTATGTGACCTTCTGTGCGCAATAAAATCCCTTTTTATCCAGTGACGGGGTGACCCGCGAGGCTCCGCGAGCTCAGATACGGCTTCTTTATGAGGTTCTGACATGTTGGGTCATTAAAACGTATCCCAACTTGCAATGAAGCATTTACATTTTAAATTGAAATCATAGGCCTGAAACCACGGTCGCCATGGCAACCCCCATAGCAAGGCCTTAATGTAAAGATGGCTGACTTCTGAAGAACCTTTGAGAATATAAAGACTCCGACAGAGAACAGTTCTTATTAATTAATTGACGGGCTCAGTGCACAGGCCGGAAACTAGAAATCAATAACTTCCCAGAAATGACAAAACAACGAGGGTTATGGGAGCTGAATGAACGTCTGCTGAAAATGGACACTCTGCAGCGTATGCAGACACAGACCCTGTAGTACAGGCTGCGCTGTGTCTCAGTGACCATCTCTCAGCAACATTCTGCAACATCCTGCTGGTCCCTGATAGGCTAGGACACATCTAGCCCTACAGAGTCTGTGTCTGCATACGCTGCAGTGGACAGACTCATAAATCCCTTTAATAATGGTTAAAATACAAAAATAAATCAGTGTTCAGTTATATATAATTATGTTTTTTTCTGCAGGTAGATATTTTTCCCCTAACCTGATTAAAGGTGGGAAGTTGAATCTGATTGGCTCGTTACACTATTGCGGATCCGTGTAATCCTATTGTAAATTGAACACGATTATGGAAATTATTTCAAGAGAACTGAATTGGCAGCTTATCTACATCCAAGGTCCTTACCAGGCAACAAAACTACAGCCTTATTAAATTGCGATTTGGTCAATTGAATAGGGCTCTATATAAGCACACAGCATATTTATTTTACAGACGTTTTTAGTTAGTGAAGACCTTGCTTTTGGATAGAAGTTCACTAACTAAACACTTCTGTAAAACATATATGCTGTGTGCTTATATAGAGCCCTATTCAATTGGCCAAATCACAATTTAATAAGGCTGATAATGTCTTGAAGCAATAACCAGTAATGCATATATTGAGGCCCTCATTCAATTGCAATTTGGCCAATTGAATAGGGCTCTATATGAGCACATAACATATTTCTTTACAGAAGTTTTTGGTTAGTGAAGACCTTTCTTTTGGATAGAAGTTCACTAACTAAAAACTTCTGTCCAAAATATATACTATGAGCCTCATTCAATTGCGAGTTGCACAATTGAATAGGGCTCTATATAAGTACATAGAATATTTTTTTAAAGAACTTTTTAGTTAATGAACTTCTATCCAAAAGCAAGGTCTTAACTAACTAAAAACTTCTGTCAAAAAAATATGTTATGTGCTGATTTAGAGCCCTCATCAATTGGCAAAATTGCAATTGAATGAGGGCCTATGTGCTTATATAGAGCCTTATTCAATTGACCAAATTGCAATTGAATAAGGCCCTTAGTTAGTAAACATCTATCCAAAAGCAAGATTTTCAATAACTAAAAACTTCTTTAAAAAAAATATGCTATGTGCTTATTTAGAGCCTTATTCAAATAGCAAAATCACAATTGAATGAGGCCCTGAGTAAGTTAAAAGCTATATATATTTTTTAAGTCAGTTTCTTCAATTAATCATATTATAAAACTGCCCTCTGGGGTTCATGAAATATATCAAAGTAAAAAAAGGAACAATATCCAATGTCTCATTATAAAGATAGATTTATAAACATAGAATTGAGGGCAGATAAGAAACAAACTTAGTCCAATCTAGTCTGTCTATATTATTTACCTGAAAGTCAGGATTCATTAACCCTTAGGATGGTCTCATTCTTATCCCAGGCATGCTTGAATACCTTACTGTGTTTGACCCTACCACTTCTACTGGAAGACCCATTAAATAAAGTAATTATAAAACCCAGAAACCCTATGCATTTTGGTATCTGGTGGTTCCTTGTTGTAATAATAAACGTCTGCCCTTGTGGGTGAGTACACTTTGCCGGATCATGGCTCCGGTCAGAGGCTATCAATGGCTCAACGCTGTGTGAAATGGCTTTATTAGACTTGACAGGGTTAATTACTAGATGGTAACTGTTATAATAAAGGCACCGGGCTGCTGTGCACCATCACTACAATATGTCTCTGTCACTGCCCCTAGTGCCCCCGCCCGGGTATCAGTGAATGGGATTCCAAACTATGACCTCTGGGCACCCCCAGTGGCGAAGGACAGTAATGGTGACCCTAAGATGATTGCAACTTGAAAATATAATTGTTTTAGACATTCAAATGTACTATTTATATACTGTACTAGTGGGCGGTGGAGGGCTTCTATCGCTCTTTTATCCACCATATAGTAAATGATTGTTGTGGTGAACTACCTACTCAAAATATCCACTACACAAGCTAAGGAACCAGCCCCACGCTGATGAAAGGCAGTAACCTTGAAACGGCTGTATGTGGGTGGGATTTCTGGCTTGTGTATAATCCAACCTTAGCTTTGCTCAAAGCTGTTTGATGCAACAGGCATATACTTAAGGGAAGCCATGGTTATGGATTGCAAAATCGAAGCTATTGTAGGCACATTTGGACGTCCCTGCCAAGGTTCCCAGAGTGCAGTGTAATAACTGTATTATATAAATAATATATAGATATTTAGTAAATGAATAGTACATTTATGTTCTCATTTAGATGTCTAAGAAAAATTAAAAAAACAGAATTCCAAGAATAACAGTTATTGCACTGCATTCTGGGAAACTGGGTGGGGACAGGCAAATGAGCACACAATGCATTTTCACTCTTAAATCCAATGCCACCATACAAAGGACATGTCATGCATATGCCGGCTGTATAACACAGATTTCAGTGGAGTATGCAGGGACCTACCCACAGACAGCTGTCTCGATCTTAAATGGATCTCATTGATGTGGGGCTGGTACCATTTTGTGGCAAGGTTACATATATGAACAAAAATATATATATTTATATATTCACACACACAACATGTTCTCTGTTTATAGTAAGCAAAGAACCTTTTTTGTATTAATTATTATATGAAACTATACTTTATAAGGAGTGTGACATTAAAAAAAATGTTGTGTTGTTCCTGACTCTCTGTGACCTCATGGAGCATGGTCATGCTGATCCACTTGGGATTCATGACAGAGACATGGGAGTGGGTTGCCATTTTCTTCACCAGTGGGCCACAGCATACAGCTCCTGGTATTCCTAGGTGGACTCCCAGTATTGATCAAGCCCAACACTGCTTAGCTTCAGGGTGGTGTGACCTTTTGGTTCCCTGACTGGGAATTAAACGCAGGTTGACAGTGATGGAGGCAATGAGTCCTAACCACTGGACCACCAGGGAACCCCATGTTTAAGTAGAAGTAGCAAAAAATACACTGTGTGTAGAAGCAGATAAAGATGGTGGATTACACTAAATAATGATTGCAAATAATATAATATAATATGACATAATATATCGTGTTTGAGGCTGCGTATTGATACTTTCTAAACTCCAAACCCAGAATTCCTGATTTTCCTGTGTTATATGAAACCTATATGCGGAAGTGTTTGCCCCAACCGACTTGGGTGTTTAATGGGCGTGTTATGAGTGTGTTATGGGGGGCATGTTATGGACGTGTTATGGGGGGCATGTTATGGGCGTGTTAGGCTGTGTGTTATGGGGGCATGTTATGGGCATGTTATGGGGGGCATGTTATGGGCATGTTAGGCTGTGTGTTATGGGGGCATGTTATGGGTTTCATGTTATGGATGTGTTATGGGGGTGTGTTATGGGGGGCATGTTATGGGCGTGTTAGGCTGTGTGTTATGGGGGCATGTTATGGGTTTCATGTTATGGATGTGTTATGGGGGTGTGTTATGGGGGGCATGTTATGGGCGTGTTAGGCTGTGTGTTATGGGGGCATGTTATGGGCGTGTTATGGGGGCATGTTATGGCCATATTATGGGTTGCATGTTATGGATGTGTTATAGGGGTGTGTTATGGGGGGCATGTTAGGCTGTGTGTTATGGGGGCATGTTATGGGTTTCATGTTATGGATGTGTTATGGGGGTGTGTTATGGGCATGTTAGGCTGTGTGTTATGGGGGCATGTTATGGGCATGTTATGGGGGGCATGTTATGGGCATGTTAGGCTGTGTGTTATGGGGGCATGTTATGGGTTTCATGTTATGGATGTGTTATGGGGGTGTGTTATGGGCATGTTAGGCTGTGTGTTATGGGGGCATGTTATGGGCATGTTATGGGGGGCATGTTATGGGCATGTTAGGCTGTGTGTTATGGGGGCATGTTATGGGTTTCATGTTATGGATGTGTTATGGGGGTGTGTTATGGGGGGCATGTTATGGGCGTGTTAGGCTGTGTGTTATGGGGGCATGTTATGGGTTTCATGTTATGGATGTGTTATGGGGGTGTGTTATGGGCGTGTTAGGCTGTGTGTTATGGGGGCATGTTATGGGCGTGTTATGGGGGCATGTTATGGCCATATTATGGGTTGCATGTTATGGATGTGTTATAGGGGTGTGTTATGGGGGGCATGTTAGGCTGTGTGTTATGGGGGCATGTTATGGGCGTGTTATGAAGGCTTGTTATGGGGGCGTGTTATGGGTGCATGTTATGTATGTGTTATGGGTGTGTGTTATGGGGGGTGTTATGACATGTTATGGAGGCGTGTTATTGACGTGTGGGCACCATACTGTGAAAATCAAAGTTCCCTAAATTTAATAAAGACAAATCTAGACAAAAACAAATCTAGCTCTTAACTACCCGAGATACTGATATTTGTGTTTCAACCCCACGATAGGAGTATAGTATATAGTGACATTACTAATATACATATATTATAGATATATTATTAATATCCAGCCATTAACTTAGAACATACGCAGCAAAATATAACTGGAAAATTATGTCAACACAACTCATGCTTAAAGTAGTGTAAATATCAATGTTTAATTTTATGGAAATAGTAATACAAATTATTTATAATTTATTTATATCTATATCTATATGTATTTATATGTATTCATTTATATTATTTTATATTATATTATTATTTTTATTTGTAGTTATTTATTTAATAATTGTATTATTTTTTTTTTCATGATATATTATTAAATTGGTAAATCGTATGTAAACGTGAGTCACGGTCATGCACATGGTGGTAGATCACGGATTAATCAGCATTCCGTGTGTTACTGAGCTCTCCTGGGGGCTTTTACACTGTACCCTGCAGCCCTCCACCACCTACTTGCCTATTCTTCAGTCTTTTCCATCTTCACCGCATAGCACATTCATTATTTTGGACACATTAAATCATTACACTGCACTTATTCTGCCCCAAACACATGTGTATTCCTGGCAGGTTTACCATATCTGAGCATTAACTGAAATTGGATTAGTCTCTGACGCCCATAAAAATAACATGTTTATTGCTCACAAACCTATAAAATAATCCCTTCCACATACAGCGTACAATTTAGTAAATTGCTGGTCCTTCTGGCAACACTGGAATTAGCAAAACAACATTGCATATCATGTACCGGTATGTCTGCTTTAATATTATACAGCGCTCCTTGACACACACACACGTATGACACACACACGCACACATATGGATCATTACGTGATCACTAACATATAATGGGTTACACCCTTACAGTAATCATATTGTTGTATTAAGGTGTATCAGCTCAATGAGAGAGAGGGAAAAATACATAATTATCTAACAATACTCATTAATAGCTCTTTTAATCTGTTGAGAAAGCAGCTGCAACAAACAGCTCAATCAACATAATGGTGTATCACTGTAAAGAATAACAACATATAACCATTAAAAATATATATATATATATATATCACATTAATTTTCTATTTTCTGGAGCTATTTTGCCCATCATTAATAATCATATTACAAATATAGGGCCTTGCGATGTATCCGGTATTGCCGTTTTCAGGATCCTATTTCTGGATATTATATATATTAATATGAATCTCTTTCCACAGCTGGGTGGGTGACCTAGAAACCTTAAAGGGCTGTTTTTGTTACATTTGTAAATGTATCAGTGTTTTGTTTTTTAATGCAAAATAAACTCATTCCTTGAAACATAGTTTTGATAAGATCCAAAAGGCCCATTTAGTCTGTCAATTGCATCTACCTAAAATATGAAACATTAGGAAGTTATGAGTCTTTAACCTCTGCAGTGACCGTCCCTATAACTACCCCCACTATGTCACATGATACTATGTTACAGAGCAGATGACAAGGTATCCAGAGGCCACTCCCACAGCGCTCACAGCTCATCCACAGCCTGTCCTAGGTGACTGATGTGAGATCCGTATTGATTAGCTCTGTATTGAATTGAGAATTCACATTTTTTCCCAGAAAAAATTATCATAAAAATATATTAGCAAGTTTCAGTAATAAATGACTCAAATCCACAGCAGATCGGTGGGTGTCAGAGCTTCCTGTCTGAAACAATTGCGATTACTGGATTATTCCCCCAGACTCATTTACATGCCGGGGAATCAAAGTATCTGACAGTTCATATGAATCATTACAGCGTGGACGTCCCCGGGATGTCTAAATTACACAGTGGGAGCTTTAATGGGGAGCTTAAAAATAGCGCATCTTATTTAGTTCTTCAGAAGAAAATCCAACATACGGCAAACATATAAGTTACTGCACAAGGTGGAGCTCAGATAACATAATACAGATAAAGAGGAACATGCGGAGGTGCATGAGGTATTCACAGAGATAAGATAAGCAGCAATGGGGAAGGGTATAGGGAAGGGTTGCTGTTATGGGAAGGGGTCTGCAGGAGAGGAGATATTATAGGAAGGGGTCTCTGGGAGAGGAGCCATTATAGGAAGGGGTCTCCGGGAGAGGAGCTGTAAAGGGAAGGGGTCTCCAGGAAAAAAGCTGTTATGGGAAGGGGTCTCCGGGGGAGGAGCTGTTATGGGAAGGGGTCTCTGGGAGAGGAGCTGTTATGGGAAGGGGTCTCTGGGAGAGGAGCCATTATAGGAAGGGGTCTCTGGGAGAGGAGCCATTATGGGAAGGGGTATCTGGGAGAGGAGCTGTAATGGAAAGGGGTCTCCGGGAAAGAAGCTGTTATGGGAAAGGGTCTCTGGGAAGGGAGCTGTTATGGGAAGGGGTCTCCAGGAGATGAGCTGTTATGGGAAGGGGTCTCTGGGAGAGGAGCTGTTATGGGAAGGGGTCTCCGGGAGAGGAGCTGTTATGGGAAGGGGTCTCTGGGAGAGGAGCTGTTATGGGAACGGGTCTCCGAGAAAATAGCTGTTATGGGAAGGGGTCTCCGGGAGAGGAGCTGTTATGGGAAGGGGTCTCCGGGAGAGGAGCTGTTATGGGAAGGGGTCTCTGGGAGAGGAGCTGTTATGGGAAGAAGTCTTCAGGAGAGGAGCTGTTATAGGAGGGGGTCACCGGGAGAGGAGCCATTATGGGAAGGGGTCTTTGGGAAAGGAGTTGTTATGGGAAGCAATCTCCGGGAGAGGAGCTGTTATGGGGAGGGGTCTTTGGGAGAGGAGTTGTTTTGGGAAGCAATCTCTGGGAGAGGAGCTGTTATGGGGAGGGGTCTTTGGGAGAGTAGTTGTTATGGGAAGCAATCTCTGGGAGAGCAGCTGTTATGGGGAGGGGTCTTTGGGAGAGGAGTTGTTTTGGGAAGCAATCTCTGGGAGAGGAGCTGTTATGGGGAGGGGTCTTTGGGAGAGGAGCTGTTATGGTAAGGGATCTCCAGGAGAGGAGCTGTTATGGGAAGGGGTCTTTGGGAGAGGAGCCATTATGGGAAGATCTGGGGTAGAGTACTGAGTGATTTGGTCCCAGCAGGGCCCAGTGCAGAACATGTTTTACATTTTGCACCAGGGCCCTCCATTCTCTGCCACCGGCCCACAGCGCACTGAATCTTATAGAAACGCCACATATACCATAAGACATTTAGGAAGAAAATTGTTCTCCTCGTTTAAACCATATGGAGCCAAACAAGAATCCAAAATGTCTTTTGCTTACACAACTAGCACGGGGCACTTGTCCTGACATTAACCCACTGTTTAATCTCCAACACCCTATAATGTTACGCGTACGCATCGCGCGCCGGACATATTGTTTGCCGCATTTGCAAAAAATCAAGAAAATTACAAATTCACTGGAACAATATATAAACGGGTTAAAACACACCATGTGACCTACTTGGTTTTCATGGCAGAGATACTGGAGTAGGTTGCCAGATCCACCTCCAGTGGACCACTCCATACAGCTCCTGGTATTCCTAGGTGGTCTCTTATCCAAGTACTGACCATGCCCCTTGGTTCTCTGACTGGAATTGAACCCAGTTGCAGTGGTGAAAGTACCATATCCTAATAACTGGACCACCAAGGAACCCTATATTACCCATATGCTATATTTATATTTCTAATCCCACTTTTTACTACTCCAGCATTTAGATATGAATTACTGGCCACCACTTTATAATACCTCTTAGTAACATTTTCTTCCACATCGTTTGATACTGTGAGGTCCAAACCTTAATAGATTCAATAAAAACATAAATATATACATTTATAATTTTGACCAAAATCATCTAAAAATGTGCTATGTTAATTAAAGAGATCTTGTATAAACAAGCAGTGAAATCCTGAAATCCTGGATTGCCCTCATACGACTGAGTTGTCCACTGAGTGATATTGAAACTGTTTCTATATACACCCATTAGATAAGGGGACCTTGTGGCACAAGTCTACCTAGGGCAGCACAAGACCCCGGAGTAGGTAGCAGCTACTCCCTGATGGATAGACATTGGATGTACAGAAAAACTTGGGCACAGACACAATTTTGGGCACTAAAACTACTGAGTAGTAGCCAAAGGGGTCTTGTATCCTATCAGACGGCGCTTTTTTTGAGGGACCCCTTTTAGACGAACCTAAGCAAAACTGCTCTTTCTGGGTAGTTACCTTGGCTTGTGTACTTCAATTAAGTCCCCCAAGATGGGAAGGTCAGACAAATCACAGTCTACTGTAGAAAGAAATGGCAACCCACTCCAGTGTCTTTGCCAAGATAAGTGTATGGATAAGCACAGCGAGAGACAATAGATGTGCCTGACGTGCTGCGATCCATAGGGTCACGGAGAGTCGGACACGACTGAACCACTAAACAACAACAAAGCAAGACTGATGTCAGATATCTCTCCGGGAAGGAAGATGGTGGCAGAATTTTTTTTCGAGTGGCCAGTTCTGCCAAAAAGGCTCTAGAGAAAGAACCCCTGATAGGGCAAGAAAATGGTCTGAATACAAACACATTGGGGGGTTTCCATCCTTCGGGACTTGAAGACCTTCCCAAGCTTCTTTTAGGGTGCGTCTCCGGGGTACAGCACACCTTCACTTATAATAAGAGCCCCGGGCTTTATGAATATGTGGCTTCCTAATGGGCCCCTGAACTTCTGCAAAGTGTGAGCTGTCTCCATAATTAAAATTAACGATATGTAATAAACTGTCACATTTTAAATCATAATCCTTGAAACATAACAGTTTTGGTCACTTGAGTTCAATTAGTTTTACACTTTATTTTCAATTTATTCTCATGTGTGCGTTTACATTTCTTCCACTAATTACTCTCTAACGGAATCTGATGGCGCTAAAGTAGGATATTATACGGGATCCAGGTGTCATGGGGTGGGCATTGGGTACGGGTCCCTTATCTCTGCCATACAAGGCTCTGCCATAGCAAATAACTGGAACAGCATTCCAGCAGTAGATAGAATAGGAAGACTAGATGGGACTTTTATCTACCATCAATTCTATATTTCTATGTCATTTAAGGGTTTATCTGTCAGGCCAGGACACATTCATGTGAGTTATATTCCTGTTTAGCTTCTTGTCTTGTGCGACATACTTATAGACTAGGTCTCAATGATCACAGAGGCCCATATCTACTAAGGGGTGAAATCATGGTAAATCTCATTAGCTCCATGGCGCCTACATAGCAGATTACTAGGATCTGACATTCCCAAGTTTCACAATTTAATATATTTGCCTAAATGATTATTTCTGAAATGAATTTATGGTAATGGCTCAAGTTCTGGATAATAACACACAAGCTCATCTCTCATCTGGATTATTAATCAATATTATCAAAAAGAAAAAGGACAGGAAAGACCCCAATGTTGGGCACACCACAAATGACCGGATCCCCAAAAAGAGAAAGAAATTGCTTAAAACATAACTTTTACTAGTGATTAAAAATCAATGAACCGCTAAATAAAACATAAAATACAGGTAAGAAGGAGCAAGGTCAGGAGGACAATATATATACAGTATTGTGAATCCTGAAGTACGTGGCCAGATAAAGTACGTGGCCATATAAAGTACGTGGCCATATAAAGTACGTGGCCATATAAAGTACGTGGCCATATAAAGTACGTGGCCATATAAAGTACGTGGCCATATAAAGTACGTGGCCATATAAAGTACATGGCCATATAAAGTACGTGGCCAGATAAAGTACGTGGCCATATAAAGTACGTGGCCAGATAAAGTACGTGGCCAGATAAAGTACGTGGCCAGATAAAGTACGTGGCCATATAAAGTACGTGGCCAGATAAAGTACGTGGCCAGATAAAGTACGTGGCCATATAAAGGACGTGGCCATATAAAGTACGTGGCCAGATAAAGTATGTGGCCAGATAAAGTATTTGTACTGTGATAAATGGTGAAGAGAATAATATTTATGACTAAATGTATAAAAAATGTAATTAATTTATAGGGATTATGAAATTAAAGCCTATTAGGAATCACCTTTGTGATTCATTAATTATACAGAATATATATAGCCCATATAATGCACTGTGCCATGTGATGTCATACTGTGCCATGTGATGTCATATTGTGCCATTTGATGTCACACTGTGCCATGTGATGTCATACTGTGTCATGTGATGTCACACTGTGTCATGTGATGCCATACTGTGCCATGTGATGTCATACTGTTTCATTTAATATCACACTGTGCCATGTGATGTCATACTGTGCCGTGTGATGTCATACTGTGCCATGTAATGTGACACTGTGTCATGTGATGTCACACTGTGCCATGTAATGTGACACTGTGCCATGTGATGTCATACTGTGTCATGTAATGTCACACTGTGCCATGTGATGTCATACTGTGCGCCATGTGATGTCATACTGTGCCGTGTGATGTCATACTGTGCCATGTAATGTGACACTGTGCCATGTGATGTCATACTGTGCCGTGTGATGTCATACTGTGCCATGTAATGTGACACTGTGTCATGTGATGTCACACTGTGCCATGTAATGTGGCACTGTGCCATGTGATGTCATACTGTGTCATGTAATGTCACACTGTGCCATGTGATGTCATACTGTGCCATGTGATGTCATACTGTGCCGTGTGATGTCATACTGTGACGTGTCAAGGGGACGATATGAAACAGGTGCCCTGATTATAAATAAAAACTAAATATTTTACATATAGTTATATTGAATCAAATTAGAGAAATACTGCAATGGCTGCTCTTAGCAAAACATATATATATATTTAATAATTTAACACATAACCTACAGTTTGTTTTTTATTTTTATTTTACTTTTTAACCCATTTTGCCGTTATTAAATGTAAAACGTCAACATAGCATCATGTGATCATTTTTTTATTTTATTAACAGAGCGAGAACATGCTTGGTGGTCCTCTCAAATAATGAGATATAATAAGATATAAATATAATAATACAGAAGTGTAACCAAGAATAATACTTAGTTATAGCAGCTTTAATCACAATGTTCCCACTCTGGGTACATGTATGTAGTTACATGTAATATGTGTCTCTGTACAGTAGAAGCTGATGATCTTATGGCACAACTTGTTCCAAAAGGACTTCAAGGCTGCCATCTGGTGGCGAGCAGCCCCTTGGAGGGAGCACCCCCACCCTGCTCTCACATAGTAAAGTTTGAAAAGCAGAGTCTTTTTTTTTTCTGGCTGTTTGTAAACACAAGTTACTGGTTACACGCAAGGCAGTGATGCAGCATGCGTACATATAACAGGATAGGTCCCAGTGATACTAAGGACGAGCTGGAGGGGTGTTAGAGCTCCTGCCTTAGTGGATATAGCCCTATGTGGTGTATAGATATAACATTGGGACTATCTGATGCCAAACACTGATACAAATAACAAGTACAATGTATAGAAAGTAACAGAATGGAGCTTTGTGTAGGGAGGGCAGCTAGATATGTTATCATTACATGTCCCATTAACCCTCTCAGGTCTGACCCTCCAGTAGTACAAATGGCCCCATTTACACTCACAGCACAATACTTCTTTAATAGTAGAAATGCCAGTATTAACCATTTGGGGATCTGCAGCATCTGAGCAGGATCCATTAACCCTCTCAACTCAATATTCATTCAGCAGCAGTGAGGGTACCTTTAACCCCCTCATCACTGTATCTCCTAATAGAGATGTTCCTATTAACCCCATCAGCACTGAATCTCTCCAGCAGTGGAGCTGGTACCATCAAACCCCTCATTACTGTATCTCCTAATGGATATGCTCCTATTAACCCTATCAGGACTGTATCTCCAGCAGCACATCTAATACTAACCATATTAACCCTATCAGGACTGTATCTCCAGCAGCACATCTAATCCTAACCATATTAACCCTATCAGGACTGTATCTCCAGCAGCACATCTAATACTAACCATATTAACCCTATCAGGACTGTATCTCCAGCAGCACATCTAATACTAACCATATTAACCCTATCAGTACTGTATCCCCAGCAGCACATCTAATACTAACCATATTAACCCTATCAGGACTGTATCTCCAGCAGCACATCTAATCCTAACCATATTAACCCTATCAGGACTGTATGTCCAGCAGCACATCTAATACTAACCATATTAACCCTATCAGGACTGTATCCCCAGCAGCACATCTTATCCTAACCACCTCAGCACTGAATCTCTCCAGCAGTGGAGATGGTACCATTAACCCCCTCATACCAGGAACCCCCTCATTTCCTAATGGAGATATTCATAGTAACCCTATCAGGACTGTATCTCCAGCAGCACATCTAATCCTAACCATATTAACCCTATCAGGACTGTATCTCCAGCAGCACATCTAATCCTAACCATATTAACCCTATCAGGACTGTATCTCCAGCAGCACATCTAATCCTAACCATATTAACCCTATCAGGACTGTATCCCCAGCAGCACATCTTATCCTAACCACCTCAGCACTGAATCTCTCCAGCAGTGGAGCTGTTACTATTAACCCCCTCATACCAGTAACCTCCTCATCACTGTATCTCCTAATGCAGATGTTCATATTAACCCTATCAGGACTGTGCCCCCTAATGAACATGTCCCCATTAACCCTATCAGAACTGTATCTGCAGCAGCACAGCTGGTCCTTTTAACCCCCTCAGTACTGCCTCTCTCTAGCAGTGGAGCTGCTACCATTAACCCCCTAATGACTATCTCCTAATGCAGATATTAACCATATCAGGACTGTATCTCCAGCAGCACATCTGATCCTAACCACCTGAGCACTGAATCTCTCCAGCAGTGGAGATGGTACCATTAACCCCCTCATACCAGGTACCCCCTCATCTCCTAATGGAGATATTCATAATAACCCTATCAGGACTGTATCTTCAGGAGCACAGCTGGTCCTTTTAACCCTTTCAGTACTGCATCTCTCCATGTGTGGAGCTGCTACCATTAACCCACTGATCACTATCTCCTAATGTAGATATTAACCCTATCAGGACTGAATCTCTCCAGCAGCACAGGTTGTTCCATTAACCCCCTGAGTACTGTTTCTCCCCAGCAGTAGTGCTGGTCTATATATGTAGACATGTCAGAGCTGTATCAATCCAGTGGTCCCATTAACCCTCTCAGTGAAGTACCCCTGCAGAATTACACCTTGCTCTATTAACACTCTCAGCATTATATGACCACAACTGGTGCAATTAACTATTTCAGCACCTAATCACTCCGATAATACCATGACAGTAATAAAGTTTATACATAGTCCACCTGTCCATCTCAGCATTGTGCACTTCCTATAACATACCTGGTCTTATTAACCCTTTAAGTAAAGTAATTCTCCAACAGTGAAATTGGTCTTGTTAACCCCTTGAAAATGATCACTTGTAGCACAATAGCCCTCCAGAATTAGAGCAGGTGTCATTAACCCCTTCAGTGCTGCATCTCTCCAGCTGGCAATATTAACCCCCTCAGTCCTGTATCTGCTTAGCTGTAAAGTAACTCTCATTAACCCTCTCAGTCAGCAATACAACAGGTCATTTTAACCTCTAGCAGGACAGATAGTCTCATTAACCCTCGCAGCACTGTATCCCTTTAGTTATAATCTCCTCTGTCTCTCTCTTGAGTACTCTGATGGTATACAATATAATCACAGCAATCCCAATTTCCTATTTTCCCACAGACAGTGATACATCTGTAGGGTTTGGAGCTCACTACAGAGAGGCTCAACAAGCCATAAATCACCAACTGGCTCCAATGGGCAGCATCAGCAGTCAGAGCACATCTCCTGCCTGTGTCCTGTCTATTATTATTAGGGACATCAGAGCTTCATGTCCTGGTACATCTACAAGAAGCAGCCAGTCCCTGGGACCTTCTACACTAAGAAAGTCTACCAAGAAATGCTTTCCTTTTGTCACTTATCTGGGGTTATTGTACATGGGTGAGGGCAGCATTGGATACCCCATAATACCCACACACTGACCCTGACCCCTGAGGGCAGCATTGGATACCCCATAATAACCACACACTGACCCTGACCCCTGAGGGCAGCATTGGATACCCCATAATACCCACACACTGACCCTGACCCCTGAGGGCAGTTTTGGATCCCCCATAATAACCACACACTGACCCTGACCCCTGAGGGCAGCATTGGATACCCCATAATAACCACACACTGACCCTGACCCCTGAGGGCAGCTTTGGATCCCCCATAATAACCACACACTGACCCTGACACCTGAGGGCAGCATTGGATACCCCATAATAACCACACACTGACCCTGACCCCTGAGGGCAGCTTTGGATACCCCATAATAACCACACACTGACCCTGACCCCTGAGGGCAGCTTTGGATACCCCATAATAACCACACACTGACCCTGACCCCTGAGGGCAGCTTTGGATACCCCATAATAACCACACACTGACCCTGACCCCTGAGGGCAGCATTGGATACCCCATAATAACCACACACTGACCCTGACCCCTGAGGGCAGTTTTGGATCCCCCATAATAACCACACACTGACCCTGACCCCTGAGGGCAGCATTGGATACCCCATAATAACCACACACTGACCCTGACCCCTGAGGGCAGCATTGGATACCCCATAATAACCACACACTGACCCTGACCCCTGAGGGCAGCTTTGGATACCCCATAATAACCACACACTGACCCTGACCCCTGAGGGCAGCTTTGGATACCCCATAATAACCACACACTGACCCTGACCCCTGAGGGCAGCATTGGATACCCCATAATAACCACACACTGACCCTGACCCCTGAGGGCAGCTTTGGATCCCCCATAATAACCACACACTGACCCTGACCCCTGAGGGCAGCTTTGGATACCCCATAATAACCACACACTGACCCTGACCCCTGAGGGCAGTTTTGGATCCCCCATAATAACCACACACTGACCCTGACACCTGAGGGCAGCATTGGATACCCCATAATAACCACACACTGACCCTGACCCCTGAGGGCAGCTTTGGATACCCCATAATAACCACACACTGACCCTGACCCCTGAGGGCAGCTTTGGATCCCCCATAATAACCACACACTGACCCTGACCCCTGAGGGCAGCATTGGATACCCCATAATAACCACACACTGACCCTGACCCCTGAGGGCAGCTTTGGATCCCCCATAATAACCACACACTGACCCTGACCCCTGAGGGCAGCTTTGGATACCCCATAATAACCACACACTGACCCTGACCCCTGAGGGCAGTTTTGGATCCCCCATAATAACCACACACTGACCCTGACACCTGAGGGCAGCATTGGATACCCCATAATAACCACACACTGACCCTGACCCCTGAGGGCAGCTTTGGATACCCCATAATAACCACACACTGACCCTGACCCCTGAGGGCAGCATTGGATACCCCGTAATAACCACACACTGACCCTGACCCCTGAGGGCAGCTTTGGATACCCCATAATAACCACACACTGACCCTGACCCCTGTGACATCATTTTACAAAACAAGCCAAACTCTAACAGGTCTCCCAGAAATGGCTTTATATAAACATGTGGGGATTATAGTATCATAATTTATTCCTATGGTATCCAGGTAAGGGTTAGGGCATGCTTCTCTCATGGCTGTGATTAACCCTTCCACTGGCAGAGGGGCCAGCAAAGCAGTGAAAGAGTTAAGACAGCATCAAGTGTTACTCAGCCTGCAGATATTAGTATTAGGGGGTATTAGGGGTACTCACACTGCTGTTCTGTCCACCTGTCCAGTGGACCATGGCTTGGTTATGGGCTGAGTCTCCAGTCAAGGGGAAGCTGCTACTGGTCAGTCTAAGTTCATCCACCCTGCCACGGGTTAATCTCCCTTCCTCTCTGGATCCCTTGGCTTCAGACCGCTTGACCTTCGGTCCATCCATTAGATGACTGGTCAGTGGGTCCTCATTATTGGGGTCTGAAGGCAACATGATGTCCTTCCTAACTCCCCTGACTCCAGACTGATCTCTCTTCACCCTGGTCACTCTGTCTCTGCCACCTGTGGGTACACTGCCCCCCTGGCCAAAATAAGACATTTTCTGGACACTATTAATGGGTCGAGGAGTTGTCCCGAATAGTCTGGTGTGGGTTGTCAGGGGACCACTCAGAACATGCACCTTGGCAACTCCAGGGGCATCCTCAGCATCTTCAGCCTCCTCACCCCCACTCCAGTTCTGCAGAACTTCTCTAACCACCCTCCCCTGATCCATCCCACTCCGTGGGCGCATTAATCCACGATCCTGCAGCTGAATCCGGGCGTGACAATGTCTACAAGTGATCTCCCCACTGGTGAAAGGACAGAGGAGAAGACA
>CM050171.1:120372186-120422171 GCA_027410445.1 Discoglossus pictus
AGAGGCAGAGTCATTACAGGGAGAGGCAAAGTCATTATAGGGAGAGACACAGTCATTATAGGGAGAGGCACAGTCATTATAGGGAGAGGCACAGTCATTATAGGCAGAGGCACAGTCATTATAGGGAGAGACAGTCATTATAGGGAGAGGCAGTCATTATAGGGAGAGGCAGAGTCATTATATGAAAAGGCAGAGTCATTATAGGGAGAGGCATAGTCATTATAGGGAGAGGCACAGTCATTATAAGAAGAGGCAGAGTCATTATATGAAGAGGCAGAGTCATTATAGGGAGAGACAGTCATTATAGGGAGAGGCAGAGTCATTATATGAAGAGGCAGAGTCATTATAGGCAGAGGCACAGTCATTATAGGGAGAGACAGTCATTATAGGAAGAGGCAGAGTCATTATAGGGAGAGGCACAGTCATTATATGAAGAGGCAGAGTCATTATAGGCAGAGGCACAGTCATTATAGGGAGAGACAGTCATTATAGGGAGAGGCAGAGTCATTATATGAAGAGGCAGAGTCATTATAGGGAGAGGCACAGTCATTATAGGGAGAGGCACAGTCATTATAAGAAGAGGCAGAGTCATTAGAGGGAGAGGAACAGTCATAATAGGGAGAGACACCGACATTAAAGGGAGAGGCAGAGCCATTATAGGAAGAGGCACAGTCATTATAAGGAGAGACACAGCCAGTAAAGGGAGAGGAATAGTCAGTAAAAGGAGAGGAATAGTCAGAAAAGGGAAAGGCACAGTCATTAAATGGAGAGGAACAGTCAGTAAAGGGAGAGGAACAGTCAGTAAATGGAGAGGGACAGTTATTAAAGGGAGAGGAACAGTCATTAAAGGGAGAGGGACAGTTATTATAGATAAAGGCACATTAATTATAGAGAGAGGTACGGTCATTATATGGAGAGGCACAGTCATTAAAGGGAGAGGCTCAGTCATTATAGGGAGAGGCCCATTTATTAAAGGGAGAGGAACGGTCATTAAAGGGAGAGGAACATTCATTATAGAGAGAGGCACAGTCATTAAAGCGAAAGGAACAGTAATTAAAGGGAGAGCTGCAGTCATTATTGGGAGAGGCACAGTCATTGTTGGGAGAAGCACAGTCATTAAAGGGAGAGGCCCATTTATTAAAGGGAGAGGAACGGTCATTAAAGGGAGAGGAGCAGTCATTATAGGATGAGGCATAGTCATTAAAGGGAGAGGAACAGTCTTTATAGGGAGAGGCACAGACATTAAAGGGAGAGGAACAGTCATTAAAAAAGAGGCACAGTTATTAAAGGGAAAGGAACAGTAATTAAAGGGAGAGCTGCAGTCATTATTGGGAGAGACATAGTCAGTCAAGGGAGAGGCACAGCCATTATAGGTAGAGGCACAGTCATTAAAGGGAGAGGCCCATTCATTAAAGGGAGAGAAATAGTCATTATAGAGAGAGCCACAGTTATTAAAGGGAAAGGAACAGTCATTATAGGGAGAGGCACAGTCATTAAAGGGAGAGGAACAGTCATTATAGGGAGAGGCACAGTCATTAAAGGGAGAGGCACAGTCATTATAGAAAAAGGCACAGTCATTAAAGGGAGAGGAACAGTCATTATAGGGAGAGGCACAGTCAATAAAGGGAGAGGAACAGTCATTATAGGGAGAGGCACAGTCATCATAGAGAGAGGCACAGTCATTAAATGGAGAGGAACAGTCATTATAGGGAGAGGCACAATCATTAAATGGAGAGGAACAGTAATTATAGGGAGAGGCACAGTCATTAAAGGGAGAGGAACAGTCATTATAAGGAGAGTCACAGTCATTATAGGCAGAGGCAGAGTCATTACAGGGAGAGGCAAAGTCATTATAGGGAGAGACACAGTCATTATAGGGAGAGGCACAGTCATTATAGGGAGAGGCACAGTCATTATAGGCAGAGGCACAGTCATTATAGGGAGAGACAGTCATTATAGGGAGAGGCAGTCATTATAGGGAGAGGCAGAGTCATTATATGAAAAGGCAGAGTCATTATAGGGAGAGGCATAGTCATTATAGGGAGAGGCACAGTCATTATAAGAAGAGGCAGAGTCATTATATGAAGAGGCACAGTCATTATAGGGAGAGGCACAGTCATTATATGAAGAGGCAGAGTCATTATAGGCAGAGGCACAGTCATTATAGGGAGAGACAGTCATTATAGGGAGAGGCAGAGTCATTATAGGGAGAGGCACAGTCATTATAAGAAGAGGCAGAGTCATTAGAGGGAGAGGAACAGTCATAATAGGGAGAGACACCGACATTAAAGGGAGAGGCAGAGCCATTATAGGAAGAGGCACAGTCATTATAAGGAGAGACACAGCCAGTAAAGGGAGAGGAATAGTCAGTAAAAGGAGAGGAATAGTCAGAAAAGGGAAAGGCACAGTCATTAAATGGAGAGGAACAGTCAGTAAAGGGAGAGGAACAGTCAGTAAATGGAGAGGGACAGTTATTAAAGGGAGAGGAACAGTCATTAAAGGGAGAGGGACAGTTATTATAGATAAAGGCACATTAATTATAGAGAGAGGTACGGTCATTATATGGAGAGGCACAGTCATTAAAGGGAGAGGCTCAGTCATTATAGGGAGAGGCCCATTTATTAAAGGGAGAGGAACGGTCATTAAAGGGAGAGGAACATTCATTATAGAGAGAGGCACAGTCATTAAAGCGAAAGGAACAGTAATTAAAGGGAGAGCTGCAGTCATTATTGGGAGAGGCACAGTCATTGTTGGGAGAAGCACAGTCATTAAAGGGAGAGGCCCATTTATTAAAGGGAGAGGAACGGTCATTAAAGGGAGAGGAGCAGTCATTATAGGATGAGGCATAGTCATTAAAGGGAGAGGAACAGTCTTTATAGGGAGAGGCACAGACATTAAAGGGAGAGGAACAGTCATTAAAAAAGAGGCACAGTTATTAAAGGGAAAGGAACAGTAATTAAAGGGAGAGCTGCAGTCATTATTGGGAGAGACATAGTCAGTCAAGGGAGAGGCACAGCCATTATAGGTAGAGGCACAGTCATTAAAGGGAGAGGCCCATTCATTAAAGGGAGAGAAATAGTCATTATAGAGAGAGCCACAGTTATTAAAGGGAAAGGAACAGTCATTATAGGGAGAGGCACAGTCATTAAAGGGAGAGGAACAGTCATTATAGGGAGAGGCACAGTCATTAAAGGGAGAGGCACAGTCATTATAGAAAAAGGCACAGTCATTAAAGGGAGAGGAACAGTCATTATAGGGAGAGGCACAGTCAATAAAGGGAGAGGAACAGTCATTATAGGGAGAGGCACAGTCATCATAGAGAGAGGCACAGTCATTAAATGGAGAGGAACAGTCATTATAGGGAGAGGCACAATCATTAAATGGAGAGGAACAGTCATTATAGGGAGAGGCACAGTCATTAAAGGGAGAGGAACAGTCATCATAGGGAGAGGCACAGTCATTAAAGGGAGAGGAACAGTCATCATAGAGAGAGGCACAGACATTAAAGGGAGAGGAACAGTCATTATAGAAAGAGGCACAGTTATTAAAGGGAAAGGAACAGTAATTAAAGGGAGAGCTGCAGTCATTATTGGGAGAGGCATAGTCAGTCAAGGGAGAGGCACAGCCATTATAGGTAGAGGCAGAGTCATTAAAGGGAGAGGCCCATTCATTAAAGGGAGAGAAATAGTCATTATAGAGAGAGCCACAGTCATTAAAAGGAAAGGAACAGTCATTATAGGAAGAGGCACAGTCATTAAAGGGAGAGGAACAGTCATTTCAGGAGGGGCACAGTCATTAAAGGGAGAGAAATAGTCATTATAGAGAGAGCCACAGTCATTAAAAGACAAGGCACAGTCATTATAGGAAGAGGCACAGTCATCATAGGGAGAGGCACAGTCATTAAAGGGAGAGGAACAGTCATTATAGTGAGAGGCATAGTCATTAAAGGGAAAGGAACAGTAATTATAGGGAGAGGCAGAGTCATTATAGGGAGAGGCATAGTCATTATAGGGAGAGGCACAGTCATTATAGGGAGAGGCACAGTCATTAAAGGAAGAGGCACATTTAATAAAGGGAGAGAAACAGTCATTATAGAGAGAGCCACAGTCATTAAAGGGAAAGGAATAGTTATTAAAGGGAGATGAACAGTCATTAAAGAGAGAGGCACAGTTATTATAGGAAGAGGCACAGTCATTATAGGAAGAGGCACAGTCATTAAAGGGAGAGGAACAGTCATTATAGAAAGAGGCCCAGTCATTATAAGAAGAGGCAGAGTCATTATAGGGAGAGGCACAGTCATTATAGGCAGAGGCACAGTCATTAAAGGGAGAGGAACAGTCATTAAAGGGAAAGGAACTGTAATTATAGGGAGAGGCACAGTCATTATAGGGAGAGGCACAGTCATTATAGGGAGAGGTACAGTCATTATAGAAAGAGGCACAGTCATTATAAGAAGAGGCAGAGTCAATATAGGGAGATGCACAGTCATTATAAGAAGAGGCAGAGTCATTATAGGGAGAGGCACAGTCATTAAAGGGAAAGGAACAGTAATTATAGGGAGAAGCACAGTCATTATAGGGAGAGGCACAGTCATTAAAGGGAGAGGAACAGTCTTTTATAGAAGGAGGCACAGTCATTAAAGGAAAAGGAACAGTCATTATTGGGAGAGCTGCAGTCATTATTGGGAGAGGCATAGTCAGTCAAGGGAGAGGCACAGCCATTATAGGGAGAGGCACAGTCATTATAGGGAGAGGCACAGTCATTAAATTGAAAGGAATAGTTATTAAAGGGAAAGGAATAGTTATTAAAGGGAGATGAACAGTCATTAAAGAGAGAGGCACAGTCATTATAAGAAGAGGCAGAGTCATTATAGGCAGAGGCACAGTCATTAAAGGGAGAGGCACAGTCATTAAAGGGAAAGGAACTGTAATTATAGGGAGAGGCACAGTCATTATAGGGAGAGGCACAGTCATTATAGGGAGAGGTACAGTCATTATAGAGAGAGGCAGAGACATTATAGAAAGAGGCACAGTCATTATAAGAAGAGGCAGAGTCATTATAGGGAGAGGCACAGTCATTAAAGGGAAAGGAACAGTAATTATAGGGAGAAGCACAGTCATTATAGGGAGAGGCACAGTCATTAAAGGGAAAGGAATAGTTATTAAAGGGAGATGAACAGTCATTATAGAGAGTGGCACAGTCATTATAGAAAGAGGCACAGTCATTAAAGGGAGAGGCACAGTCATTATAGAAAGAGGCACAGTCATTATAAGAAGAGGCAGAGTCATTATAGGGAGAGGCACAGTCATTAAAGGGAAAGGAACAGTAATTATAGGGAGAAGCACAGTCATTATAGGGAGAGGCACAGTCATTAAAGGGAAAGGAATAGTTATTAAAGGGAGATGAACAGTCATTATAGAGAGAGGAACAGTCTTTATAGAAAGAGGCACAGTCATTAAAGGGAAAGGAACAGTAATTATAGGGAGAAGCACAGTCATTATAGGGAGAGGCACAGTCATTAAAGGGAAAGGAATAGTTATTAAAGGGAGATGAACAGTCATTATAGAGAGAGGAACAGTCTTTATAGAAAGAGGCACAGTCATTAAAGGAAAAGGAACAGTCATTATTGGGAGAGCTGCAGTCATTATTGGGAGAGGCATAGTCAGTCAAGGGAGAGGCACAGCCATTATAGGGAGAGGCACAGTCATTATAGGGAGAGGCACAGTCATTAAAGGGAGAGGCCCAATTATTAAAGGGAGAGGAACTGTCATTATAAGGAGAGACACAGTCATTATAGGAAGAGGCAGAGTCATTATAGGGAGAGGCACAGTCATTAAAAGGAGAGGAACAGTCATTATAAGGAGAGACACAGTCATTATAGGAAGAGGCAGAGTCATTATAGGGAGAGGCACAGTCATTAAAAGGAGAGACACGGTCATTATAGGAAGAGGCACAGTCATTATAGGGAGAGGCAGAGTCATTATAGGGAGAGATACAGTCATTATAAGAAGAGGCAGAGTCATTATAGGGAGAGGCACAGTCATTATAGGAAGAGGCAGAGTCATTATAGGGAGAGGCAGAGTCATTATATGAAGAATCACAGTCATTATAGGGAGAGATACAGTCATTATAGGGAGAGGCACAGTCATTATAGGGAGAGGCAGAGTCATTATATGAAGAGGCAGAGTCATTATAGGGAGAGGCACAGTCATTATAGGAAGAGGCAGAGTCATTATATGAAGAGGCAGAGTCATTATAGGGAGAGGCACAGTCATTATAGGCAGAGGCACAGTCATTATAGGGAGAGACAGTCATTATAGGGAGAGGCAGAGTCATTATAGGGAGAGACAGAGTCATTATATGAAGAGGCACAGTCATTATAGGGAGAGGCACAGTCATTATAAGAAGAGAAAGAGTCCTTATTTGAAGAGGCAGAGTCATTATAGGCAGAGGCACAGTCATTATAGGGAGAGGCAGAGTCATTAAAAGGAGAGACACAGTCATTATAGGAAGAGGCACAGTCATTATAGGGAGAGGCAGAGTCATTATAGGGAGAGGTACAGTCATTATAGGAAGAGATACAGTCATTATAAGAAGAGGCAGAGTCATTATAGGGAGAGGCACAGTCATTATAGGAAGAGGCAGAGTCATTATAGGGAGAGGCACAGTCATTATAGGGAGAGACACAGTCATCATAGGGAGAGGCACAGTCATTATAGGGGGAGGCAGAGTCATTATATGAAGAGGCAGAGTCATTATAGGGAGAGGCACAGTCATTATAGGGAGAGGCACAGTCATTATAGGAAGAGGCAGAGTAATTATATGAAGAGGCAGAGTCATTATAGGGAGAGGCACAGTCATTATAGGCAGAGGCACAGTCATTATAGGGAGAGACACAGTCAGTAAATGGAGATGAACAGTTATTAAAGGGGGAGGAACAGTCAGGAAAGGGAAAGGAACAGTTATTAAAGGGAGAGGAACAGTCATTAAAGGGAGAGGGACAGTTATTATAGATAAAGGCACATTAATTATAGAGAGAGGTACGGTCATTATATGGAGAGGCACAGTCATTATAGAGAGAGGCACATTCATTATAGGAAGAGGCACAGTCATTATAGGAAGAGGCACAGTAATTAAAGGGAGAGGAACAGTATTTATAGGGAGAGGCAGAGTCATTAAAGGGAGAGGAACATTCATTATAGAGAGAGGCACAGTCATTAAAGGGAAAGGAACAGTAATTAAAGGGAGAGCTGCAGTCATATTTGGGAGAGGCATAGTCAGTCAAGGGAGAGGCACAGTCATTGTTGGGAGAAGCACAGTCATTATAGGGAGAGGCACAGTCATTAAAGGGAGAGGCCCATTTATTAAAGGGAGTGGAACGGTCATTAAAAGGGAGAGGAGCAGTCATTATAGGATGAGGCACAGTCATTAAAGGGAGAGGAACAGTCTTTATAGGGAGAGGCACAATCATTAAAGGGAGAGGAACAGTCATTAAAAAAGAGGCACAGTTATTAAAGGGAAAGGAACAGTAATTAAAGAGAGAGCTGCAGTCATTATTGGGAGAGACATAGTCAGTCAAGGGAGAGGCACAGCCATTAAAGGGTGGAGGCACAGTCATTAAAGGGAGAGGCCCATTCATTAAAGGGAGAGAAATAGTCATTATAGAGAGAGCCACAGTCATTAAAAGGAAAGGAACAGTCATTATAGGAAGAGGCACAGTCATCTTAGAGAGAGGCACAGTCATTAAAAGGAAAGGAACAGTCATTATAGGGAGAGGCACAGTCATTATAGGGAGAGGCACAGTCATTAAAGGGAGAGGAACAGTCATTATAGGGAGAGGCACAGTCATTAAAGGGAGAGGCACAGTCATTATAGAAAGAGGCACAGTCATTAAAGGGAGAGGAACAGTCATTATAGGGAGAGGCACAGTCAATAAAGGGAGAGGAACAGTCATTATAGGGAGAGGCACAGTCATCATAGAGAGAGGCACAGTCATTAAATGGAGAGGAACAGTCATTATAGGGAGAGGCACAGTCATTAAATGGAGAGGAACAGTCATTATAGGGAGAGGCACAGTCATTAAAGAGAGAGGAACAGTCATCATAGGGAGAGGCACAGTCATTAAAGGGAGAGGAACAGTCATCATAGAGAGAGGCACAGACATTAAAGGGAGAGGAACAGTCATTATAGAAAGAGGCACAGTTATTAAAGGGAAAGGAACAGTAATTATAGGGAGAGGCACAGTCATTAAAGGGAGAGGCACAGTTATTAAAGGGAAAGGAACAGTAATTATAGGGAGAGGCACAGTCATTAAAGGGAGAGGCCCATTCATTAAAGGGGGAGAAATAGTCATTATAGAGAGAGCCACAGTCATTAAAAGGAAAGGAACAGTCATTATAGGAAGAGGCACAGTTATTAAAGGGAAAGGAACAGTCATTATAGGGAGAGGCACAGTCATTAAAGGGAGAGGAACAGTCATTATAGGGAGAGGCACAGTCATTAAAGGGAGAGGCGCAGTCATTATAGAAAGAGGCACAGTCATTAAAGGGAGAGGAACAGTCATTATAGGGAGAGGCACAGTCAATAAAGGGAGAGGAACAGTCATTATAGGGAGAGGCACAGTCATCTTAGAGAGAGGCACAGTCATTAAATGGAGAGGAACAGTCATTATATGGAGAGGCACAGTCATTAAAGGGAGAGGAACAGTCATTATAGGGAGAGGCACAGTCATTAAAGGGAGAGGCGCAGTCATTATAGAAAGAGGCACAGTCATTAAAGGGAGAGGAACAGTCATTATAGGGAGAGGCACAGTCAATACAGGGAGAGGAACAGTCATTATAGGGAGAGGCACAGTCATCTTAGAGAGAGGCACAGTCATTAAATGTAGAGGAACATTCATTATATGGAGAGGCACAGTCATTAAAGGGAGAGGAACAGTCATTATAGGGAGAGGCACAGTCATTAAAAGGAAAGGAACAGTCATTATAGGAAGAGGCACAGTCATCTTAGAGAGAGGCACAGTCATTAAAAGGAAAGGAACAGTCATTATAGGGAGAGGCACAGTCATTATAGGGAGAGGCACAGTCATTAGAGGGAGAGGAACAGTCATTATAGGGAGAGGCACAGTCATTAAAGGGAGAGGCACAGTCATTATAGAAAGAGGCACAGTCATTAAAGGGAGAGGAACAGTCATTATAGGGAGAGGCACAGTCAATAAAGGGAGAGGAACAGTCATTATAGGGAGAGGCACAGTCATCATAGAGAGAGGCACAGTCATTAAATGGAGAGGAACAGTCATTATAGGGAGAGGCACAGTCATTAAATGGAGAGGAACAGTCATTATAGGGAGAGGCACAGTCATTAAAGAGAGAGGAACAGTCATCATAGGGAGAGGCACAGTCATTAAAGGGAGAGGAACAGTCATCATAGAGAGAGGCACAGACATTAAAGGGAGAGGAACAGTCATTATAGAAAGAGGCACAGTTATTAAAGGGAAAGGAACAGTAATTATAGGGAGAGGCACAGTCATTAAAGGGAGAGGCCCATTCATTAAAGGGGGAGAAATAGTCATTATAGAGAGAGCCACAGTCATTAAAAGGAAAGGAACAGTCATTATAGGAAGAGGCACAGTTATTAAAGGGAAAGGAACAGTCATTATAGGGAGAGGCACAGTCATTAAAGGGAGAGGAACAGTCATTATAGGGAGAGGCACAGTCATTAAAGGGAGAGGCGCAGTCATTATAGAAAGAGGCACAGTCATTAAAGGGAGAGGAACAGTCATTATAGGGAGAGGCACAGTCAATAAAGGGAGAGGAACAGTCATTATAGGGAGAGGCACAGTCATCTTAGAGAGAGGCACAGTCATTAAATGGAGAGGAACAGTCATTATATGGAGAGGCACAGTCATTAAAGGGAGAGGAACAGTCATTATAGGGAGAGGCACAGTCATTAAAGGGAGAGGCGCAGTCATTATAGAAAGAGGCACAGTCATTAAAGGGATAGGAACAGTCATTATAGGGAGAGGCACAGTCAATACAGGGAGAGGAACAGTCATTATAGGGAGAGGCACAGTCATCTTAGAGAGAGGCACAGTCATTAAATGTAGAGGAACATTCATTATATGGAGAGGCACAGTCATTAAAGGGAGAGGAACAGTCATTATAGGGAGAGGCACAGTCATTAAAGGGAGAGGAACAGTCAATTTAGGGAGAGGCATAGTCAGTCAAGGGAGAGGCACAGCCATTATAGCTAGAGGCACAGTCATTAAATGGAGAGGAACAGTCATTATAGGGAGAGGCACAGTCAATAAAGAGAGAGGAACAGTCATTATAGGGAGAGGCACAGTCATTAAAGGGAGAGGAACAGTCATCATAGGGAGAGGCACAGTCATTATAGTGAGAGGCATAGTCATTAAAGGGAAAGGAACAGTAATTATAGGGAGAGGCACAGTCATTATAGGGAGAGGCATAGTCATTATAGAGAGAGCCACAGTCATTAAAGGGAAAGGAATAGTTATTAAAGGGAGATGAACAGTCATTAAAGGGAGAGGCACAGTTATTATAGGAAGAGGCACAGTCATTATAGGGAGAGGCACAGTCATTAAAGGGAGAGGTACAGTCATTAAAGGGAAAGGAACTGTAATTATAGGGAGAGGCACATTCATTATAGGGAGAGGCACAGTCATTATAGGGAGAGGTACAGTCATTATAGAGAGAGGCAGAGACATTATAGGGAGAGGCACAGTCATTATAAGAAGAGGCAGAGTCATTATAGGGAGAAGCACAGTCATTAAAGGAAGAGGCCCATTTAATAAAAGGAGAGAAACAGTCATTAAAGGGAAAGGAATAGTTATTAAAGGGAGAGGAACAGTCTTTATAGAAAGAGGCACAGTCATTAAAGGAAAAGGAACAGTCATTATTGGGAGTGCTGCAGTCATTATTGGGAGAGGCACAGTCATTAAAGGGAGAGGCCCAGTTATTAAAGGGAGAGGAACTGTCATTATAGGAAGAGGCACAGTCATTAAAAGGAGAGGAACAGTCATTATAAGGAGAGATACAGTCATTATAAGAAGAGGCAGAGTCATTATAGGGAGAGGCACAGTCATTATAGGAAGAGGCAGAGTCATTATAGAGAGAGACACAGTCATTATAGGGAGAGACAGTCATTATAAGGAGAGGAACAGTCATTATAGGGAGAGGCACAGTCATTATAGGGAGAGACACAGTTATTATAAGGAGAGACACAGTCATTATAGGGAGAGGCACAGTCATTATAGGGAGAGACACCAACATTAAAGGGAGAGGCAGAGTCATTATAGAAAGAGGCACAGTTATTAAAGGGAGAGGAACTGTCATTATAGGAAGAGGCACAGTCATTAAAAGGAGAGGAACAGTCATTATAAGGAGAGGAACAGTCATTATAGGGAGAGGCACAGTCATTATAGGGAGAGACACAGTTATTATCAGGAGAGACACAGTCATTATAGGGAGAGGCACAGTCATTATAGGGAGAGGCACAGTCATTATAGGGAGAGGCACAGTCATTATAAGGAGAGACACAGTCATTATAGGGAGAGGAACAGTCATAATAGGGAGAGACACAGTCATTATAGGGAGAGGAACAGTCATAATAGGGAGAGACACAGTCATTATAGGGAGAGGCACAGTCATTATAAGGAGAGACACAGTCATTATAGGGAGAGGAACAGTCATTATAAGGAGAGACACAGTCATTATAGGGAGAGGAACAGTCATAATAGGGAGAGACACAGTCATTATAAGGAGAGGAACAGTCATTATAAAGAGAGACACCGACATTATAGGAAGAGGCACAGTCATTATAAGGAGAGGCACAGTCATTATAGGGAGAGGAATAGTCAGTAAAATGAGAGGAATAGTCAGTAAAGGGAAAGGCACAGTCATTCAACAGAGAGTAACAGTCATTAAAGGGAGAGGAACAGTCAGTAAAGGGAAAGGCACAAACATTATAAGGAGAGGTGCAGTCATTCTAGGGAGAGACACAGTCATTAGAGGGATAGGCACAGTCATTATAGGGAGAGGCACAGTCATTATATGGAGAGACACTGTCATTATAAGGAGATACACAGTCGTTATAGGGAGAGGAACAGTCATAATAGGGAGAGACAATCATTATAAGTAGTGGGACAATAATTATAGAGAGAGACACCGACATTAAAGGGAGAGGCACAGTCATTATAAGGAGAGACACAGTCATTATAGGGAGAGGGATAGTCAGTAAAGGGAAAGGCACAGTCATTAAATGGAGAGGAGCAGTCAGTAAAATGAGAGGAATAGTCAGTAAAGGGAAAGGCACAGTCATTAAATGGAGAGGAACAGTCATTAAAGGGAGAGGAACAGACAGTAAAGGGAAAGGCACAATCATTACATGGAGAGGAACAGTCAGTAAAGGGGGAGAAACAGTTATTAAAGGGAGAGGAACAGTCATTAAAGGGAGAGTCACAGTTATTATAGAGAAAGGCACATTCATTATAGAGAGAAGAACGGTCATTATAGGGAGAGGCACAGTCATTGAAGGGAAAGGGACAGTAATTAAAGGGAGAGCTGCAGTCATTATTGGGAGAGGCACAGTCATTATTTGGAGAGAAACAGTCATTATAGAGAGAGCCACAGTCATTAAAGGGAAAGGCCCATTCATTAAAGGGAGAGAAACAGTCATTAAAGGGAGAGGCACAGTCATTAAAGAAGGGGGCACAGTCATTAAAGGGAGAGGCACAGTCATTAAAGGGAGAAGCACAGTCATTAAAGGGAAAAGTACAGTAAGAAAAGGGAGAAACACTATCATTAAAGGGAG
The DNA here is from genome assembly GCA_027410445.1 of Discoglossus pictus. NCBI lineage: Eukaryota > Metazoa > Chordata > Amphibia > Anura > Alytidae > Discoglossus > Discoglossus pictus. The sequence continues at coordinate 120,385,018 of CM050171.1, forward strand.
AGGCACAGTCATTAAAGGGAAAAGTACGGTCAGAAAACATAGAGGTATAGTCAATAAAGGTAGAGACACTGTCATTAAAGGAAAAGGCACAGTCAGTAACTAATAGTAGTTACACATATAGTGGTGGCGCTGCCACATTATGTGAGACACTTGGGGATTGCAAGGCATCTCATTACTCCCCCGCCTCTTGTCTTAATGAATCCTCAGGATGCTATTCATTCTACTTATATCAGACATTGTTGACTTATTTAAAAGGACATGGAAGGTTCCCGACATTTAATAAATTGCTGCCAAGACCGTCTGTGTACATCTAGTACTATAGATACATTGTATACAAGGGCAGACCTTTGCAGGGACTATTTGGAATGTGTCAGTAAAAAAAAAGATTTAAGCACATATTAACAAAATTATGTTTAAATGTGCAAATAAACACTTAGGCAGATTATTTCAATGTTAGTAGCAGGGGCACCTCCATGTTTGTTCCTAACATATCTACTACATGGCAGCTCTACATATTTATAAAGATCATTATTTGAAGATAGAGGGCAGAAGACTTATGGGTAATGGGGGTGAATGTTAATAATACAAATCCATATAATACTGTTATTTCATTAAATAATTTCATTAAAAAGAAATAAAACACAACTATTTTTTATACGTTTAAAGCAGAATTTTTAAAAATGAAAACATTAGACATAAAACCTGTTTAAACTTCTGTGAAACTGTAATAGGTCGATCTCACAAACTCTCCAGAACAGGTAAACGTCTCAATCAGTTTGTTGCGCTCTAGGTCCTTTATTATAAAATATTAAACCCAGCAATCACGTGCAATGCATTGCTGGCCCCTCTGCCAGTGAAAGGGTTAATATTACTATTAATAATAATGAATCTCCCGTCTAGGGGCGATTGCGCGACCTGTGCTTGTTAGGCACTTTCTAAATATAATTCCCCATAGAAATACAAGGCCATATTAATAATACTAATGTTATCGGGTTTTGTTCAGATCACTACAAGGTCTCCGTATAGATTTCCTTTCAACAATAAGGAAAAGGACTTTTGCCACAGCTAACGTAATTACAGTGTATAATCTGAGGGATAATATAACGTGAGGAATTACAGTATATACAAGCAATCGATTCATCAGAGCTGAGGAGCACGCAATGGATTCAAATTAATAGTGTGCTGTGCGCAGCGTTCTTGTACGTTCAATATGGCGTAGCCCGGCTTATCATGTTACCCAAGATAAGTTATTTACCAACAGATAATAATAGTGTGAGCGTCATAACCCAGGCTCATTGTGTCCGCTGAGATTGTTATCCAAGGAGTTTATGTGAGCCACAGACTCTGCAAAGCTCTCTTTTCCCAATAGGACTTCAAGGGTTAACTTTCCTGTTCATTTGATTATTAGCACTTGGGCAGGCCTGCTTTAAGACTACTCCTGCAGGATGGACTGATTGTTTGCAGTTTGGCTGAGCTGGAGAAAGACAAACACAGTGTGATGGCAGCCTGTGGCTTATGACCGTTTGGAGCAGAGTAGAGACTTGGAAATCTGAAGACTACAAAAGTCAGTGATTTGTAACAAATTATTGGACTGTTTGTTTAGCTCCACCCAGGTTTAGCTGAACGAGATCTGGTTAGTGAAAAAACTTCAGTGGAAGCTAGGCTTGCTGTGTATTAGTTTAGTAATAAAATTAACTGTGATCTGAAGTCAACCTCTTCACCTGAGCAGCAGTGGCGGAAACGCTCAGCGATCTCATCTAAGGGGATAAAGATGTGTCATTAACAGCTAAGGAGGGGCATTCTGGGAAAGTGACACCAAAAAGCCTTTCTGGCTGATTTGCACAGTCACAGTGAAATTGGGTATATTTACATTAGGAACTGGCTCATCTCATAAAGGTGAATATATAGGCAGAAAATATCTATTTTACAAATGTTACAGTACTAAAAGGTAGGAGACACATACTATAATTCTAAAATGTTATATATTATACAAATAGCATTTATGGATTTAGTATGAGGTAAGTCGGATGTGATCAGATTGCATTAGTGTTTGAAATGTGGGTTCTGTTGTCATACGTGTTCACCAGTTGTCTGACCCAATGTAGGAGCATGTTTAGGGTTTATGCTCCATTCACCAAAATTAGGGCCTCATTCAATTGCGATTTGGCCAATTGAATAGGGCTCTATATAAGCACAGAGCATATGTTTTACTGAAGTTTTTAGTTAGTGAACTTCTATCCAAAAGCAGTCTTCACTAACTAAAAATTTCTGTAAAAAAAATATGCCCAGTGCATATATAGAGCCCTATTCAATTGGCCAAATCGCATTTGAATAAGGCCCTTATTATGTACCGCTTTCTATACCTCAATCATAAGATTATTCGATATAAAATCATATGTTTTTATATCCAGAAAGTGGACATCACATGGAAATGATGCTTAACGTTGAAGTAGCTAAATCTCAATTACAAATGCAGCTGCAAAAGTGAGTAATATGAGGTTGATTGAAAAATGAGCAGTGTGACAATTAGCACTTATATATAATATAATCAACATAAGGCAACTAACAGTTCAAAACTGATTAAATATCAGGACCTGAGCTGCAGATGCACCAGTATAAAAAAAGCTTAATTATTTTATGAGTCAAGGGGAACGGTCAGACAAATAATGACAGTGTATGGCAAGCATGCGCTACCTGCATTGGAAACATGACAGTAAACAGTTTGGCTTCATTTCCAGAAGCATTGGTTTATCGGATCTTCTTGCAGTCCAAGTGACTCTAAACAGTTTTCTTCAACACCAATTCAAAGGTGTCAATTCTATGTTTTTTATGGTCCAGCTCTCACATCCGTATGTTACTACTGGGAATACCATAGCTGTAACTATGCAGACCTTTGTTGATAGTGTAATGTCTTTATTTTTTACTAGCTTGTCCAGACTTGCCATATCTTTCCTCCCCATCTGAAGAGATCTTGGAGACCAGGAAAATTAAATCTGTCACTGCCTCCACTTCTTCCCCGTCTATTTGCCAGGAAGTGAGATTGCCGTTTGCCATGATCTTTGTCTATCTTAATGTTGAGCAGCAGGACAGCTTTTGCACTCTCTTTTTCCACCATCATCAATATGTCCTGAAGTTCCTTCTCACTTTCAGCCATCAGAGTAGTATCACCTGCGTTGTTGATATTTCTCCGACCAATATTGATTCCAGCTTTGGATTTATCCAGTCTGACCTTACGCATGATGTATTCTTCGTATAAGGTGAATAAATAAGGTGACAATATACAACCTTATCGCACACCTTTCCTTATCTTGAACCATTCTGTTGTCCCATGTTCGGTTCTGACCGTGGCTTCTTGGCCCACATACACATTCCTCAGGAGGAGGAGGAGATGATCCAGTACTCCCATCTTGCCACATTGTGTTGTGATCCACACAGTCACAGGCTTTAGAATAGTCTATGAAACAGAAGTAAATGTTTTTCCTGAACTCTCTTGCTTTCTCTATTATCCATCGGACATTGGCAATTTGATCTCTTGTGCCTCTTCCTCTGCAGAACCCGGCTTGCACATCTGGTAGTTCTTGTTCCATATATTGTTGGAGTCGAGCTTGTAGGATATTAAGCACTGGGTTCACGTGGTCCTCTTATCTTTGGGTCATGACACCTTGGTATTAGCAAGGTATTCTAGGGCCCATCTCACTTCCCTCTCCAAGATATCTGGCTCCAGCTCAATGAACCAACTAGTGAGGTCATCACTGCTGTTAAGATCCTTTCTGTATAGACCAGGGGTCTCCAAACTCGGTCCTAGAGGGCCACACCCAGGCCTGGATTTGTGGATATCCTTGCTGCAAGCAGGTGAGACTATTGCTTCTTCAGTCATCCTGATTGACTCACCTGTGCACAGATGGAAATCCTCAAATCCAGGCCTGGGTGCGGTCCACCAGGACCAAGTTTGGAGACCCCTGGTATAGACCTTCAGTGTATTCCTATTCTTTATCTCATCTGCTTCTGGTAAGTCCCTACCATCTTTGTCTTTTATCTTGCCCACTTTGGCATGAAAAGCTCCGTTGTGATCCCCACTGTGATCTCTTGACTTCCCCATTCTGGTATCTACTTCTACCGCATTACATCGCTCATTACAGAATGTCTCCTCGTCTCGTCTCGCTATCCTCTGGAATTCTGCATTCATTTGGGCAGATCTGTTCCTATCTCCACTACCTTCCACCTTCCCTCTTTCTTGTGGCCCAACAGGATATAGGTTGGAAAGTCATTCTCTAGCCTGAGCTCCCATTGTCTAAATTGGTGGTTCTCAAACTTTTGGTTGATCACCTTCAAATCCTCCAAAATAAGTGAGAGATGCTCATCAGAGAACGAACTAACCGTAATAGGTTAGTTCTATGTCCATGATAACCCACTCTGAGAGCGGCCTCTTTTAGTTCACTTGTGCCCTTCACAGGGAGACATATCCTGTAGTATATCAGTCTGGTGCCACTCACTAGAGTGATCCAGCCCCGAAATACCAGGCAATTCTACCCTGACCAAGAGAAACAGCAAACCCCAGACGAATTTCGGCTTTTATGGGCCTCGTCAGTGAGGTGCAGCTGAACTCCCTAAGGCACAGTGAGCAAGGGGCCCATGTCTGGAGTCCCCTATTACCCTTAGGGAGACTAAACCCTAAAGGTAATTTGCATAAACAAAATAACTAAGTCAGAGGTGCTCCTCAGAGAACAAACAAACCTTAATAGGTTAGTTCTATGGACATGATAACCCATTCCGAGAGCGGCCTCTTTTAACTCACTTGTGCCCATCACATATATAACATCTATTTTAAAATTGTAACCTTTTTGGAACCTCTTTTTTACCTTTAATATTAATAGAAGGGTTTATGTAAATAGACAGGAAACAAATCACCCATAATATAGAAGTACGGATATAATGATCTGTTTTGTTTTTCTATCACTGGCCTTATCACTATATAGATAACCAAGTCACAGCTGATGCCCCACAGACCCAGCAGCCTAGACAAATAATGTAAGTTATCTAAATTATTGTAATCAATAACACTGCCCACTCATTCGTTTGGGCTGACAAATGCCTTGGACCCTTTCAGTAGCCCCTCTGCCAGTGAAAGGGTTAATCCCACGCTGTGTTATACATCTACAAGTGTCCTAACTCTTCTGCCCCCATTCAGGAGGAGCTGTTTAATTAAGTCTAACATGGATATTAATCTGTCGCTCTGGTCCCCTCCTTACTCCTGATACTCGCGCTGAATGATGATTCGGGATAATCCCTCATTCTGCATTATCAGTCACACGAGCGCAGAGATGGTTGATGGGAGATTTCTGCTGGTAATTAATACTAAACATGAGAGCGTTTCTCCAATCCAACATGGCTCAATAATGCAAAAAATATTATCATTTATTATTATTTAGAATAAAACATCATTGTATTACAATACCTGCACTGTCACCAAAGAGCCAAAGAGTTAAATGGTTGCTGTAGTTTTGAAAAAACTTCTCTTTGTTATATAGTATGTAACGATGTAATATTTTTAGCAATATGAGCATAAAAGCATTTTTAGAGAAAATCTTAAACTATTTTTTGTCATGAGCACTTCCATCTTGGTCTTTATCCTGAGGGGAACAGCTATCCTACTCTGTGCTGCTGTGCTGTATAATTCAAGCAGCAATTCAAAGTGGCAGTCTTTTAATAGAAATGAATCGAGTTGTTATGTTGTTATCTGAATCCATAGACATATATATATATATATGTCCTTTCCTTTATTAAATTTGCCACCACACCGCCAGCAGTGGCAGCAGCAGCGGCGGTGACCAACCGCTAGATGGCGCTGCCAATATTTTCAGTGCCGATATCATAGCGTTAGCATTAGGTAAACTGTTATGGTGAGGGTCAGGTTTAGGGTTAGTTGAAGGGTTAGGGTAACCTTCTAAGGTTACAACTTCTCTAAAATATCGGCAGCGGCATCTAGCAGCTCTTTGCTGCAACTGCTGCTGCCACTGCCGGTGCAGTCATAAAGGGAAAGCTCATATATATATATATATATATATATATATATATATATATATATATGTATATATATATATATATATTCATCTCACCTCTCCCTTCATAGTAACAGTTACATAGTAATTTCAAAAAATACATTTAGTCCATTAAGTTCAATCTTTTTAGATCTCTTCTGATTCTTGAAATATGTGGGTACCTTGTTCATTGTTACTTGAATCCACCCAGACTCCAAGATCCCGATTCAATTACAAGCCCGCATCTCGCGGGATCCTGGCCGTACGTCTGCGGGCTCGCTGCAGGATCCCGTTTGTTTCTGATTCCGGAGCTATTCAATTGAAGGAGCCCGCAAGTTACGGGCTGAAAGCCGACTCCGTAAGCCATGCACTGGTTCATAGCAGTTCAGGGCGGGAATATGCTCAATTAAGCAACACCCTAACCTCCCATTTCGAAACAATACACCATGAGACTGTCATTATTACGTCAGTAAAACATGGAGGTTACAGGTCAATCAATCAGGTTCGATCAGACTTGAAAACTTGCAAAATAAAGAATTATGAAAATGAATGCCAATACTGTTCTAGTCCATGTGGGTGGCCTGATATTTATTAACGCATTGATACCCAAGATCAATATAACCCTGAAATGACACATAAAAATACATTTATTTTATTGTCGATTTGCGGGCTTGAGACTGTTGTGCAACTAATTCTAATGTCTGTCATCTCTTTCCCCGTTATTTACAGTGCAGTAGTGATTTTTTTATTTGCATTTACACTGCTACGAATAGGTGTTTAACCCCTTGTGGGTCCTCTCAAGCACTCAGATTTTCTCCTTCTTTTGCCATCTACGGGTGTGAAAACATTTGCGGGCTTGGGGAAATTAAGCAATCGAATAGCGATTTGCGATTTTAGCCATCGTAACTCTTGTGGAACTGATAGATCAGAGTCTTCTGAAGGCTGTAAGTTACGAGTTTTACCATTGCAAAGTTTTCAAGCCCGTAACCCGTCCAGAGCCCGCCAAAAATAGCGAATTAACTTACGGCCTCACTTACGGGCTGCAGTAACTTACGATTGCTCCATTGAATCGGGCTCCAAGTTAGCAGTGCTGAAGCAATAGAAAATGCACAAAAGAAGAATATTAATTAAAAGTATTCCGAAAAAAATTTCTTTATGCCGTTATTTTGTTAGACACTTAACAAACAGGAAGTTTTTTTCCTAAAACAAAACGATGACGTCATATCAGTAACTCCAACCCTATAAATCAGGTGACATCCCTAATATCCTCATTACCGGCCTCTTTTCTGTACCTCTGATTAGCAAATAGCTGTTTTCTCATCCTTAGTTCCACTAATTTATCAACAGTCTGTAACAGTCTAATTTGTGCATTAAGTATCCGGCAAATTATACCTGCTAATATGAGGCTTCGTTTGAAAATGTTTTGTTAATGAACAACATAAAACAGGCATGGAAGGTTTTAATGATTCAGTAATTAACCCATAATCTCCTGCAAGGGCCTGAAAGCTGCAGATGTATAGCACAGGATAGGCTTTTGGGTCCTCGATTTAATTAGATTTTGCTTCATTTTCTCAATAAATGTGGACTGATTATGATACGAGGATGTATGAAGTGTATTCTGTCACGCCTTGATAGACATGAGGTATTTCTGGTATATTTCTTCCCATAAACATGGGGTCTAGTGAGGAAGAGCAGACCTGGATGGGATGGCTACAGCTAAATAAGCCATTTTATTAACCGAATGTTATCAATTTTTCTTAATTTGAAGTTTGTAAATGTTTCTTGTCAGCCAGCCTTTTAGATCTACCCATTAAAAATAAGTCACCACTATGGACTGATGTTTATTTCGAAATAATTTAGTTTTGTTTTTTCATTATTATATACGTAAAAGCATTGCTGTTGGACAGGGCCAGATTTACATCTCCGGCGCCCCTAGGCACAGCTTTCTTAGCTATTGCTGAGGATCCTCCACACACACTAATCTGTCGATATATATCCTCTGGTACTCACCATTCATCTCTATGCAGTGACAGCCTCATAGCAGTGACAACCTCCCTCTCTAGTTCCACACTCACCCCTTAGTGTTAAATGAGGCACCATTCACAGGGAAGCGCTCCTAGGCGGCTGAAAAATCCGACCATGCTGTCGTGACAGTTTTGTTCCTCTTTTGGTTACCCTAATTATCTTTGGAACTAAAGGTTGTGGACTGCCAAAGTGCTAACACCAGTCGTGGTCTTTTAAAGTATCAATAGCATTTAGCTTAATGGGAGGCTAGAGCCTTATTAGCTACATTATACAAAGTTAGAAAATTATATTATTTTTTACATTTCTTTTTGCTTATCTCTAGGGGCTGCCATGTTGGTCCACTATATCACTGGATACATTTGACTTCTGAATTTTAATACTTCCACACCATCTAATCGACACAAGTGCAGCTTCATATTATAGTAAAATGGGCGTCAGGTTTGGAGACAACAGCTGCTGAACCTCCTCCTTGTTCTTGTTATCAGGCTCACTAAGTGACACTGATGGACGAGGGAGAAAATGGCAATTTGCTAAATTATAGAACTTAAACTATTCAATGTGAATAAAAGTCCTCAAATCCCTTTAGTAAATAAGCCCCAAGAATACAGAGATTGTTATAGAGATAATTGATGGCCCTGGCTGTTGCCCCCAGGCTGGGTATAAATCCATTTGTATTTGGCGGTCTCCACGTACCGTAGTGAAGGATTTTGTATAGAAGTAGTGATTCCCCCCAGGAAAAATGTGGATTTTAATTTATATGTGGTGTTTTTGACTCAAGAAAATAAAAAGGGTATATTTATAAAATAGGGTAAAAAGTGAATTTAAAGGTATAGGTAAGTTTCCTGGATTATGATGCATCTGATCGAGGAGAATCAGTAGTGTAAGAAAACATTTCTTTGCATGAAAAATTCCCTCCAAAAAATTAATAAACATAAATATTTTTTTTTAAAGTCTTCAGTTTTCAGGCAGTTCTTTTTGAAAATCCAAACTGAATTAACATAAATCTAGTTGTGGCCAATCAGAGGCAGGTACAAAAATATATCTGTTTCCCACTCATTGGCTGTGGCAAAGCTGATTCGGAGGAAGCTGTGATACTGGCAGCTGATTGGCTAGGACGCTCTGCCTGCATAGGTGCCTCGGGGGTGGAGTTCACAACAGAATTTCAAATGTACTTTGAATGACAAATATAGAGAATTGATTTGATATGAGACAGCCAATCAGATAACACACAGGATACCCACAGATACATTAAGTGAGATTTAGTGAAGCTTTTAGTAATCAGTTAGGATCATCTTTAACCCATTTGATAGCAAGCAACCCTGTGGTATGTATTCTTCATAACTGACCTTTAAATAGGATATCTGATTACCTGATCTCGAAGCCTGGGCCTAGGAGGTCAGCATTTCTAGGGAGTCGGCACCTATTTGCTCTCTCATCCTCCTTTTGTCCTCCTTTCCTCCTCCAACACTCCACCCAAACCAAGTGGTCCAGCATTTTTTTGTGTGGAGAGAATGTGTTTATTTCCAAGGTAATCAAATATGACCAATTTTATTTAAATATAGCAATATCCAAATGTTGCAGTCCATATCAGCTGATGGCTACACCCTGCGCCCCCTGTGCCTCCACCACCGTGGCGCATGCTGAGGGATATGGTGGAGGCTGAGGAAGGTGTGGAGAGAGTGGCCATGGAGCAGTCCCGGAAAATACATAACTGACCCTGAGAGCTGACACTAGTATCTGGTATAAACGCTTCTTGTGTCCTATCGTTGTTCTTTAGTTGTCTCAGTGACCCTATGGACAGCAGGATGCCAGGCGCATCTGTTAGCAACTGCCACTCTGAGCTCCCTCAAGCTCATGTTCATTGATTTAATGACCTCATCTATCCATATTCGCCTCCACTGTCCCCTTCTTTGTGTGCCTTTCCCAGCATCAGAGTCTTCTCTAGGTATGGCCAAAATATTTGAACTTTAGCCCCAGGATCATCCCTTCCAATGGACATTCTGTCTTGATTTCCTGTATTAATTGCATCTTGTGGCAGTTCACTTGACTCTAAACGATTTTCTCCAACACTACAACTCAAAGGCTTCAATTCTCTGGCGCTCAGCCTTACCTATGGTCCAGCTCTCTCATCCGTATGTTACTACTGGGAACACCATAGTTCTAACTATGCGGACCGTTGTAGATAGTGTAATATCTTTACTTGCTAATAGCTTGTCCGGACTTGGGGGTTAGTATTGGCGCTCTAATATGGCTTCCTGGGTGCCTTTTGGGTTTTATACTGAAAGGCAGATTTTCTAGAAACACTTCTGCCTGGTGGCTCTAAATCCTATCTAGAGACAGGTGAGAGGATGAGATTGCATCTTGGTAACAAATGGAGTCCAATAATACAACACCCCCCACACTAACGCAGGGTCATTGACACTGACCCGTCCTTTAGCTTCCTCCATATACAGCAGTTTCACGCCGCGGCGCTGCACCATCACACGAGCGCCATAACACCCTGAACAAATAATGCACTTTTAAATGACAAATCTCTCTCTATAAATCTGCATCATAACTCCAGACATCAAGGTGAATTAGGCTTCTGGGGATTACAGACAGTGAGCTGAGTATATTGATTTTTTTTTTTAAACTTGCCCATGATAACCTGATTTATAACCTCTGACATTATGCTGTCCAGAATAAGATCTGTTATTTATGTCCACGTCGAGCTGAAAAGCCACGTTATTAGTTAGGACTGAAGATTAACTCTTTCTGTAACTAAGAGCTTGTATGAGAGTACCTAGCCAGAAATTGAACGTTTAAGGGACATAAATGTAAAATAGTACTGAAGTGTCATATTTATAGTAAGCTCTTTGGAAGAACCTAATAATGCTCAAAAAAACTGTTCTAGAAAATCAAAAAATATATATGGTAGTCACTACCCCCCTGTGCCGTGCCACTATGTTCTTTCCTCCCCCTGGCCCTTTAGTGCCCTACCTGTTGAATAAAGACGCTACTTGTTGGGGTCTGGGTGTGGGGCATCACAGGCCATATCACTAAGATAGGCACTGGGGGATAAGAACATTTTATTTTTCCATAGATGGTAGGCCCCATTGCTATTGGCCCATTTGGACCGGTTTGTTGATTTCTGATTGGCTTGGCAACCAGTTGGAGACCAATAGGGGAGCCGGCACCCAAACAAAGTTGTGCTATGTTGCTTGAGTTTGGGAGGGAATTTTGAAAGGACATTGGGACAATACACCGTGGGGTGACAGGTAGCCAATGGGATACGTGCAGATGAGGTGCCCTGAGAATTGGAGAAGAGGGAAATTTGAAAAACAGATATCAACACTAGGGCCAAGGTGGCCAAGTCAATTCACTACTTTCCATTGTACAAAGAGCAGCACCGGACTTAGAAAGGGACAGAAAAGACTTATGGAACTGGCCAGCTGGGAATCCAGAACTTGGGACAAGCGGCCTAGTCTGTAAAGGGCTTGATTATGTCGGTCCTTGCCATGACCATTCCCTCATGTCATCCGTTGGAAAGAGGTGCCCACTAATCTCCTGCACATTGTTTTTGTATTGTGTCCCTGATGTGACTACAGACTGTTTGCCCTAGCCTCCATTGTTACCACAGTTCCTATACTAACTGAATTACCTAGAAAGAGCAGGCAGCCCCCTGTCTGATTGGTTGATCGAGGAGTACCCCAAGCCAATCGGAACAATGTCAATGAAGGCCACTATGTCATAAGTTCCCTGTGTAGTTTGAATTCTGTTACCAAACTACCGGCTAATAGGCTAAAGCGGGGCCAATCAGTGACCTGCTGACATAGGCCTAGCTCTCATTGGCTGTTCAATGATTACGCAGAGAATTCAAAGTTGATTTTGTGTTTATCGAGTTAATGTTTGATGATGCCCATTGTTTGACCCCTGTAAATGTTCGCCCTGATTCCCGAATAAAGTGTCACTCTTTCGGGAACAATTCGTGATTTCTGGTGTCATGTTCAGGGTCTAAGACTCCTGTTTATTATTTTATTCCAGACTCTCCCCTTGTAACACTCCGATGATCGCTATATGAAGAGTCAGGCTCGGAGATGTCACATCCAAGGACCTCTTCAGTAGCAATCCGGAGAGTGGTCCAGATGCCAGCAAGTCATGACAATAGTCTTTATTGTTTACCTATTATATTTAACTAGCGACGGGCCCGTCAAAAATGACAGGGCAATAAAATTTCAAGCCATGGGAATGCTGTTTGACACGCTCTCATTGCGAGGCTTGCTCGTTTGGCGCTCATTGCGAGGCTTGCTCCTTTGGCGCTCATTGCGAGCCTCTCCTGTCGTGTACTTTTGGGAGAGATTTATATTTCTATGTATATGTAGTTAAGAAATAATGAATGATTTCTTAAATAAATCAATATACTTTATTTATAATTGATATATGCAGCGAGCAATAGGCTGAAGAGCTAACAATCTGTTTGTATTTTGCGTCTGCATACAATATACATTGTGAATGTTGGTGCCCTGCTTATAAAGTGTAATGAATGTTTGAAGTGTGCAATCTAAATAGGCTGCGTGCGCAAGGTAAAGTCGTTGGTTTATTGTATAAAGCGGCATTGTATAATTGTAATGTTATTAATGTGGTACGCGTCTTGTGAGCATTTTCCGGCTTTTGTAATAATGTATCTTGTAGGTCGTGGTATGATGTGTAAAATGCTAAGCATTTGGCAGTGTTTTGCGCGGTCCATGGTCGTGTAGCCTCGTTTTAATTTTTTCCGGCGGCCATTTTTTTCCTCGCTTAGGCGATTTTTTAATGCGGAAAATAATCTAAATCGAGTTAAATTTGCATTCCACCTCACTCCCAGACGTCCTGGCTGTTGCCTTGTGCTGCCTGTGATGTTTTTGTAATTTTTTGGGTGTATTTAGTGTGTTTTTATTGTTTTGAATTTTTTTTTCTAAGTCCCGCGTCTCAGAAGTGTTTTTCGGCTAAGTCCTGCGTGTTTCATTGCCTCTTCCTGTTAGTGCTGATAGTTGTAGTGCGTTGTAGTGCGTTAACGGCTCGCCTCGCTCATCGCCTAAGTCGTACGCACCACGCAAAGACGTCTCGCAGTTTGACAACTATTATATGTAATTCTGCTTCACTGAGAGGAACCCTTTGCTTTTTTTCCTAACAGGATTAGTTTCCTGCGATGAGCCGAGGATGCAGATAATATCTCTATTCTGTTGTGTTGCAAAAATTCAACAGTATTGTGAAATTTAACAATAGGATTCAAAACGCGGTGCAATTCTTAATAGAAGCCCCCCTGACTCTGGTGGTCCAATATGCAAAGCTCTAAGGGTTTGTCAAGATTTCACTTCAAGGAAATTCTAGACAAGTTTTCCACAATAGTGTTAAATAGTGTTAAGAGAAACTAAACTTTTAAAGACATACATCAAAGAAAGTTGTGTTCCCTGCCATCCTTTTAAACTCTCCATATTCATTATCCAAACATTATAGCAGCAATAAGTAGGTGGTCAGACATGAACGGGAGCATCTTCTATTGAATTATTTAATGGAAACCAATTGTGTCTTGAAAGTCATGGGTTTATGTTTTATGGAGCAATTCATCTTGGCCAGTACACATCTGGCAGAGCTTGGAGTTTTATTTGCTGTAAATTGTGTGCAATTAGCCTCTGATTTGATTCGAGATAAGACGAAGAACAAAACATTTTTCAATCCACCAGCTGTCAGGGCATGAGGAGGGCTCTGCTCACTGTCTTTATATCACTCAAGAAACTGTTCTGCTAAAGCATTGTCCTTCCCTGAGTCCTGATTTATATCTGAAGGACATGGAGGGTCTGCGCAATGCTCTGCGCAGGTATTGTCTTGGTTACTTGCTATAAGATTCAGAACCTTTTGTAACTATTTGTATAGACATATAAGAAACTTATCAGGAGACGCAGCATCACAAGGCCCCCTATTAAATTCGGTGATATTGAGCTCCCGAAGTAGCCCGCAAAAGTTACGTCTATTAAATTGGCCTTTTTTACCCGCAAATGTTCTGCGAAATACAAGTGGAAATACCTACGGGCCATCAATATCTGAACTACGCCCTATCAAAGCCTTTTATCTGTCAAGCCTGTAAATTGCACAATCGCAAATTGCTATTAAATTACTACGAATCCACAAGGACGCACTGGTGTTCAAACCCGTAAATTGCAAATGGAGCCAAAAATCCTATGGGTACTAGAGAAGACCCACAATGGGGTTAAAGTCCTGTCCGTAGCACTGTAAAAGCAAATATAAACACAATACTGTATTTAAATTAAAGGGAAATTGATGTAAGGTATTAATATTAATAGCACAACATTCTCAAGCCCGCAAATATGCAATCAATGTGCTAATACATATAATAGAACTCGCATTGACTAGAATATTATATTTATTGATTATTTCACATAGCATTATTGCTGGAATGAGGGTCCGATCGCAACTCGGACTTCAAAACTGTAAGTTTTAGTGACGTAGCCTCCATGTTTTAGTGACGTAATGATGACGGTCTGTTTTACTATTGGCTCCATCTAAACCCGTAATCATGTTCACGGCCGCAAATGGAACATGTGGAAGCATAGTTTACGGATTTGGATGTCGGCCACTTATATTGCGGGCTTGTCTAATTTAATCACTTTGTAACTCGGCTAAATTTCAGGCTTTGCGGCTGTACCAGGGGCGCTGCGGGCTTCAAATTTAATAGGGCCCTATGTGTCAATTATGTTTCTAATAAACTTTTATAATTTATAAAAAAAACTATTTTTCTGTTATAACCAAGGGAATAATTGATTTGATATCAGTGGAAATTCTTAACTTTATTTATGGTCGATAGAATATAGGAATGAAGAGGTTGCCCAAGAGGTCGCCCACCCTTAATCTTTCCGTACATGACCTTATAATGTGTTGGTGGCACAAGAGCAGGCAGTGATTGGAAACTATTCTAAACCCGCTTGTCCAATTTTAGTCTTCAGATTTGGGTTCAAGGCCATGACCAAAATGATTGAGCCACTGAGCATCATATCCAGCCCCCAACGATAAAACAGCACTTAAATATAGGTTTAGTCCATCATTTTATATCTGAATAAAATTATAATATCTAGTATTATTGCTACTCAACTTCTTACAAATATGACTTGCAAGTTTAACGTGATTTTAGTAGCAGTGTATGGCGATAATCTACAAGTCTTCTGGCGGCAGATTTCGTTCTTGGATGCTCTTACAGCAAAATATTTTTGACCTCTCCAACACACTTGAATAGAGATCTTTGCATTTAATGGTGATATGATCACATGTATTTCCTGGCAAATACTGAAGTTTTCCAGTCCGTGCCAGGACAGAGAGTAAATTACTTTACAGAGTAGCCCACAGGACAAGATGGAAGCATCTTATCGTTAGTAATATTCTGGCACACATCACAAAGATCTCAGACCTCTACAATCTCCATCCAACTTCAAGATAAAGCCAGTTAGAAAACCGTGCCTTTCACTCCTTGGCATGTTTACATCTTGGCTTGGAAATTTCCACCAATAGAGTGTTTTTACGACATTTTTGGAAGCACATTTTTACGTTAAAATGTATTAGAAGATTTTTCTTAGCAAAATCCATAGCTGATTTTTGTGGAAGATTTGGATTTTATTTTGCATAATTTAATGTAAGAAATGAATATTAATAATATAAACTTAGCACTT
Source organism: Discoglossus pictus (assembly GCA_027410445.1). Taxonomy (NCBI): domain Eukaryota; kingdom Metazoa; phylum Chordata; class Amphibia; order Anura; family Alytidae; genus Discoglossus; species Discoglossus pictus. The sequence continues at coordinate 120,400,778 of CM050171.1, forward strand.
ATTTCCCTGAAGACCTTCACAGTCAGTTCCAATTTCTTGCCCAATTATGTCTTCAATTTTTAAAAATAGCAGCTTTGTAATATTTTAATGTGTCATGTCAAAGAATGAGTGAATCTGGCCCAAAATCTATTATTTGTACATAAAGGAATTTGTTTAAGATATTGCATGAAATAAATAAAGGCAAACTATATTGTTTTATCGGTTGTGTTAAAGGCACATGGAAGATTTCTAGATACGAAGGGCCCTTAGTAAAATGTTAACTTCAAGCTCGCAGCGGCCGTGGTACAGCTGCAAAGCTTGCGGGCTTGAAATTTGGCAGAGTTACAGAGCAATTAAATTAGCCAAGCCCGCAACATACGTGGCCGAAATCCAAATCCGTAAACCATGCTTCAGCACGTTGCATTTGTGGCCATGAACATGATCTATTAGTCAAACCCGTGGTTACGGGTTTAGATGGAGCCAATAGAAAAAGAGATCATCATCATTACATCACTGAAAAATGGAGGTTAAATTCAATCACCTACGGTTTTTAAGTCCGGGTTGCGATCTGGCCCGCATTCCAAAAATAATGCAATGTGAAAAAATCAATAAATATAATATTCTAGTCCATGCTAGTTCTATTATATGTATTTACACATTGAATGCCGAGATCTATATAACAACGAAACTAAACATAAAATGTTATTGAAGATTTGCGGGCTTGAGAATAATGTGCTATTAATATTAATTCCTAACATCAATTTCCCTTTCATTTAAAATACAGTATTGTGTTTATATTTGCTTTTACAGTGCTATGTACAGGACTTTAACCCTCTTGCGGGTCCTCTCTAGTACCCGTAGGATTTTTGGCTCCATTTGCTGTTTACGGGTATGAACGCCAGTGAGTCCTTGGGGATTTGTAGCAATAGTAACATTTACGGGCTTGAAAGATCAAAGGCTTAGCTGGGACGGATATCAGATTTGCACAGCCCGTAGGGCTTTTCCACCTGTAACCCGCAGATAGTTTGCAGGTAGCCGAAAAAGGCCAATTTAATAGCAGTAACTTTTGCAGGCTTCTTTACGGGCTACGATTTCTAAAGGAGCAATTTGATAGGGGCTAGGTATATATTATCCCTGTGTGTCCATTTATTTTAGATACTTTATTTTATTATGAAGTGCTTATTAGCTCTGTATTTTAAAATGAAACAAGTAGTCCCTGTTTGGGTCTGCCCTCTGCAGCATATGCAGACACAGACTGTGTAGTACTGAATGTGCAGAGTAGTGTCCTAGCCTATCAGTGACCATGTCTCAGCCGCAAATTGCTTAGGGATGGCCACTGATTGGTTAGACCTAAGCAGATAATAAAACAGAGCTTATAAGCACTTCTTAATACAAAAAAGTACATAAAAGTAAATAGATACCCGGGGATATTATATACCTAAATAAATACAGGAACCTCCCATATCCCATTTAAGGTATAGCATAATTTACATATTTCAGAGAAGCGTGGTATTTATCCCACACAATTATTTTATTTATTCCATGGAGTAAACACTTTTTGTGATATTCTTACCCCAAACAGCTTGCTATCTATTGAAGACTGAGACTTTGTTGTTTAGTCATTCAGTCATGGCCGAATCTTTGTGACCCTATGGATGGCAGCACGCCAGGCACATCTTGTGTCTGGTTGTGATTCTCCATAATGTTTTCTTGGCAAAGATTGAGTTGCCAGTTTATTCTTCAGTGAACCTTGATTTCTCTATGAACAGTCCATCTTGGATGACCCTACATAGGATGACTCACAGCTTCATTGAGGTACATAAGGCTCTTCTCAACGACAAGGTTGTGATCCAATATTTGCAAGTAACTTGATTAGAGAAGCTAAAGGAATGACTTTGGATGCTTCTTAAATTTGGTGGATACCCAGTGGTAATAATTTGCATTGCCCTATTTCACCAATCTAAAACAAATAATACAAATTTGCAACTCTGCGCCTTTAATTTAGTGTCGCTAAAACTTGCAATGAGTTTTTGGCATCCGAATAAGCTACAAGCGCCCGCTCCTCAGGGAATGTTTGAGCTTGACTCAATGATACCTTGAAGCTTGGCTGCCTCTCTTATTCAGGATTTTCCATCTGGTTGGCCATTGCCAGTCTGTTGTGTAGCTTGACAAATGGAGCCAGATGGAGGGATCCCGAGCAAGAGAGTCAGTTTCCTGTTCTATTTTGGTGTCAAGCTGATAAAGAGAGAAGATGCATGTCTGTAGCTCTATGCCAAACGATTGGCGCTGGCAGCTTCTCCTGTATTCTGTCCAGGTGCCCACCGCAGATCATCAGAGTCAGTCACTCTAATTGTGCACTTAGCAGTCGTTTGTGAGTCTTTCCCGGCAAACAGCACCAACATTGTCTAGTTTCTCTCATATTTGAGATATACCGTGCACTATCAGACCGTCCCATTATGCTACCAGAAAGCGACTAGGTACATGATATGCATTTTAATTAGACATTGCAAGTTAATTTCACATTACTTAGATTTTCTTCTTCTTCTGAGCGGTGACTCCCCTTCTATATCACAGCTGTTATTGTTGTGTCCCATGCTTTCGGTCCCCATCCCCAGCTTGTCTACATCCCTTTTGCGTGTGAAGCCCTTTTAGCATAATTGTAGTTTGGAAAAAAAATCATAAGTTTGTGAAACATGTAACAAACTGGCAACATTAGCAAAATGTAAAATAGGAGCATAAAAGCATGTTTAGAAAAAATATACAGTAGACTCTCAGTTAACCAGAACTCTCAAGCAACCAGAGATATGATCCTAGATTCTATCCACTGTATGTCTCTGCAATACCTGGAAGCAGACTGGCATGAGTGACTGAGCCAGCGCAGTGTTGGCGTTACATTCCCTGGGCATGAGTGACTGAGGCATGAGTGACTGAGCCAGGGCAGTGTTGGCGTTACATTCCCCGGGCATGAGTGGCCGTGCCAGGGCAGTGTTGGCGTTACATTCCCTGGGCATGAGTGACTGAGCCAGGGCAGTGTTGGCGTTACATTCCCCGGGCATGAGTCGCCGTGCCAGGGCACTGTTGGCATTACATTTCTGGGCATGAGTGACTGAGCCAGGGCAGTGTTGGCATTACATTCCCTGGGCATGAGTGGCTGAGCCAGTGCAATGTTGGAGTTACATTCCCTGGGCATGAGTGACTGAGCCAGGGCGGTGTTGGTGTTACATTCCCCGGGCCTGAGGGACTGAGCCAGGGCAGTGTTGGCGTTACATTCCCTGGGCATGAGTGACTGAGCCAGGGCAGTGTTGGGGTTACATTCCTGGGCATGAGTGACTGAGCCAGGGCAATGTTGGCATTACATTCCTGGGCATGAGTGACTGAGCCAGGGCAGTTTTGGCATTACATTTCCCGGGTTCAGCACTGCACCCTCCAGTCGAATGTACCTGTGTGTAAGTGAGGAGTGAAAGCTGCTGCTACAAGTGCCCTCACTGACAAATATACTTAGCAGAGCATCCTATGTGCAGCTAGGCCTCTTTTAAAAGTAACTCTCACTCAACCAGAAATTAAATGTATCCGTCATCTACCAGTCCCCGTGGGTGCCGGATAACTGAGAGTCTACTGTTCTTATTTTTTTGCCAGACTAGTGCTTGTATGGTTTGCCATGACTGTTGCATTTTTGATTGGTTAGAGGGTTCTGAGTAAATCAAGTATACATTGATGACACCCTAACCCCTCCCCTGAATCTGCTGAAAACACTGAGTTGCAAACCATTTTATATTTCTGCTTTGCCTGTTCTCAGTAGCGGAGCTACCACCAGTGCAGCCAGTGCGACCCCCCCCCCCCACCCCCCACCCACATGCATGATGTCATTTGGGAGTCTCTGCCCCCGGACAGAAGCACCAGCAATAGAGGGGTAGGCAGTTTAGAACTGAAGCCCCATTGATATCCCAGAGGCCCAAGTGGGGGAAGTACAGATATATATATACTAGGAACTTACCCATCAAAAATGACAGGATTAAAATTGTAAGGCTGGCAATGCTGTTTGCCACACAATGTGAGGCTTTTGGTCCTCTGAGCACCTTTGGCGCTCATTGCGAGCCTCTCCCCAGTGTACTTCAAGTTTCCTGCTTTGCACAGATCACCTTCGGCGCTCATTGCAAGCCTCTCCCGCTTGCGGTGCTCATCGTGAGCCCCGCAATGAGTGCCTTTGGCGCTCATCGCGTGGCTCACAGTGAGCGCCTTTGGCGCTCATTGCAAGCCTTTCCTCTCGCCTGCGCTCATTGCAAGCCATTCCAGCTTGCGGTGCTTAGCGTGAGCCTTCCCTCCTGCCTACAGTTTGGGCCGCTGGGTTAGTTAACATGCAAGTTTAGTGCTTGGGAATGCCATGTGCATCTTTGCAGCATCTCCCCCTGTCCCTTCCCTGTGTCTTTCTCCTCTGTGTGTCTGCTGAATGTTTGCGTGGCGCTCAGTGACTGGCGTTGGTTTTATTTTCAAAGTCCCTTGTGCCTGGCGTTGTTCGTGTAAGCGTTACTGTCTTAGGCGTTGTGTATTTTGTACGTTTGGGAGCCTGGTGTGGCTTAGCCTCGTTTTCATGCTGTTTCTGAAATTTTACATTTTTTGTCTGCCATTTTGTTCCTTGCTTAGGCAGTTTTTGAGTGATGAAAAAGACCACATATGGGTTATCATATAAGACCAGCTCACTACTTACCATGTGGGTCGCTACAAACACCCATGCCCCTCCACCAATCTCCAAGGCATATAATATGAATACCTTACCATGGGGATCCATATGGACCCCCATGGTATACTAACCTATCTCAATGTGTTTCCCTATGGACCCCTTCGAAAATTAACCCCCTATCATGAGGACTCCCAAAGTCACTAATTTACCACCACCCCCAAACTCCGTAGCCTAAACAAAGTATTATCCTTTATTATCCTTTATTATCATTTATCTAAAAGCTAAAGTTTTAGTTTGTAACTTAAGAAACGTGAAGTTTTTCCAAACTACATTGGTCCTTTACCTGTCATTTCCAGACGCTCTCTCCCGCTGGGACTCCTCATGTCTCTTATTTTCATTTCTCAGCAGACACTCCAAGCTCTGCACCATCTTGCTCCTCAGCTATCTAGCAATGTCCCAAATAAAATTATATATCAGCACAAAGAATGCATGTACAGTGTGCTCGGAGGTTTCCTGAGACCCCATGATACTTGTGGAGAGTAAACATGTTCAATGTAATGTATAAAATCTCATTCGTATTAAGTGCAAGTTTCATCTCATATATTTACATACAGAGTTAGTATCTTAGCCAATTACATTTAAATATAGCATGAGATTGGTAATTATTCAAATCAGTTGCAGCTTAATTCTAAAGATTTGCAAATAAACACGAGACTGCTGTTTGCTAAATAAAATTGCCCTTTAATATGTACAACATTTTATACTAAGTAACACTGACTTCTAATGTGTGAATGTGCCTCCTAATGTATAACTACTGTATATTAATTACAACTGAATGAGCCACATGTGCCTTATGGAAGACCCCCCTCTAATGTGTGACACTGCTGTATACTTATTGAGACCGCCCTCCAATGTGTGACACTGCTGTATACTTATTGAGACCTCCCTCTAATGTGTGACACTGCTGTATAATTATTGAGACCGCCCTCCAATGTGTGACACTGCTGTATACTTATTGAGACCGCCCTCTAATGTGTGACACTGCTGTATACTTATTGAGACCACCCTCTAATGTATGACACTGCTGTATAATTATTGAGACCGCCCTCCAATGTGTGACACTGCTGTATACTTATTGAGACTGCCCTCTAATGTGTGACACTGCTGTATACTTATTGAGACTGCCCTCTAATGTGTGACACTGCTGTATACTTATTGAGACCTCCCTCTAATGTGTGACACTGCTGTATACTTATTGAGACCGCCCTCTAATGTGTGACACTGCTGTATACTTATTGAGACCGCCCTCTAATGTATGACACTGCTGTATACTTATTGAGACCGCCCTCTAATGTGTGACACTGCTGTATACTTATTGAGACCGCCCTCTAATGTGTGACACTGCTGTATACTTATTGAGACCGCCCTCTAATGTGTGACACTGCTGTATACTTATTGAGACCACCCTCTAATGTGTGACACTGCTGTATACTTATTGAGACCTCCCTCTAATGTATGACACTGCTGTATACTTATTGAGACCGCCCTCTAATGTGTGACACTGCTGTATACTTATTGAGACCGCCCTCTAATGTATGACACTGCTGTATACTTATTGAGACCACCCTCTAATGTGTGACACTGCTGTATACTTATTGAGACCACCCTCTAATGTGTGACACTGCTGTATACTTATTGAGACCACCCTCTAATGTGTGACACTGCTGTATACTTATTGAGACCACCCTCTAATGTGTGACACTGCTGTATACTTATTGAGACCGCCCTCTAATGTGTGACACTGCTGTATAATTATTGAGACTGCCCTCTAATGTGTGACACTGCTGTATACTTATTGAGACCACCCTCTAATGTGTGACACTGCTGTATACTTATTGAGACTGCCCTCTAATGTGTGACACTGCTGTATACTTATTGAGACCGCCCTCTAATGTGTGACACTGCTGTATACTTATTGAGACCGCCCTCTAATGTGTGACACTGCTGTATACTTATTGAGACCTCCCTCTAATGTGTGACACTGCTGTATACTTATTGAGACCACACTCCAATGTGTGACACTGCTGTATACTTATTGAGACCACCCTCTAATGTGTGACACTGCTGTATACTTATTGAGACTGCCCTCTAATGTGTGACACTGCTGTATACTTATTGAGACCGCCCTCTAATGTGTGACACTGCTGTATACTTATTGAGACCGCCCTCTAATGTGTGACACTGCTGTATACTTATTGAGACCGCCCTCTAATGTGTGACACTGCTGTATACTTATTGAGACCGCCCTCTAATGTGTGACACTGCTGTATACTTATTGAGACCTCCCTCTTATGTGTGACACTGCTGTATACTTATTGAGACTGCCCTCTAATGTGTGACACTGCTGTATACTTATTGAGACCACCCTCTAATGTGTGACACTGCTGTATAATTATTGAGACTGCCCTCTAATGTATGACACTGCTGTATACTTATTGAGACCTCCCTCTTATGTGTGACACTGCTGTATACTTATTGAGACCGCCCTCTAATGTGTGACACTGCTGTATAATTATTGAGACTGCCCTCTAATGTGTGACACTGCTGTATACTTATTGAGACCACCCTCTAATGTGTGACACTGCTGTATACTTATTGAGACTGCCCTCTAATGTGTGACACTGCTGTATACTTATTGAGACCGCCCTCTAATGTGTGACACTGCTGTTTACTTATTGAGACCGCCCTCTAATGTGTGACACTGCTGTATACTTATTGAGACCTCCCTCTAATGTGTGACACTGCTGTATACTTATTGAGACCACACTCCAATGTGTGACACTGCTGTATACTTATTGAGACCACCCTCTAATGTGTGACACTGCTGTATACTTATTGAGACTGCCCTCTAATGTGTGACACTGCTGTATACTTATTGAGACCGCCCTCTAATGTGTGACACTGCTGTATACTTATTGAGACCGCCCTCTAATGTGTGAAACTGCTGTATACTTATTGAGACCGCCCTCTAATGTGTGACACTGCTGTATACTTATTGAGACCGCCCTCTAATGTGTGACACTGCTGTATACTTATTGAGACCGCCCTCTAATGTGTGACACTGCTGTATACTTATTGAGACCACCCTCTAATGTGTGACACTGCTGTATACTTATTGAGACCGCCCTCTAATGTGTGACACTGCTGTATACTTATTGAGACCGCCCTCTAATGTGTGACACTGCTGTATACTTATTGAGACCACCCTCTAATGTGTGACACTACTGTATATTTATTGAGACCTCCCTCTAATGTGTGACACTGCTGTATACTTATTGAGACCGCCCTCTAATGTGTGACACTGCTGTATACTTATTGAGACCGCCCTCTAATGTGTGACACTACTGTATACTTATTGAGACCGCCCTCTAATGTGTGACACTACTGTATACTTATTGAGACTGCCCTCTAATGTGTGACACTACTGTATACTTATTGAGACCGCCCTCTAATGTGTGACACTGCTGTATACTTATTGAGACCGCCCTCTAATGTGTGACACTGCTGTATACTTATTGAGACCGCCCTCTAATGTGTGACACTGCTATATACTTATTGAGACCACCCTCTAATGTGTGACACTGCTGTATACTTATTGAGACCGCCCTCTAATGTATGACACTGCTGTATACTTATTGAGACCGCCCTCTAATGTATGACACTGCTGTATACTTATTGAGACAGCCCTCTAATGTGTGACACTGCTGTATACTTATTGAGACCGCCCTCTAATGTGTGAAACTGCTGTATACTTATTGAGACGGCCCTCTAATGTGTGACACTGCTGTATACTTATTGAGACCGCCCTCTAATGTGTGACACTGCTGTATACTTATTGAGACCGCCCTCCAATGTGTGACACTGCTGTATACTTATTGAGACCGCCCTCTAATGTGTGACACTGCTGTATACTTATTGAGACCGCTCTCTAATGTATGACACTGCTGTATACTTATTGAGACCACCCTCTAATGTATGACACTGCTATATACTTATTGACACCACCCTCTAATGTGTGACAGTGCTTTATACTTATTGAGACCGCCCTCTAATGTGTGACACTGCTGTATACTTATTGAGACCGCCCTCTAATGTATGACACTGCTGTATACTTATTGAGACCGCCCTCTAATGTGTGACACTGCTGTATACTTATTAAGACTGCCCTCTAATGTATGACACTGCTGTATACTTATTGAGACCGCCCTCTAATGTATGACACTGCTGTATACTTATTGAGACTGCCCTCTAATGTGTGACACTGCTGTATACTTATTGAGACCGCCCTCTAATGTATGACACTGCTGTATACTTATTAAGACTGCCCTCTAATGTATGACACTGCTGTATACTTATTGAGACCACCCTCTAATGTATGACACTGCTGTATACTTATTGAGACTGCCCTCTAATGTATGACACTGCTGTATACTTATTGAGACCGCCCTCTAATGTGTGACACTGCTGTATACTTATTGAGACCGCCCTCCAATGTGTGACACTGCTGTATACTTATTGAGACCGCCCTCTAATGTGTGACACTGCTGTATACTTATTGAGACCGCCCTCTAATGTGTGACACTGCTGTATACTTATTGAGACCGCCCTCTAATGTGTGACACTGCTGTAAACTTATTGAGACCGTCCTCTAATGTATGACACTGCTGTATACTTATTGAGACTGCCCTCTAATGTATGACACTGCTGTATACTTATTGAGACCGCCCTCTAATGTGTGACACTGCTGTATACTTATTGAGACCGCCCTCCAATGTGTGACACTGCTGTATACTTATTGAGACCGCCCTCTAATGTGTGACACTGCTGTATACTTATTGAGACCGCCCTCTAATGTGTGACACTGCTGTAAACTTATTGAGACCGTCCTCTAATGTATGACACTGCTGTATACTTATTGAGACCACCCTCTAATGTGTGACACTGCTGTATACTTATTGAGACCGCCCTCTAATGTATGACACTGCTGTATACTTATTGAGACCGCCCTCTAATGTGTGACACTGCTGTATACTTATTGAGACCACCCTCTAATGTGTGACACTGCTGTATACTTATTGAGACCGCCCTCTAATGTGTGACACTGCTGTATACTTATTGAGACCGCCCTCTAATGTGTGACACTGCTGTATACTTATTGAGACCGCCCTCTAATGTGTGACACTGCTGTATACTTATTGAGACCGCCCTCTAATGTGTGACACTGCTGTATACTTATTGAGACCGCCCTCTAATGTATGACACTGCTGTATACTTATTGAGACTGCCCTCTAATGTGTGACACTGCTGTATACTTATTGAGACCGCCCTCTAATGTGTGACACTGCTGTATACTTATTGAGACCGCCCTCTAATGTGTGACACTGCTGTATACTTATTGAGACCGCCCTCTAATGTGTGACACTGCTGTATACTTATTGAGACCGCCCTCTAATGTGTGACACTGCTGTATACTTATTGAGACCGCCCTCTAATGTGTGACACTGCTATATACTTATTGAGACCGCCCTCTTATGTGTGACACTGCTGTATACTTATTGAGACCGCCCTCTAATGTATGACACTGCTGTATACTTATTGAGACTGCCCTCTAATGTGTGACACTGCTGTATACTTATTGAGACCGCCCTCTAATGTGTGACGCTGCTGTATACTTATTGAGACTGCCCTCTAATGTGTGACACTGCTGTATACTTATTGAGACCGCCCTCTAATGTGTGACACTGCTGTATACTTATTGAGACTGCCCTCTAATGTGTGACACTGCTGTATACTTATTGAGACCGCCCTCTAATGTGTGACACTACTGTATACTTATTGAGACTGCCCTCTAATGTGTGACACTGCTGTATACTTATTGAGACCGCCCTCTAATGTGTGACACTGCTGTATACTTATTGAGACTGCCCTCTAATGTGTGACACTGCTGTATACTTATTGAGACCGCCCTCTAATGTGTGACACTGCTGTATACTTATTGAGACCGCCCTCTAATGTGTGACACTGCTGTATACTTATTGAGACTGCCCTCTAATGTGTGACACTGCTGTATACTTATTGAGACCGCCCTCTAATGTGTGACACTGCTGTATACTTATTGAGACTGCCCTCTAATGTATGACACTACTGTATACTTATTGAGACCGCCCTCTAATGTGTGACACTGCTGTATACTTATTGAGACTGCCCTCTAATGTATGACACTGCTGTATACTTATTGAGACCGCCCTCTAATGTGTGACACTGCTGTATACTTATTGAGACTGCCCTCTAATGTATGACACTACTGTATACTTATTGAGACCGCCCTCTAATGTATGACACTACTGTATACTTATTGAGACCGCCCTCTAATGTGTGACACTGCTGTATACTTATTGAGACTGCCCTCTAATGTATGACACTGCTGTATACTTATTGAGACCGCCCTCTAATGTGTGACACTGCTGTATACTTATTGAGACCGCCCTCTAATGTGTGACACTACTGTATACTTATTGAGACCGCCCTCTAATGTGTGACACTGCTGTATACTTATTGAGACTGCCCTCTAATGTATGACACTACTGTATACTTATTGAGACCGCCCTCTAATGTGTGACACTGCTGTATACTTATTGAGACTGCCCTCTAATGTATGACACTACTGTATACTTATTGAGACCGCCCTCTAATGTGTGACACTGCTGTATACTTATTGAGACCACCCTCCAATGTGTGACACTGCTGTATACTTATTGAGACCACCCTCCAATGTGTGCCACTGCTGTATACTTATTGAGACCGCCCTCTAATGTATGACACTGCTGTATACTTATTGAGACCGCCCTCTAATGTGTGACACTGCTGTATACTTATTGAGACCACCCTCTAATGTGTGACACTGCTGTATACTTATTGAGACCACCCTCTAATGTGTGACACTGCTGTATACTTATTGAGACCACCCTCTAATGTGTGACACTGCTGTATACTTATTGAGACCGCCCTCTAATGTGTGACACTGCTGTATACTTATTGAGACCACCCTCTAATGTGTGACACTGCTGTATACTTATTGAGACCGCCCTCTAATGTGTGACACTGCTGAATACTTATTAAGACCCCCCTCTAATGTGTGACACTGCTGTATACTTATTGAGACCGCCCTCTAATGTGTGACACTGCTGTATACTTATTGAGACCGCCCTCTAATGTGTGACACTGCTGTATACTTATTGAGACCGCTCTCTAATGTGTGACACTGCTGTATACTTATTGAGACCGCCATCTAATGTGTGACACTGCTGTATACTTATTGAGACCGCCCTCTAATGTGTGACACTGCTGTATACTTATTGAGACCGCCCTCTAATGTGTGACACTGCTGTATACTTATTGAGACTGCCCTCTAATGTGTGACACTGCTGTATACTTATTGAGACCATCCTCTAATGTGTGACACTGCTGTATACTTATTGAGACTGCCCTCTAATGTGTGACACTGCTGTATACTTATTGAGACCTCCCTCTAATGTGTGACACTGCTGTATACTTATTGAGACCGCCCTCTAATGTGTGCCACTGCTGTATACTTATTGAGACCTCCCTCTTATGTGTGACACTGCTGTATACTCATTGAGACCGCCCTCTAATGTGTGACACTGCTGTATACTTATTGAGACCGCCCTCTAATGTGTGACACTGCTGTATACTTATTGAGACTGCCCTCTAATGTGTGACACTGCTGAATACTTATTAAGACCCCCCTCTAATGTGTGACACTGCTGTATACTTATTGAGACCGCCCTCTAATGTGTGACACTGCTGTATACTTATTGAGACCGCCCTCTAATGTGTGACACTGCTGTATACTTATTGAGACCGCCCTCTAATGTGTGACACTGCTGTATACTTATTGAGACTGCCCTCTAATGTGTGACACTGCTGTATACTTATTGAGACCGCCCTCTAATGTGTGCCACTGCTGTATACTTATTGAGACCTCCCTCTTATGTGTGACACTGCTGTATACTTATTGAGACCGCCCTCTAATGTGTGACACTGCTGTATACTTATTGAGACCGCCCTCTAATGTGTGACACTGCTGTATACTTATTGAGACCTGCCCTCTAATGTATGACACTGCTGTATACTTATTGAGACCGCCCTCTAATGTGTGACACTGCTGTATACTTATTGAGACTGCCCTCTAATGTGTGACACTGCTGTATACTTATTGAGACTGCCCTCTAATGTGTGACACTACTGTATACTTATTGACACCGCCCTCTAATGTGTGACACTGCTGTATACTTATTGAGACCGCCCTCTAATGTGTGACACTGCTGTATACTTATTGAGACTGCCCTCTAATGTGTGACACTGCTGTATACTTATTGAGACCGCCCTCTAATGTGTGCCACTGCTGTATACTTATTGAGACCTCCCTCTTATGTGTGACACTGCTGTATACTTATTGAGACCGCCCTCTAATGTGTGACACTGCTGTATACTTATTGAGACCGCCCTCTAATGTGTGACACTGCTGTATACTTATTGAGACTGCCCTCTAATGTATGACACTGCTGTATACTTATTGAGACCGCCCTCTAATGTGTGACACTGCTGTATACTTATTGAGACTGCCCTCTAATGTGTGACACTGCTGTATACTTATTGAGACTGCCCTCTAATGTGTGACACTACTGTATACTTATTGACACCGCCCTCTAATGTGTGACACTGCTGTATACTTATTGAGACCGCCCTCTAATGTGTGACACTGCTGTATACTTATTGACACTGCCCTCTAATGTGTGACACTGCTGTATACTTATTGAGACCGCCCTCTAATGTGTGACACTGCTGTATACTTATTGAGACTGCCCTCTAATGTGTGACACTACTGTATACTTATTGAGACCGCCCTCTAATGTGTGACACTGCTGTATACTTATTGAGACCGCCCTCTAATGTGTGACACTGCTGTATACTTATTGAGACCGCCCTCTAATGTGTGACACTGCTGTATACTTATTGAGACCGCCCTCTAATGTGTGACACTGCTGTATACTTATTGAGACACCCTCTAATGTGTGACACTGCTGTATACTTATTGAGACCGCCCTCTAATGTGTGACACTGCTGAATACTTATTGAGACCCCCCTCTAATGTGTGACACTGCTGTATACTTATTGAGACCGCCCTCTAATGTGTGACACTGCTGTATACTTATTGAGACCGCCCTCTAATGTGTGACACTGCTGTATACTTATTGAGACCGCTCTCTAATGTGTGACACTGCTGTATACTTATTGAGACTGCCCTCTAATGTGTGACACTGCTGTATACTTATTGAGACCGCCCTCTAATGTGTGACACTGCTGTATACTTATTGAGACCGCCCTCTAATGTGTGACACTGCAGTATACTTATTGAGACCATCCTCTAATGTGTGACACTGCTGTATACTTATTGAGACCGCCCTCTAATGTGTGCCACTGCTGTATACTTATTGAGACCTCCCTCTTATGTGTGACACTGCTGTATACTTATTGAGACCGCCCTCTAATGTGTGACACTGCTGTATACTTATTGAGACCGCCCTCTAATGTGTGACACTGCTGTATACTTATTGAGACTGCCCTCTAATGTGTGACACTGCTGAATACTTATTGAGACCCCCCTCTAATGTGTGACACTGCTGTATACTTATTGAGACCGCCCTCTAATGTGTGACACTGCTGTATACTTATTGAGACCGCCCTCTAATGTGTGACACTGCTGTATACTTATTGAGACCGCCCTCTAATGTGTGACACTGCTGTATACTTATTGAGACTGCCCTCTAATGTGTGACACTGCTGTATACTTATTGAGACCGCCCTCTAATGTGTGCCACTGCTGTATACTTATTGAGACCTCCCTCTTATGTGTGACACTGCTGTATACTTATTGAGACCGCCCTCTAATGTGTGACACTGCTGTATACTTATTGAGACCGCCCTCTAATGTGTGACACTGCTGTATACTTATTGAGACTGCCCTCTAATGTGTGACACTGCTGTATACTTATTGAGACCCCCCTCTAATGTGTGACACTGCTGTATACTTATTGAGACCGCCCTCTAATGTGTGACACTGCTGTATACTTATTGAGACTGCCCTCTAATGTGTGACACTGCTGTATACTTATTGAGACCGCCCTCTAATGTGTGACACTGCTGTATACTTATTGAGACTGCCCTCTAATGTGTGACACTGCTGTATACTTATTGAGACCGCCCTCTAATGTATGACACTGCTGTATACTTATTGACACTGCCCTCTAATGTGTGACACTGCTGTATACTTATTGACACTGCCCTCTAATGTGTGACACTGCTGTATACTTTTTGAGACCGCCCTCTAATGTGTGACACTGCTGTATACTTATTGAGACTGCCCTCTAATGTATGACACTACTGTATACTTATTGAGACCGCCCTCTAATGTGTGACACTGCTGTATACTTATTGAGACCTCCCTCTAATGTGTGACACTGCTGTATACTTATTGAGACTGCCCTCTAATGTGTGACACTGCTGTATACTTATTGAGACCGCCCTCTAATGTGTGACACTGCTGTATACTTATTGAGACTGCCCTCTAATGTGTGACACTGCTGTATACTTATTGAGACCGCCCTCTAATGTGTGACACTGCTGTATACTTATTGAGACTGCCCTCTAATGTATGACACTACTGTATACTTATTGAGACCGCCCTCTAATGTGTGACACTGCTGTATACTTATTGAGACTGCCCTCTAATGTATGACACTACTGTATACTTATTGAGACCGCCCTCTAATGTATGACACTGCTGTATACTTATTGAGACTGCCCTCTAATGTGTGACACTGCTGTATACTTATTGAGACCGCCCTCTAATGTGTGACACTGCTGTATACTTATTGAGACTGCCCTCTAATGTGTGACACTGCTGTATACTTATTGAGACCGCCCTCTAATGTTGTCACACTGTATACTTATTGAGACCGCCTCTAATGTGTGACACTGCTGTCTATACTTATTGAGACTGCCCTCTAATGTGTGACACTGCTGTATACTTATTGAGATGCCCTCTAATGTGTGACACTGCTGTATACTTATTGAGACCGCCCTCTAATGTGTGACACTACGTTGATATTTTGACCTGCCTCTAATGTGTGACTGCTGTATACTTATTGAGAGCCCTCTAATGTGTGACACTGCTGTATACTTATTGAGACGCCTCTAATGTATGACACTCTGTATACTTATTGAGACCCCCCCTAATGTGTGACACTGCTGTATACTTATTGAGACCACCCTCTAATGTGTGACACTGCTGTATACTTATTGAGACCGCCCTCTAATGTGACACTGCTGTATACTTATTGAGACGCCTAATGTGTGACACTGCTGTATACTTATTGAGACCACCCTCTAATGTGTGACACTGCTGTATACTTATTGAGACCGCCCTCTAATGTGTGACACTGCTGAATACTTATTAAGACCCCCCTCTAATGTGTGACACTGCTGTATACTTATTGAGACCGCCCTCTAATGTGTGACACTGCTGTATACTTATTGAGACCGCCCTCTAATGTGTGACACTGCTGTATACTTATTGAGACCGCTCTCTAATGTGTGACACTGCTGTATACTTATTGAGACTGCCCTCTAATGTGTGACACTGCTGTATACTTATTGAGACCGCCCTCTAATGTGTGACACTGCTGTATACTTATTGAGACCGCCCTCCAATGTGTGACACTGCTGTATACTTATTGAGATCGCCCTCTTATGTGTGACACTGCTGTATACTTATTGAGACCGCCCTCCAATGTGTGACACTGCTGTATACTTATTGAGACCCCCCTCTAATGTGTGACACTGCTATATACTTATTGAGACCTCCCTCTTATGTGTGACACTGCTGTATACTTATTGAGACCGCCCTCTAATGTGTGACACTGCTGTATACTTATTGAGACCGCCCTCTAATGTGTGACACTGCTGTATACTTATTGAGACTGCCCTCTAATGTGTGACACTGCTGTATACTTATTGAGACCCCCCTCTAATGTGTGACACTGCTGTATACTTATTGAGACTGCCCTCTAATGTGTGACACTGCTGTATACTTATTGAGACCCCCCTCTAATGTGTGACACTGCTGTATACTTATTGAGACCGCCCTCTAATGTGTGACACTGCTGTATACTTATTGAGACTGCCCTCTAATGTGTGACACTGCTGTATACTTATTGAGACCGCCCTCTAATGTGTGCCACTGATGTATACTTATTGAGACCGCCCTCTAATGTGTGACACTGCTGTATACTTATTGAGACCGCCCTCTAATGTGTGACACTGCTGTATACTTATTGAGACCCCCCTCTAATGTGTGACACTGCTGTATACTTATTGAGACCGCCCTCTAATGTGTGACACTGCTGTATACTTATTGAGACCGCCCTCTAATGTATGACACTGCTGTATACTTATTGAGACCACCCTCTAATGTGTGACACTTCTGTATACTTATTGAGACCGCCCTCTTATGTATGACACTGCTGTATACTTATTGAGACTGCCCTCTAATGTGTGACACTGCTGTATAATTATTGAGACCGCCCTCTAATGTGTGACACTGCTGTATACTTATTGAGACCGCCCTCTAATGTATGACACTGCTGTATACTTATTGAGACTGCGCTCGTATGTGTGACACTGCTGTATACTTATTGAGACTGCCCTCTAATGTGTGACACTGTTGTATACTTATTGAGACCGCCCTGTAATGTGTGACACTGCTGTATACTTATTGAGACCACCCTCTAATTTGTGACACTGCTGTATACTTACTGAGACTGCGCTCTTATGTGTGCCACTGCTGTATACTTATTGAGACTGCCCTCTAATGTGTGACACTGCTGTATACTTATTGAGACCACCCTCTAATGTGTGACACTGCTGTATACTTATTGAGACCGCCCTCTAATGTGTGACACTGCTGTATACTTATTGAGACTGCCCTCTAATGTGTGACGCTGCTGTATACTTATTGAGACTGCCCTCTAATGTGTGACACTGCTGTATACTTATTGAGACCGCCCTCTAATGTGTGACACTGCTGTATACTTATTGAGACCGCCCTCGAATGTGTGACACTGCTGTATACTTATTGAGACTGCCCTCTAATGTGTGACACTGCTGTATACTTATTGAGACTGCCCTCTGATGTGTGACACTGCTGTATAGTTATTGAGTTCGCCCTCTAATGTGTGACACTGCTGTATACTTATTGAGACTGCCCTCTAATGTGTGACACTGCTGTATACTTATTGAGACCGCCCTTTAATGTATGACGCTGCTGTATACTTATTGAGACCGCCCTCTAATGTGTGACACTGCTGTATACTTATTGAGACCGCCCTCTAATGTGTGACACTGCTGTATACTTATTGAGACCACCCTCTAATGTGTGACACTGCTGTATACTTATTGATACCGCCCTCCAATGTATGACACTGCTGTATACTTATTGAGACCGCCCTCTAATGTGTGACACTGCTGTATACTTATTGAGACCGCCCTCTAATGTATGACACTGCTGTATACTTATTGAGACCGCCCTCTAATGTGTGACACTGCTGTATACTTATTGAGGCCGCCCTCTAATGTATGACACTGCTGTATACTTATTGAGACCGCCCTCTAATGTGTGACACTGCTGTATACTTATTGAGACCGCCCTCTAATGTGTGACACTGCTGTATACTTATTGAGACCGCCCTCTAATGTATGACACTGCTGTATACTTATTGAGACCGCCCTCTAATGTGTGACACTGCTGTATACTTATTGAGACCGCCCTCTAATGTGTGACACTGCTGTATACTTATTGAGACCGCGCTCTAATGTGTGACACTGCTGTATACTTATTGAGACCGCCCTCTATTGTGTGACACTGCTGTATACTTATTGAGACTTCCCTCTATTGTGTGACACTGCTGTATACTTATTGAGACCGCCCTTTAATGTGTGACACTACTGTATACTTATTGAGACCACCCTCTAATGTATGACACTGCTGTATACTTATTGAGACCGCCCTCTAATGTATGACACTGCTGTATACTTATTGAGACAACCCTCTAATGTGTGACACTGCTGTATACTTATTGAGACTGCCCTCTAATGTATGACACTGCTGTATACTTATTGAGACCGCCCTCTAATGTATGACACTGCTGTATACTTATTGAGACCGCCCTCTAATGTGTGACACTGCTGTATACTTATTGAGACCGCCCTCTAATGTGTGACGCTGCTATATACTTATTGAGACCGCCCTCTAATGTGTGACACTGCTGTATACTTATTGAGACCGCCCTCTAATGTGTGACACTGCTGTATACTTATTGAGACTGCGCTCTTATGTGTGACACTGCTGTATACTTATTGAGACCGCCCTCTAATGTGTGACACTGCTGTATACTTATTGAGACTGCGCTCTTATGTATGACACTGCTGTATACTTATTGATACCGCCCTCTAATGTGTGACACTGCTGTATACTTATTGAGACCACCCTCTAATGTATGACACTGCTGTATACTTATTGATACCGCCCTCTAATGTGTGACACTGCTGTATACTTATTGAGACTGCGCTCTTATGTGTGACACTGCTGTATACTTATTGAGACCGCCCTCTAATGTATGACACTGCTGTATACTTATTGAGACCGCCCTCTAATGTGTGACACTGCTGTATACTTATTGAAACCGCCCTCTAATGTGTGACACTGCTGTATACTTATTGAGACTGCCCTCTAATGTGTGACACTGCTGTATACTTATTGAGACCACCCATTAATGTATGACGCTGCTATATACTTATTGAGACCGCCCTCTAATGTGTGACACTGCTGTATACTTATTGAGACCACCCTCTAATGTATGACATTGCTGTATACTTATTGAGACCGCCCTCTAATGTGTGACACTGCTGTATACTTATTGAGACTGCCCTCTAATGTATGACACTACTGTATACTTATTGAGACCGCCCTCTAATGTGTGACACTGCTGTATACTTATTGAGACTGCCCTCTAATGTATGACACTGCTGTATACTTATTGAGACTGCCCTCTAATGTGTGACACTGCTGTATACTTATTGAGACCGCCCTCTAATGTGTGACACTGCTGTATACTTATTGAGACTTGTCCTCTAATGTGTGACACTGCTGTATACTTATTGAGACGCCCTCCACAAGTGTTGACACTGCTGTATACTTATTGAGACCATCCTCTAATGTGTGACACTGCTGTATACTTATTGAGACCTCCCTCTAATGTGTGACACTGCTGTATACTTATTGAGACCGCCCTCTAATGTGTGACAACTGCTGTATTACTTATTGAGACCCGCCCTCTAATGTGTGACACTGCTGTATACTTATTGAGACTGCCCTCTAATGTATGACACTACTGTATACTTATTGATGACCGCCCTCTAATGTATGACACTACTGTAAACTTATTGAGACCCCGCCCTCTATTGTGTGACACTGCTGTATACTTATTGAGACCGCCCTCTAATGGTGTGACACTGGCTGTATACTTATTGAGACCGCCCTCTAATGTGTGACACTGCTGTATACTTATTGAGACTGCCCTCTAATGTATGACACTACTGTATACCTTATTGAGACCGCCCTCTAATGTGTGACACTAGCTGTATACTTATTGAGACCGCCCTCTAATGTGTGACACTGCTGTATACTTATAGAGACCGCCCTCTAATGGTATGACACTGCTGTATACTTATTGAGACCCGCACTCTAATGTGTGACACTGCTGTATACTTATTGAGACCGCGCCTCTAATGTATGACACTTGCTGTATACTTATTGAGACCGCCCTCTAATGTGTGACACTGCTGTATACTTATTGAGGACCAGCCCTCTAATGTGAGACACTACTGTATACTTATTGAGACTGCCCTCTAGTGTATGACACTACTGTATACTTATGAGACCGCCCCCTCTACATGTGTGACACTGCTGTATACTTATTGAGACCGCCCTCTAATGTGTGACACTGCTGTATACTTATTGAGACTGCCCTCTAATGTGTGACACTGCTGTATACTTATTGAGACCGCCCTCTAATGTGTGACATGCTGTATATACTTATTGAGACTGCCCTCTAATGTATGACACTACTGTATACTTATGAGACCGCCCTCTAATGTGTGACACTGCTGTATACTTATTGAGGGACCGCCCTCTATGTGTGACACTGCTGTATACTTATTGAGAACGCCCTCTAATGTATGACACTGCTAGTATACTTATTGAGACCGCCCTCTAATGTGTGACACTGCTGTATACTTAATTGAGACCGCCCTCTAATGTATGACACTGCTGTATACTTATTGAGACCGCCCTCTAATGTGTGACATGCTGCAATACTTATTAAGACCCCCCCTCTAATGTGTGACACTGCTGTATACTTATTGAGACCGCCCTCGATCGTGTGACACTGCATGAATAAGACCCCCTCTAATGTGCCTGTATACTTATTGAGACCCCCCTCTAATGTGTGACACTGCTGTATACTTATTGAACCGCCC